>QEPC01014531.1:2931281-2941605 GCA_003113815.1 Sphenodon punctatus
GCTATATCTAGTGCGTAGGCTGCATCCGTATGTCTCCGGCCCAGACCTGGCCTCCCTCATCCATGCCTTCATCACCTCGAGGCTCGATTACTGTAATGCGCTCTACGTGGGGCTTCCCTTGTGCTTGGTTCAGAGGCTGCAGTTAGTGCAGAATGCGGCGGCTCGTCTTCTTACAGGGACGGGCTGTCGGGAGCATATTACACCTGTGCTCCGAGCTCTGCACTGGCTGCCGATAGCGTGCCGAGCCAAGTTCAAGGTGCTGATGATGATCTATAAAGCCCTACACGGTCTTGGCCCCTCATACGTTAGGGACCGCCTCACCCTCCGTGCCCCAGAGCGGCTCCTGCGGTCCGCCGGGGGTGCCTTCCTGGAGGTCCCCCATGTTAAGCGGGGGGCCACGATGGAGAGGGCATTCTCGGTAGTGGGGATGCGGCTCTGGAACTCCCTTCCGGAGGAAGCTCACCTGGCCCCTAGCCTGTTAACATTTCGGTGACATTGTAAGACCTGGCTGTTCGCCCAGGCCTTTGGGAGGGAGGGGTGGGGGGGTGTTTAGTGCCCCCACCTATTTCTGGGTTGCATGTTGCTCTCTGCCCTGTTTTAATGTTTTAATGTTTATAATATGTTGAATGTTTTTAAATTGATTTTATTGTTTTAATGTTTTGGAAGCCACCCCGAGCTGCATGTAGGAGGGGCGGGGTAGAAATGCATTAAATAAATAAAATAAATATATATCACCTGAATATCCTCTGCAGTAAAAACTTATGCAAAGGACTGGTTTAGTTCCTCAGCAATGGCCTTGTCATCTTTAAGCGCCTCCTTCGTTCCCTGATCATCTAGCAGATGATGACCTGCCACTCTAGAAGTTTACCTGCGTCTGATGTACTGGAAAATAATTGTGCTATTGGATTTGGTATCCTTAGCAAGTTGTTCCTCAAATTCCCTCTTGCCCTGTCTAATTTTGTTTTACTTGTGGTATATATTTAATCTGGGTGTCTAAGATAGTAGTTGTCAATAGTTTCCATGCCTTTTGCAAGCCTTTGACCCCGATGACTTTCCCTTTTAGTTTCTCCTTATCTAACTTCCTCATCTGTGTATAGTTCCCCTTCCTGAAGCTAAACACCCTTGTGGCTGACTTATTCAGTAATCTTTCACCTATTAGAATGTTGAATTTAATTACATTTTGATCATTATTAATGGATCTGCCACCATTACCCTTTCCACTAGGCCCTCTGTTCCAGTTAGGACAAGAAGAACTAAAATTAGGGATGTACGAACGCAGTTCGGAAGTTTGGAATTCAGACCGAACTCGAATAGTTCGGTCGACAGAACCGAACTTTCGAACCGAACTCGAATTCAACTGAACTGTTCAGTCGAATCCGAACCAGTTCAGAAGGCAAAAAACTGTGGTTTTGAATGTACGAACTCGGTTCAGAAGTTTGGAATTCAATCAAACTCGAATAGTTCGGTCGACCGAACCGAACTTTCAAACCAAACTGAATTTTCAAACCAAACTTAAAGTAGCTTCTCCTCTTGTGGGTTCCAAGACAAACTGCTTAGCAACCATTTATGGTGTCTAGAAATTTGGTTTCTGCAACAAATCCTGAGTAGACATTTTCTCAATCAATGTAGGGGTAGTTAAAATTGTCCATTATTATTGCACCGTTTTTGTGGATACTAATTTGAGCTCTTGTTCAGGGGTTTAGTTGGTTAATTTCAACATATATACAAATATGGTTCATTATGGATGTTCTGTTCCTTCTAAGTTTCACAAAACTTTTCTTCCTCAACCTGTAATTCTGTGCCCAACCACCTTGAGGTTGTCCCCTTCAAAACTACCAGCCTGAGGATAAAATTACTGAAAGCAATCTATTGAACTATTTTAATAATGTATGACTGATGACTAGACACATAGATCTTTTGTGTAGATCTTTAATTGAATTTTTTCCTTTAATTAGATGAGGTCAGGAACAGACACAATATCCCAAATCAGGGTTTTTTAATCTTCACCAAGAGGAAATTTCCTATTTTCTTACTGTGTTGGTGTCTTTTATTTCATGTTCCACAAAAACACACACAAACCACCAAAAGAACAAAACCCCCATTAAAATAAAAGTGAACATGAACAAATCAGTATAGGGACGGATTTAAACAACGTTGGTCTGTTAGGGCTGAAACTCAATCTTGTTTTTTTCTCTTGATTCTTTTCCAGATTCAAGCTTCTTAACAAGAATCGAGAAAACATGAGAATAGAGAAAAGCCCCGGTTTTGGAGCTTTCTTGATGATTTTTTTCTAAGTCTACTTACCGGAGTCATGTGTGCCGTGACCTGCCTCTAAATGTTTCTTCTCCCATCTCTGCTGCCCACATCTGTCTTTCCATGGGCATCCACGGCCCAGCCCACTACCTCAGCGATTGGGGGGAGGAAACAAACAAACAAACAAAAACCCTACACATGTGCAGAATGGCCTGGCAGCCATTTCGTGCATGTACCGGTCTTTTTTTCTTTTCAAGCAAGATTTTTGCAAGAATTTCAAACCATTTGTGAGTTCCTGGTGAGATCTCAATAAGAGTTCTCGATTCTCACGAGATTCTCATGGGAATCAAATTGATTCTCATTTTAGCACTACCTTTCAGTTGAAAGGGGGGAAAAAAGACATTACGGGGGGAAAAGGACATCCCAAGGATGTGATGTTGGTCTTGTGTATCAATAAGACTGTAGGTCGGGGTTGAGTAATGATTTTTAGCTTGGAGGCCAAATTGGCAAGCTCAGAATGGCCACAGAGCCACATCAGCTAATATGAAGTGAGGTTGACCAATTTTACCCCAAATTCTCGTATTTCACATTCACGTTTAGCAGCAGGATTATCTCAGGGCACATTATGAAAAATGGATATTTCAATGTAGTTGTACCTAGAGCTGAAATGGGCATTTGTGCAAACAGGTAAACCCAGACAATCTACTGTGCCTGACTCATCAGATGAGGTACGGGCACTGTGAATTGCTCACATGGTGCACAACAAGTGCCCATCTCAGTAGTGTACAATACATATTTTTGAGCCCCTAGAATTACCTGGGGAAAGCTTGGGGTAGGGGAGATCTGGGCAATGGAGGGACTCTGAAAGGTAGTAGCTTGTCCAAATGATAATTGGTGCCCTTCTTGTAACTGCTGAGCATGGCTCAAGATCCCCTGGGAGATTATTTATGTTTATTTATTTATTTACATTTATTGGCCACCCCCTCATGCCTACGGCATCTCGATGGAGTTTGCAAGAAGTGTTTTGAGTCACAAATGGATCTTCATCTCTCAAAAGCCTCTGAGCCACATCTTCCTGGACCACTACACAAGCTCATAGACAGTGGGCCTGATGACTAGTTTAGAGACTGAGCACAGCCAGAAGACCCCTCCACCCCACACTTCTCCCATGCTGGAGCACCCCAGAGTAACTCCCTGATATCTCCATAGCTCAACCCCCCCAATTTCCCCCCAAGTAATTTTTATTTTTGTTTTTGCTCTGCACGGGTGATCTCTACAATGTTGGGAAGCCTGCTGGGTGCCTGCACGTGTGTCCTGGTCCACCTTGGTTATCTAATCAGCTGCTCCAACTTGTGGTAATCACCAGCAGGTTGCTGGTGTTCCTTACGTTTGTCTTACTTCTGACTCATTCACCTCCCAAGAACACTAACCTGATGGTGTTTTGGAAAATACAAAAAACAAAAAATAGGGAAAAACTCCCCCCTCCCCCAAATTAGGAGTATCTACTCCCCTTTTCTTTTTACATTGGGTGTTTTCAGACTGATGCAGTGTCAGTCTTTTCCAAAGCTGCTGCTCTGTGGGTACACCTTGCATCTGCCCACATCTAGTCCCACCAGGGTCAGGTTCAGATGGACCCAGTGGTCTGCGGTCTGCCAGTGCACCCCCCTCCACACACCATAGAGTTTCAGGTGATCACCCAACGCTCTAGTCTGGCACCCACAACTCTATGGTGCTTTCAGGGGTGACAGCTGCTTGGAAGTGGATCTGCAGAATGGGTCTATGTCTAGGACGGACAGCTGCTCTGTTTTGGGCTGGTGACCCATGTTTGGCTGGCCTGCTATGCTTGTGGCACTCCAGGATATTCCAGAGTGCCACTGGTGGGGCTGCCCCAGAGCAGGCATAGCCTACTTTGCTTCAACATCTAGTGGGCTGCCTTTAGATGAACGGGCCACCTGGAGGTGAAGCTGTCTGGCAATCCCAGAACCGGTACTTGCAGCCTGTCTGTCTAAAAGCACCCATTGATATATCTGTATCAATGGGCTGCAAAGGGACATGATAGGATAGGTGGTCTTTCAGATCATCTCTGCTGCTTTCTCCCTGAGCATGTGACTTCAACCCAGAGCTGAAACAGGTACCTAATTTTGTACCCATTGGTAGGGCTACAAAGTTGTCATGTAGATTTTCTTAAAAAGTCATGAGTTGGTCATGGCAGGAATAAGAAAAAGTTGTGGAAAACTCATGGATATATATATATATATATATATATATATATATTAAATGTATTCACTGTTGTATTTTGTAACCCCCTCCTCTTAGATTGTAAAACCAGGGATTAGACTGTAACCCTCTAGCACAGATTGTAACCCTCCCAGCCAGAATAGAAAAAGGAGGAAAACACCCCCCACCCCTTAGATTCTAAAACCAGGGATTGTAAAGCCCTTTGAAAGCCCCAGGCTTAGATTGTGAGCCCAAGCATGGGATAAAGGCAGAGGAATTGCTGCCATCTCCCTAGGGATGTGCGAACAGAATGGGGTTCATATGTTCAGTCGTTCAGCCCAAAAACTTAGTTCGGGTTCGTGAGTTTGGTCCCGTGGAGTTTGGACCGCTCCAAACGTTCAGAACGTTCGGTCATGGCAGAGTCTTGGGGTGCTCCAGTAGTGCCCGTGGGGGCATGGCAGGCCATCGGAGACACAGCAGCAGCAGCAGCAGCAGCAGAGACCAGGAAGGCTTGGGGCTTGGCACCCCAGGTTGCCCGGGCAGGCAAGCTAAGCACTTGGCCCCTGGGGGTGCCCGGGGGAGCATGGCTAGCTGTCTGAGACCCAGCGGCAGCAGCAGCAGTGGACATTGGATTGCCTGGGCACAGAACCCAATGGCACAGCAGAGGCAGCAGAAGTGGACATTGGATTTCCGGGGCACAGAACCCCTGGCACAGCAGAGGCAGAAGAAGCAGTCATTGGATTGCCTGGACACAGAACCCATGGCACAGCAGAGGCAGCAGAAGCGGACACTGGATTGCACTCAATGGGCAGTCCTTCTTGGTGGTCGGGGACATGGGGTTTTAGGGACATGATTGGCTTCCTGGCCCACTAGTTTAAGCTGCCCTTGTGCACTACCCTGAGTCGGCAGGTGGTGCGAGCCTTGTACCGGGCTTTAAAGGAGCTGGTGAAGGAGCAACTTGCAGGGGCTGGGTGTATCACTGTCCACTTCACCACTGACCTGTGGTCAAGCAGAAATGTGCAGCATGTCTACCTGGCAGTGACAGCGCACTGGTGGCAAGACCCGGAGGCAGCATTTGGGAGTGGCAGGAGGGGTCCCAAAGCAGGGTATAGGTGGGCCCTGCTTCAGGTGGAAGTCATGGATAGCCCCCACACTTCTTGGAACATCGAGGCAGCCCTGACCACCATTATGAGGGAGTGAGTCACACCAGGTGCGCCCTTCTCCAAGGGGAGCGACAATGCGGCCAACATATTGAGGGCAGTCCATGAGGGGGGCTTCACCAGCATCCCTTGCGCCGCACACACCCTTCAGCTGGTGGTCAGGGATGCTCTGGGCTTGGGGGAGAAGGGGATTGGGGCAGGCACCCTTAGCTCCCTGATCGAGCGGGGGAGGAAGTTGGCCAGTTTCTTTAACTGGAGCGTGAAGGGCAGCGACCTTCTCCGGGCAAAGCAGGCCAAGCAAGGCTCCCCAGTGCACCAGCTGGTGCAGGATGTGTCCACCAGGTGGAATTCCTCCACGTTCCTGATTCTTGAGCAGCTTCTCAAGCAGAAAGCCGCCTTCGAGAAGGGAGGGTGCCAGACTGCCTCAAGGAGGCTGTGGTTCAGCCCCTCCTTAAGAAACCATCTCTCGATGTGGACACCCTGGCGAACTACTGGCCTGTATCTAACCTTCCCTTTTTAGGGAAGGTTATTGAACAGGTAGTGGCCCAGAAGCTACAGGTGCATCTGGACTGCGCTGATTTCCTAGTTTCCATGTAGTCAGACTTTTGTCCGGGTTATGGCATGAAGACGGCATTGGTGGCCATTGGTCGATGACCTCCTAGTAGAGCTGGATAAGGGCCTTATTACCCTACTAGTTCTACTGGATTTATCATCGACTTTTGATATCACGAGTTGTTGGTGACACGCCTGCGGGACCTGGCTGGGGTGGATGGAACCGTTCTACAATGGTTTCATTCTTACTTGGCTGGCAGATCACAGTGCGTGGTCCTATGGGACTGCACATTGTTCCCTTGGGGTCTTTCGTGTGGAGTCCTGCAGGGTTCCATTCTGTCCCCTCTCATGTTTAACGTGTATATGAAGCCACTTGGGGAGGTCGTATGCAGCTGGGGATTTAGTTGTCATCAATATACAGGTGATACCCAGTTGTATTTACTTTTTCATCATACCCAGACCCTGCTGTCTCCCTGCTGTCTCTGGCCACTATGGGGTCGATCTGATTGAAGCTCAAGCCTGATAAGATGGAGGTGATGTCGGGGAGGCGGGGAGGCCTGGCAGTCTAGGGGAGGAGAACGTCCCTGTTATTAGGGGTGTTTGTTCTCCATTGGTTCCATCTGTGAGGAGCCTGGGAGTGCTCCTGGATTCACAGCTGTGCTTGGATTCTCAGGTGTCAGCTGTGTCCAGGGACGTTTTTCGCCAATTACATCTGGTGCCCATATGTCTCAGACTCAGATCTTGCCACGCTCATCCATGCATTCATTACACAAAGACTGGACTATTGCAATGCCCTCTATGTGGGGCTGTCTGGAAGCTGGTGACAGTCTGGAAGCTGCAGCTGGTGAAGAATGCTGCGGCCCATCTCTTGACTGGGATGGGTCACAAAGAGTACATTACACCGGTGCTCTGAGCACTGCACTGGCTGCCTATTTTCTTTTGGGTCTGGTTCAAGGTGCTGTTTTTAACTTTTAAAGTCCTTAATGGTCTGGGTCCTGATTATCTGAAAGAGGGCCTCGGTCCCTGGGCAGCCCCTGCAGCCATCCAGGAGTGCCCTCCTGGAGGTTCCGCATTTTTGGCGGGTTGTAGAGGCAGAAGGATATTCTCAGCGGCTTCACTATCACTTTGGAATGCCCTCGCGCCGGAGATCTGCCTCAGCCCGAATGAGCTCTTTGTAGCCTGTTTTCCATGAATATGAATGTGTTTTACTTATATATTTTTATTGTATTTATATTGTATTTATATATTTTTTATTTTTTATGTATTTATATCTTTTTAAAAATTCTTTTTGTGAGCCGCCTCAAGTCACCTTCATGCGGGAGGGGTGGGATATAAATGGTAGAAATAAATAAATAAATATCTTGGGACATTCCAGAACATGGGGCACCCAAATTGGGTGGTAATCAGGTACTGATTCGTACCCGATATTTAGGTTTGATTCGGGTACCGGAAATTTGACGGGTATAGCTGGTTTTTTAGGGACTCAGCTCAGCTCTAGTAGGGACAAGCTCTGCAGGCCAGATCCTGGAACAGGAGAGAGACCCAAAAAACAAAAAACCCAGTTGTGGCATAAGTGAATTCTGGAGAGCAATAGATCACTTCAGTATTTGTCTGTTAGTTATATTTGTCCTTCCCTGCTGTCCTCATTCAGATTTGTAATGTTTCCCCTAGCAGGTGATGTCTGCTGCTTCTTGCATTGATGATTCCTCAAATGGCTAATTCAAAATCCTCCGGCAGATTAAATGTTGGCACCATTATGTAGTAAAATATTTATTTTCCCCTCCCTGCTTTCCCTGCTCAATTTTCCTTGTTATGTAGTATTTGCTTATGACACTATGCATAATAAAGCCAGGATATGCAAGAGGGAAATAATGTAACCACTGGGCTAACCCTCTCTTGTGTATACCTCCACTGAAACATGATCCATTCCAGTGCTCCATTTAATTCTTGCAGAAGGAATTCTGCCATCATTGCAAAGTTTGGCTATGGAACCTATGATCTGCAGACCCCTGATAATGATATAGATCACATAAAGACAGGGAGCCAGGATTAGAACTATGTTTCTTTGACTCCAAAGCCACAAATCTATAAACCATGAGCTAAAGGACAGCTCCCTTAGCTGCAAGTAGCAGAAAGTTCCTTATTTCAATGTAAGCCAGCTTCTATTGGCAATAGCATTCACTCATACAAATACACCAACAGGCTAGAGCTGATAAGGATATTGCTTTTGGAATTCTCTAGTCCAATCTGAATATTCATTTCCTGTAACGAATATGTACATTTTGGATTTTCACCCTTAGAGGATTTCAAAGTCTGTTCAAGTTCAGTTAAAGTTCTTGTTCAGTTACCTTGACTTTCCTTATTTCTAGGGCTGAAACAAGATTTCACTGAAATGGGAAATGTCAAAATCCTAGTTCCTGATACTGTCTCATTCGAATCAAGAGGCTCTCAGTACTCGACAATGTGTTGACCGACATTTCATTTCTTGATTTACTGATTTTATGCTTACCAGGATGCCATTTACCGCTTTACCGTTTACTAGGGGTGTGCAATTTTATATTGTTTAATTAATTACAGAAACGAATGGAGCCCTATTTGCGTAAGTAAGGTAATGAAAATTAATGAATAAGCAAACAACTTTTGTTTTATTTCATTCATTTCCATTTTTTTTTTCATTTTACTTTACTAATAATTATTTTTTTAAAAAATAATTGTGCACGCGCAAATTGGCCACCAGTTCCATAATGCACATGTGCTCCCTTTCCCAAAATTTTAGGCACCTTTCAGCATGCGAAATAGTGTTCAATAGGGTACCCAAAATTCTAAAATACCAACAAACAAATTACCAAAATACCATTTTTGTCCCATTTGTTTGACTTCCAGTCATGGATTTTTGACTTCTGGTTCCAGATTTCAGAAAATTTGGGGACATTTGGAGAATTTTGGTGCACCAATTCAGATGCCTGCATTTTCAGGTACTGATTTGGGTATTGCCTGCGGCAAGGGTGACCAAGAGGTAGGTCGCAATCTACTGTTAGATAACAGGCTAGTCTCTGGTAGAACAAAGTGTGGAGAGAAGGACCAGCCTCTCAACAATCACCTGTGGAAAGGAGAGAGAGACCAGCGTTATAGGGAGAAGACAGGCTAGAATTGCTCCTCCAGTGCAGTAGCAGAGGCTCTCTTTAAAGGGGAGAGCTCCTCTCCACATCTAAAATTAGTTGCTGAGGTGCCTTAGGGCTGGGAGTCAAGAGCTGGGCTCCAGGCCAGGAACACAGGACCCAACAGGATGATCTAGGTAAATCACCTGAGGATGATCTAGGAATCAAGTAGATTGTGTGCACCACAAGTATGGCCACCCCTGATCTACAGGTACCAGAGCAGGTACTCATTTCTGCCCTACTTATAAGCAAAGGTGGGTGATTGACATGACTTGAGCCTGTGAACTGTGTCATTGGGCCACTCCTCTGGAGTGGCCCTGCAAAGACCCATCCACACAGGGTCCACTCTGGTGGTGCTCTTAGAGACTGAACAAGGTCCACTAAAGGACCATGCACTACAGGTTTCCCTTCCTTAGCAGGGGCGGCTGGTGGGTTTGGATGTTGGAGGGGCACTGGCACAGTAAGGCCGGCAGGCCTAGGGGGATGGTAGGCGGAGCCAGGGGGATGGTAGGCGGAGCCAGGGGGATGGTAGGCCAGTGGCATGGCATAACCCAACAGCAAGGAGCTCCCAGGGTTAACATCGAATGGAAGAAAGCGCAGTCTACATGCACCTCAAGCTTAAAAGAAATAATTTATAAACCCAAAACACAGGGAAACACCCAAAACACTGGCAAAACACTGGCATAACACTGGCGTAACCCAGCAGCAAGGGCTTCCCAGGGTTAACATCGGATGGAAGAAAACACAGTCTACATGCACATCAAGCTTAAAATAAATAATTTATGAACCCAAAACACAGGGACCCATCCTCGAAGGATGGGTCCCTGCATTCTGTATTTATAAATTTCCTTGTAAAGTACCCCAGTCACAGCCTGAGTCCAATTTTACCACACACATCCCATTTCCAGCATTTTGAACACAACTGAAATCGCATGACTTGCAGTGACATCTCTCTCAGGATTTCCAAACCTCCATTTTACCACA
>QEPC01014531.1:2944444-2956942 GCA_003113815.1 Sphenodon punctatus
AGGAGGAGAACCAGTTATGGACAGAGCCACAAAAGCCAAGGGAGTGAAGGGAATCCAGCAAGAGTGAGTGGTCAACAGTATCGAAGGCAGCAGAGAGATCAAGGAGGACAAGAATGGAATAGAGACGTTTAGATTTAGCCACCAGAAGTCTACATTTTTAAAATAAAAACAACCCTTACATTTCAGGGATTTTTGTAAAAGGGTTTACAATATTTGAAGGGTTTTCAGGGATTTTTGTAAAACACTAAATTCATACTTTGGAGTACGTGAAATCAATCAATGTGTGTTTCATTATGGATATCTGCAGCAGTCAGGGATGGATTCAGGCAAACGCACGGGGACCGCTCTGTTGGAGGCTCCTACAGAAGTAAGTCCCCGACACATGGTTGTATGAATAAACTTGAAATAACATTGTGAGTGTTGATTGGCACTGGTGGAATGTATGGCACAATCTTGCCTGAAATGCAGGGACCCTTGGCCTATGGAGGGCCTGCAGTGATTCAGAGGCCTTTACCATCTCCCTGACCAGGAGACCCATTAGGGGGGTGTACTCAGAAGGGAAGAGATCTCCTCACCCCCACCCAACTCACAAAAAGCTGAGTGGGGAAGTTCCCCACTCAGCTGAGCACATGTGAGCTGGGGAGAATCAGAGAGTAGCCAGGAGATTAGATTAGAGGAGCAGCAGCCTGGTTGTTGAGGTGAGACAGCCCAGATTCTGGCAAACCCTGGATTCTGGGACTGGTGTCCTAGGGGTGACAGGGGTGACAGGACACCCCTGGGACACCCCTTGGGTGATAGGTCCCAGGGATGCCCCAGTAATATGCACATTTTGGGGTTCTGGGGGATGCTCAAAAATGTGAGTCTTCCTCACAGGTACAGCTCTAGTTTGATTCCATTCCTAATTACTTCTAATCTGCTGATTACCACTGCACTTCCCATATGCTTCCATAGAACCTCATTCGGCCCATTTTCTTAAATCATCTGCCAGATCTATTTTTAAAAAATCATCTGTGACAAGTGAGCAGAAGGGATTTATGTGCGATTTAGGAGATGCATTGCTTCATTCATAGATTTGCAAGCTAGAATACCCCACAGAGGTCAGCTAGAGTGACATCCTGAATTAGGCGGGTCATTGTACTTCCTCTGGTTTCTGCCCACTAACTTGCATTTGGATAGAATAGAGCTGAAGTGGATCTTCATGGCGGATTCCATTTTCTTCAGATCCTGCCTCTCTGATCCAAGTACAACAGGATGTGGAGTGAACAAGATCCCATCCCCATTCCGCCGGAGATTCTGTTTGGAAGCTCCTGCTTCCCCGTCCCCCAGCATGGCATCATTTTGCCCAGGCACAAAGAGTATTTTCTTTAGTGTGCATGGACAAAATGGGACCGCACTATGTTGCACACCACAGCGCTGGAACATTTTACACAGGTGCTCTGAACAAAAAGCTTTTTAAAAAGCATTTTGTTTTGTGCACATTCAGAACGTGGCTCAGTGCTGGGGCAGCGGGAGCATTGGGAAAAGGTGGCAGAGATCTATAGTGGTTGAAAATTCATGCCAGATATCCACAACCAGGTCCAAAACACAGATTAATTCCACAGAGATGGGCCGGGTGAAACATTTGAGCCCGAGGCTCAAGCATACACACATTTTAATGTCGATTTCTGCAATAGCTAATGGTACAAATGAAGATGCCAGGGAGTGGTTCAAAATTTGCCACCAAGAAAGTTAAAATCATGTGTGTCTTCAGCTGAAACTAATGAACCAGAATCACTTCCATCTGTCCAAATTAGAACTGAAACAATTATCCGCAAAAATGGGTATCCCTGTTGAATGCCCAGTACCTGAATCGAGTCGACAATGCGTAATTTCAGACGTTACGAACCCCAGTGGATTCCCTGTGGTGGAGGCGTTTCTGTGAATGTCTGTTTGGTCCCGGCCAGATGTTCACCATGCTGAACCTCCGGCCAGGATCAAGCTTGACCACGGTTCTTGACCTCCAACTGGAGGTCGAGAACCATGGTTAGGGTGGCCACGATATGGGATGGGCCCAAAGTAACGTGTGTTACCTTTGGCCCATCCCGGATTGTGGTCCCAACCACGATACGGGATCGGGTGCAGCGACCTAATTGGCTGCTGTGCCAGCCTGTCTCCCCAAGGGCGAGGGAGCGCGGGGGGGGGGCGGGCCTGTGTGGCCGCACGTCGCACCATGAAGCCCCAGCCCTGCCCTGATCCCTGTTAGCAATCAGGCCTGCACATCAAAAGGACTTGTGACCTGATCACGGACTGGGATCCAAGATGGATCCTGATCCAGGGTTCAGTGTGGCGGGCCGAAAGACCCATCACATCTGAAATTACCCAATATTTGGATCAATTTAAGACCCATCACATATGAAATTACTCAATATTTGATTTTGGATCAATTTAAGTACCTGACATCCCAGAAAGTTGAATTCCGGTGCTGATTTTTCAACTTCTGATCCTGAATCTTTTGGTTTTCGATTCCAGAATGTCCTGGGTTTTTTTTTACTTTCATGCCCAACTTTTTTTTGCTTTCCATCCCAATTTTTTTGTTTCTGTCCCGATATACTGAACGGTAAATAGAAAATGGAAAAAACGTTACCGTAAATTATTTATTGATTATTATTATTAGAATAATGCCAGCAGTGTGCCTGGTGCTGTAGTCAATTATAGACAGGTTCCCTACCCCAAGGGGGCTTACAATCTAAAAGACAAGGGAGGGGGAGACAAGGAAGTGGTGAACATCGGGAGAGACAATAGTACATTCGTGAAGTTGAGAAGGTACAGGTGAATGTGCGTCACTTCAGACACTTTCAGACATCCCTCCCCCCTTGGTGCATGCATATTCTGACTGTGGAGGAGAATGCTCAGACAGAATACGTATGGGGATCGGCCGGTCTGAAAGCCTCTCTGGGCAGCTCTGCCGGCAGACATGCGCAGGATGCAGAGTAGGAAATCGAGCTCTGCATCCATGCGCATGTCTTCGGGCAAAGCCACATGGCCTTCAGCAGCCAGAATATGTGTTGGGGGGTGTCAAAAAGTGGCCCTAGTTACAAGGAACTAGATTCTGAGGGAGGGTGAAAAGGGTGCAATTTCACTCATGATGTGCTAGGGAAGGCCTGATGGAAATGATCCATTTTCTGGGTGGTCAGGTAGCCAATCGGTAACCGAATAGCCTGAGTACCTAATGTGATACCTAATGTGATACTAAAAAATGTGGGTATTACCTATGGGTACCAAATGAACTACCCATTTCAGCTCTACTCCAAATCCCTTCTGCATTTCCCTTTGGGGAAATAATTCTTTTTTCATTCCACCTTTGAAAATTTATCCTTGAGAAGAGGTGGTGGAATTCCAGCCCAGGGATGAAAGCATTTCCATTGAAAATGTCTCAGTTTGCTCCTTTGTCAATTGCCCTGGGAACGTTTTTTGTATGAAAAGCTTTCCATTTCATACACACTGTTTCACCTTATGAGTTCATTATAACTTGATTATTATTTCATATCCCTGTGGCAGAGAACAGCCTGTTAAGGCTGCTGCTGCCCCTTTAAGGGCTAGGTGCCAGGCAGTTGATATTGGTGTGGGGCCTGGTGAAGCCAGCCCTATGTATAGGTAAAAGCCTGAGCTGAAAACAAGCTAAAGAGTAAAGGGGACTGGGGCAAGACACTGAACCTTTAAGCTGAGAGAGTCTGTAGAGTTGGCCACACCCACTTCCGCTACATAAGAGGCTACAAGACAGAATGCAGTTCAGTCTCTGCATGGGAGCCGAACAACTAACATCTCCTGGAAGTCCACAGTGAATGGAGCTGTCTAAGTACTGAAATCCTGCAGGGAGAAGGTAAGAAAGGATCCCTAAAGAGACTCCTGGCCAAGGTCCTGAAGAGGAGTTCCAAGACATGAACCTGTGAGTGCTAGCCAAAGAAACCTGCCTAACTGAAGAGTCTTGAGAGGTGGTTTATTATTATTAACAGAACCATACCGAGATTGTACTGGAGCCAGAGGATTGTTGCCTGGCTCAGTTCAGGAATAGATAGCCTCGGGACCGGGAGGGGTACTGCATGCCTGGCATTAGTATAGCGACTGGGGCTTGCTATCGCGAGTATGAAGACTGTAACAGAGACTGCGTTGGGCCAGTAGATGACTGCCTGGCCACGAGAAACATCTGAATACTTAATAACAACTGTTTTAGGCTAATTCCCTGCACAAGTTGCTGACATGTACCCTGATCCTGACAATACTCACCACCTGCCACTGCCTGTTACATTCCCACAGGTTATTGTATTCAAGGCAGGAATTACTGGGCAAAGTGCTATAGCTGGTGTCACACATGAGGTCACATTAAGAGCACAGCGGTCTCTTTTGGCTTTTAAAGTCTATGAATCTCAGAGCTATTACTGTGGTAAAGCTCCCATAGGGTTATTTGAATTCCAAAGTATCTGAAGACAGATCTACCCTCTACCCTCTGTTGAACATGTGTGTTTGATCTGAAATAAATATTCAGTTCTGCATTCATGAACGTTACTCACATATACAGAAGTTTCGTTGATTATCCAAAAGAATCTTATTCAGCTGCTTGCACCTACAGCAATCACCGGAGATTCCAAGTCAAGGTGGGGCAGAAGTTAAGCAATGGGGTGAGGGTGACACCTACATCCCTGCTCATGTCCTGTGTTCATATTAGATCCCTGGACTGGCCTTCTGTCCCCACTTCCACAGCGGCTACCGCTCCCTAGCTGATTGTGGCTGACGTAGAAAACAGAGACTCCCTCTGGGTTTGGAGAAAGGTGCCTAGTCTTGGACTTGCCACACGGAGCTGTTCACAACAACAGATTATGTCCATGCCTGCCAGTGGGAGGCGCTGTAGGCTGAATTTTTCATGCTCCACGCACATTCCATGACATTTCATGCTTTAAAGGACACTCCTGTGATATTTCCATAAAATATATCTTTAAAAAATCCTGGTCATTTCCTGAGGGCCATATTTATACTGAATATTAAAAAAGAAAACTAAGAGCAAGCTGTGAATCATAACAGCACGAAAACCCTGCACTGAAACAGGCTCAGATTTGTCACGAATTTTTAAAAGACATTCACAGAGACATTCCATTATTTTATTTAAAACTTATTTTATTTAAGTAACAGCTGTTTGTATTATCCCACACAAGGATAATTTAACTGTACAGTTTTAGCACATAACCATATGCTCCTCGTTGCAGCTTCTCCACAAAACTTTTAGTTGTCCTTGAATAATGATTCAGTTCCACGTGGTTCCCAGTACATTGCACTAGGGCGGTGGTGTGGGTGGGGAGGGGGTAGAAAGGACCTTATGGCGTATTTACACAAATTTCCTCTTCCATGCTTTTAATTTCTTACTGGAGAAATTATTACTTTATTCTGCCTTTATCGTTTTTCACACGTTTGTTTCCCCCGCTGCTGCTTCTGCTTCTCCTGCTTTCAGTTTTGCTGCATGTTCTGCCATGGGGAACCAGAAGCTACGAATGTCCTAGCCTTGGCTTGTCCTGTTTTATGGGATCCATTTCGGTCGGTGACCCCTGCCGATGCAGGGGACATCCTGGGGGCAGTTAGGGCCACAACTTGTGAATTAGATCCTTGCCCATCCTGGTTGGTTAAGGCTGGCAGGGAGACGTTGGGATCAGTGCTGGTACGGGTGGTCAACGGCTCCCTTGAGGACGGCAGGGTCCCAGGATCTCTTCAGGAGGCTGTGGTGTGACCCTTGCTAAAAAAACCATCATTTGATGCGGACATCCTTGCCGGCTACTGACCTGTCTCTTACCTTCCCATTTTAGGGAAGGTTATTGAGCGAGTGGTGACCCAGCAACTCCAGGACCATCGTGACTGGGTCGGTTTTCTAGATCCCTCGAAGTCTGGCTTTCGTCCGGGGTATGGCACTGAGACTGCACTTGTGGCCTTAGTTGATGATGTGTGCCGTGTTCTAGATCAGGGACAGTCAACCCTTTTAGTCCTTTTAGTTCCACAATTTAACTGTGTGTTGAGTGAAAAAATACTTCCTTTTATTTGTTTTAAATCTGCCACCAGTTAGTTTCATGGAATGTCCCCTAGTAGGAATGTCCCCTAGTAGCGGAATGTCGCAGCTGTAGCTATTTCTGCTGGAAACAGTGTTTCTGCAATTACTGGTATGGCATGGCAGAGGCTTTTATTCCGCTTGTTTTATTCCGCTACTTCCACAGTTCCACTAATTTCATTCCGCTACTTCCACAGGCTTCGCAAAATAGCAGAAACATGACATTTCCACTACTTCCGCCATTCCGCAGCGCCACAAAATAGTGAAACAGCGGTTTTCCGACAATTCTGCAATTTTTCTGAATTTGCAGAATGCCCGCGGAATTAGCGGAATGTCAGCAGAAAAGCCGCGCTGTGGCACTGGCAATTCCGAAATGGCGGAATGGAATCACGGCGCAGTAACAGCTGCTGCCACATCAGTCCTATCCCCTAGTTCTAGTATTACTTGAGAGGGTAAATAAATGTTCCTTATCTACTCATTCCACTCCACTCAAGATTTTAGAAACCTCTATCTTCTCCAAGCTGAAGAGCCCTAACCCATGAAGCCTCTCATCGTACGGAATCTGTTCCAACTGCTGATCATTTTTGTTGCCATTCTCTGCACCTTTTAAAGTTCTAAATTTTCAGGTTTCCTCCACCCTAGAGTTTGGCCTGGATATTCTTGTATACAATGTTCAAAAAGCTGTATGAGCCAATGGGGTGAACAAGGAAGTCCCTGCTCCAGGACTGTCTGGCCAAAACTCTATGGTTTCTTTGGAATACTAATATTCTACAGGAAATGATATATTGGAGAGTGAAAAATGCTTCTACTTGCTGGAGTTGAACCCTTGACAGCCTTTTTGCATAGAGTGGCAGAGAATTAGGGACCATCGAGTAGTGGGCTTTGAAAAGGACACATTTTGTAGTTCTGATTTCTAGTCTCGTTTCAGTGGCAGTTTTTTGGGGGGGTATGGGGGTTGGGTGATCTTTGTCCTTTTGTGTCTCCAATATTTGGGACATGTTTAAAGGGGGAAAAGAGGGTTGCAGGCTGTGGGTGCCCGATTTACGCTGGTGGCAGGTGCAGTGCCAAGCTCAGTGGTGTGAGCTCAGTTGTGCAGGCGTCCCGCACGTGTGTCGCACACACAGCAGGCTGTCTCGGAAAGGGTGCATCAGCACAGTTTATCAGGGGCTGTAGGATTGCACCCTGAGTGTGTAGCCTCTGTGTGTAAAGTGGATCAGGGCTCTGTGTATATGCACGTATACATGTGCAGAGGTGATGACTCTACAATACACAGCAAAAGATGCTTGGTATCAGCAAGCTTCAGTCTGGAGGGATCCCATGCCCTCAACCCATCCCAGGCAGGGGGATCCATTTCACTAATGGCATCCGATTCCTTGGGGACAGTTCTGCCTCCAGCTGCCTGTTCAAGCGAGCAAAGCCACAGAGCACTCTAAAATCAAAAATTAAATCCTACTCCTTATCATTTGTAAAGTGCTATTAGTCACATGCAGCACTGTATAAATACACATAACATAAAAGACAGTCCCTGCTCCAAGGAGCTTCCAATCTAGGTAAGACATGGACACAGACCATTAAAAACAAGGCAATAGATGAATCATGGACTCCAGGGTGCAATTTATTCAGTAATTGATTCATTCTGACTAAGATCATGATTCATGATTGGAATCGTGATTTAAAGGTGACCTCGAGAGGTGGGTCTTTAGGTTGGACTTGAATATGGACAGGGAGGGGGTCAAGTGCACCGCCTTAGGAAGAATGTTCCTACCATATAGTGCAGGAAGGTGAATGGTATGGAGTTGGGAGTCGGCAGTGGAGGAGAAGAGCACAGATAAGAGGATCTTGCCCAATGAATGGGTGTTGGAGGAGATAAGGGAGGAGAAGTAATGAGGATGTAGAGAGTGAAGTCACTTATAGGTAACTAGAAGAAACTTGAACTCACTGTATATAGAAGCAGCTGGGGAGCCAATCTAGTGACTTGAGGAGGGGGGTTACAGGGTTATTAGGAATGGCCGAACAGAATGCAGTTCAGATGTTGGGATGTTCGGTTCGAAACCCAAGTTCGGATTCGATGGTTCGGTTCAACTGAGTTCGGTTTGGCCGAGCTTGGCCAAACATTCAGAAATAGCGAAACCGAAAAAAAATCGAAACCGAAACCTAATTTTCGGCCCTGAAAATACATTTTTCCTGCCCCCAAACTCATCCGAACTCATCCAAGCACGACCGAACCGTTCGGTTGTTCGAGAGTTCGGTTCGGACGTCCGAACAGACCGAGTTCGGTCCAAACTCCGAACATCCGAACCGCGTTTGTCCATCCCTAATGGTTATAATGGCATGCAAGGCAGGCGAAACTTGCAGCTGAACTTTGAATAGACTGAAGTGGAGATTGATGGTTCAGTGGAAGATCTGCAAGAAGCAGGTTATAATAGTCTAAGCGGGAGGTGATGAGAGCATGGATTTGATAAGAGTTTTGGGTGTGCGTTCAGAAAGGAAGGGATGGATTTCAGCAATGTTAAAAAGAAAGAAGTGACACGTTTTAGCAGTGTTTTGAATGTAAGCAAAGGAGAGAATGGAGTCAAAAATGACTCCAAGGTTACGGGCTGAGGGGACAGGAAGGATGACAGTGGGCATTCTTACACACACCTTAAAGTGCTGGTCTTTCAATCTTCTGGGTTTACAAGTCCACAAGTAAGTTCTGGATGCATTCTTCACACAAACACTGCCCTGAGGCAGCCTAACGTATCCGCAGCAGTAGACATGAGGGGCTGCCATGGAAAACAAGTGACCACAGCTGCCTGGAGCTGCGCAAAGCAGTTTACCAGGAGAACTTTTGACACACAAAGGTTCTGGGAGAAGTTCTATGCAGAAGTTCAAAGAGCCAGATGTTTAAGATCTGGGTGAGTGATTTAGACACACAGAACGTTCAGGATGTTACAGCAAACATGCAGGAGAAATATGTGTGTAAAAACACCCAGTGTTTTAACCTGAAATAAAACCTAATCCACTCCTATAGATCACCATTGTCAGGGCTAATCTCTCCCTTGACCAGCGTAGCACACAATGAAACTTAAAGATTCTCAAACTGCTAGACCAACAGTTTAAAACATCTGATTAGAAGTGAAAATTAAGAGGCGCAAAGCACACTAACGTGAACCTGACACAGTGGTGTAACCAAGATGTAACTGGCCAGGACAATCCTTCCGGAACTCTAATAAGCGGGGGTTGCAGTATGGGGCTTTTAAACCTGCTGCTGCCACACAGTGAGATGTTTCGCCAGGTCTGGAAGTGACTCCACGGCCTGGAGAGGTGTTGAGCTGATTGTAGCAACTAAGTGGCGGAACTGGAAGTGGATGGGCATCCAAGAGGCGGCAAGAAGCCTGACAGCTTCCCAAGGTGGAGAGGAGCCAGACAATGACCCAGATGGAAGAAAGTCACAAGTAGCTGCTTTGCCGCGAAGGGAAATAGCCAGGAGGTTGGACTCTGTCTGTTTTGACTACAGGGCTGAATGGAAGCTCCGAGTTGAATGAAACGGGATTCAGGGGTTTCCAACCCTTAACCCAGGAAGGGCAAGGACTGTGGACTTTATAAAGAACTTGAGCCTGAGTTGAAACTAAAGAGTGGCATCTTGTGTGTATATATAGCAAACCCCAGCTCAGCCAGGTTCAGTTCTCTGGCTGGCTACTCACTCTGTTATCAGGCTTTCCAGGCTCCTCCAAACCCTGGAGAGCAGCCTTCAATAGCCACGCCAGGATGTTGACACTCCACTAGCAACCTCCCTGCTTATGCCTTCTCCAAAGGTTTCAGGACCATGGCCTGGAGTATCCCTTGGGACTGCTCCTGCAGAGTTGTTCTCTCCTATGCAGTCAGGCATAGACTGATCTCTCCTCAGCCTTATCCTCTCTTATATCGTTCCAAGGGGAGTGGCTAGTCCTTCATGCTTTCAGCCCTTAAAGGGCCAGTAGCATCCCAACTCACTCTGGACTTTACCAGCCTTTCAATGTCACTCCCCTTGGCATAATAGCTCAGCCCTCAGGCTGATGCACTCCACCCTCTTAAAGGGGCAGCAGCCCCACAAGACTTCTCCCTGCCACACCTTATTAAAAGCATCTTTCTACTCTTTTGAAATGTCCATTTAATGCTTCCCAATTGCTACTGGCAGAGCTCTGGAATTACCTGCCCATTTTTCAATGAGAAATCCCTCTGTGCTGTCCACTCCTACCCTGCTGCCACTTCCTCTGTTCATATCAGCAACATTGCAAAATTGCCAGCTTTAAACAAAGAAACAAAAAAGTTGAAATAAATAAAAACACCACAATTCACAAGCAGCCAAGAAGGAAGCTGAAAGACAATGGCTTTTACTGTTTTGTTGGATTTAAGATATATTACCAAGGGGATAAGACACAAACTAACAGTGATTATTTAAAAAGCTTTTCTTCAGATTAAATGCACCTGGCCACAGTTCTACAGTCTGCTCCACTGAGGGTGAGGTGATAAATTTGGATGGATGAAACGATGGTTAAAAGGAGAAACCTTTGGGATGGATCATTGGGTCCATACGGTTCTTTCTTTGCTGATGTAAAGCGAGTGCCAAAGTGCAGCTGGGAATTTTCCTGGTAAGAGGGAATCCCTAGGTGGCATAAAGCCATCAGAGCTGGTTCTATAGCAAATTTTCTTGATTCAGCTCTAACACCAGATGTATGCTAGAGCAATGGCAAGAGGCAGTTATGACTGCTTCAGTGTTCTCCCAGTCACCAGATGAGGTGTCAGAAACCCTCAGCCCCAGGGCCAAATCTGACCCGGGACTGAATTTTATTTGCCCCTAGAAATGAAAGGGATATTCAAACATAATGTTATATCCTTTGAATTTTGCTGCTCGAATCCTCATCCATTGATTGGCTAGATGGTCTTTTCCGACAGTGGATATGTTGAGTTCAGTTCGGCATGGTTTGGTATGGATTGGCCTGGTTTGGTTTGGGAAGAATCAGTCTGTCTGGTTTGCTATGGATGTCTGGTTAAGTTTGGGAAGAATGTATGGTTTGGTCTGGTTCAACTGGGGGTCAGGGGAGCTGGTCTGGCTCAGATTGTTTGTAGAGAATCAGTCTGATTCGGTTTGTGGATAATCAGCCTGGAAGGAATCAATCTGGTTAGGTATGATTGGTCTGGTTTGGTTTTGGAAGAATGCACCGTTCAGTCTACATCAGTTGGGGAGAATCGATCTGGTTCAGTGTGGATCAGTTGAGGAATAATCTGGTGAGAAAACTAAGCCCTTATTGAACTGAACTCCCAACCAGACACACCACGGACTGAACCAAACTTGAGACACCTAGACCAATCTGACCAACCATCTAAACACCCTACTGAAATAAACTTCCATATACATGCTATGGATCAGACCAAATTCCCCAGACAGCCAGACCAACCTGAACCAGGTCCCAATAGCTGAACTGAACCACATTGGAGTGGAGCGTCTTCCAAATTGATAAATAGGATAATAATCTAACCTTGAGTAACATTTTGAATATCCTTTTCATCTCTATTTCCCCCCTTCCAATACTTGAATCTAGCCCCCAGATTGATACCCTGCTCTTTCTCAGGAGAGGAGATAAAGTTGTGTACTCAAAGGTAATAGGGATCGGATCAGAAGGTTGACTCTCCGTTTCCATCCCCCCAGAATTCCCTACACCCATTCTCTTGGTCCGTATCCAGTGTCCACCCTGTGGAGTTTGCACTCATTTGAAAAGTGGCCCATCAGAGAAAAACACTTTCCTAACCCTATGATAGATGGTGTAATAATACAGGGAGCCCCAAACTGAACAGCCAGACCAAATTGAACCATGCCCCGACGGGCAAACTCAACCACATCGGACAAGAGACGGGACCCTCAATCTGTGAATGGGTTCCCAATCCCAACTGGTTTTAAATATACTTCATATATCTTTATTGATGTCTTCGGTCACAACATTGTACAGAAGCCTGAAAAAGGGGTCACATTGGTACAAATCCAGGAAACCAATGGAGTATGGATTCTGAGGAAGTTGTCACTGGAAACGATCTACCTAGTATCGGGAATCATTAAGCAGAAATGCAGCTTAACATTTGTTCTCACTAGGAAGGGTAGTTATTGCACTCCACAGGAGCTATTCTGGTGTAACTAGCTTGTAACTAGCTCCCTCCACCTCTATAGGGGGAGTCAGTGGTTCAATAGCTCTTCTCTCTCCTTGATCTACCTCCTGGAGAAACTGCAGGGAACTGCCATCAGGGGGAGCCAGAATAACAAGCAGTTAGTGAGGCAAAGGTGTTGTTTTTCCCTATTATTATTATTTATTATTAAACATTTATAAAGCGCCAGTAACAACCTGGCGCTGTACAGAACATACAATCAGCTGCGGTCCCTACCTGTGGCTTACAATCTAAAAGACAAGGAGGGGGAGACAAGG
>QEPC01014531.1:2960886-3003996 GCA_003113815.1 Sphenodon punctatus
GGGGGCGGGCGGGCAGCTTTGGCCTGTGGCTTGGGCTGAGCCCTCCCAGGGGGTGGAGCCTCGCTCACCTGCAGGGGATGAATGAGCCCTGCTGCTATGGCGGCTGGGGGCTTCTGGGGCTGGAGCCCTGCCGCAATGGCTTCTGGGGGCTTCTGGGGGCGGGCGGGCAGCTTTGGCCTGTGGCTTGGGCTGAGCCCTCCCAGGGGGTGGAGCCTCGCTCACCTGCAGGGGATACAACCATAGAGAAAGAGAGGAAAGGCCTTTAGGCATTTAGCAAGAGATGCTGTAGAATGTGGAGGTTCGCAGGGACAGTGGAGGATGTGAAACCAGATAATTCTTTTCCCTCAGTACATATGAGCATCCTACCTTTCCAGATTAGGAGCATCTCTCCCTACTTTAATACTGCTTCTTTTGGAGAGGTAAGTAACACCCCCACCCCATCACTATTGAAAAACCAAAAATCAGGATGGAAAACAAAAAATCTAGGACTTAAAGTTGAAAAATAGGGATCAGAAATGGACATTCTAGGACCGGAAGTCAATTTTCCAGGATAGAAAACAAAAAAATGAGTATCGGAAGTTGAAAAGATTGGCACAGAAGTAAAAAAAATCGACACCAAAATTTGGCCCACTGAAACAAGCTTCTGTCTTCCTCTCGGGAGAATATGGGCCTAAGCCAAAATCTCAGATCAGGAAGCTTTAGGATGCTTCATTATCCCAACTCTAGATATGAATTTCACAATCAAACATACCTTTAGGGCCCTGCATTCATTGGGTGCAATCCTAGAGGCTCTATTAAACTGCACCTATGAGAGGGGCAGAGTACTTATGTTGTTGTACATGTGCGCACATGCACACTGTGCAGAGCAAGCTGCTCAGCGCAATGGCATGGCCCTTCCGATGTGACCCGCCAGAGCCCACACACCCCACAGCCAGGAGGATGGAGCAAGAGCCGTGCCTGCTCCATTCCCTGGGCTGCGGGGTGTGTGGACTCTGGGTGTGTGTGTGTGTCATTGCACCGAGCGACTTGCAGCACGCATGGGGTGCATGCCCACATGTGCACCCACTGCCTGGCTGGTCATTGCATCAGTGGCGGGCAGCATACGCCACCACTAGAATTGTACCCATAGCACTTTCCCCATTGGCAGCAATCAGGAAAATGCAGTGAACCGTGAACATGGGTCCCCAACCTACATCCATATTAGAAAAAAGCCAACGCCTAGGCTCAATGTTCCCTGAACTTCTAAGCCAGTGGTAGGGAACCATTTCTTTCCTGGGGACCACTTTGAAAATGAGTACAAGCTCTCAGCTGGGGGTAGAGTTAAGGGGTGGACTCAAAAAAAGAAGAGTCAAGAGATTATGGATTTGTCCCATATAGAGCTGAAATGTGTACCTTCAGAAATGGGTATACCTGTGTCAAATTTCCAGGACCTGAATAAACCCAACATCGGGTACCCGGTTTGTGTACCCGATGTCCCAGAATGGTGACTTCCAGTTTAGAAATGTCAACCTCTGGTGCCGACATTTTAACTTTGTATTGATTTTTCAACATCCAATACCTATTGTTTGGTTTTCTATCCTAGAAAATTGACTTCCAGTTCTGGAATGTCCACTTCCAGTCCTGATTTTTTGACTTCCAGTCCTGATTTGTTTGGTTTTCCAACCTGATATTTTGGTTTTCTGTTCTGATAGATTGGTAATCACAAACTCAAAGAAAATCAGTACCAGAAATTAACAATCTTAAATTTCAAGATACCGAGTAGCTATCGAGTAGCCTGTTGAGTAATTGATGTGGTATTAAAAAATCTGAGTATTACCCCAAAGTAGCAAATCATTTCAGCCCTCGTCCCCTACCTCTTTGTGCATTGCCTCATCTCTTCTCCCTTACCCTGAGCTCAGTTATTCAGTAGTTTGAGGTAGGAATTGGATCCAAGGTCACAATCCACAAACTGGAAAAGAGCCACATACAAACTTGCTGGGGGGGGGGGCATTTGGCCTCCGGCCCTGAGGTTACCCACTTCTGCTATTATTTATTTATTTATATTTATTTATTTATTTAATACTGTTATTTTTATCCCATCTCTCCTGCTTACGCAGCTCAAGGCAGTTTAAAAATATAACATTAAAAAATAACACAAAAAAATAAGCATAAAAAAATAACATGTATAAAATATAAATAAATAAATAAATAATATAAAACAAGCCAAAGGGGATGGCATGAAATACAGAAAAGAAACCAAAAGCCTAGCGGAACAGCCAGGCCTTGCACTGACGTCGAAACGAGGCGAGGTCTGGGGGCACCCTGGCCTCTGACAGGAGGGAATTCCACAGTCTAGGTACAGCCACCAAGAATGCCCTCTCCATCATAGCCCCCCAGATCACCCAGGGGACATCAAGAAGGGAACTCCCGGCAAACCGCAGGGGTCAATCCAGGGCATGGAGAGTGAGACGATTCCGCAGATAGGCGGAGCCTAGACCATTTAGGGCTTTATAGGTAAGTACCAACACCTTGAATCGGACCCGGACGACTATAGGCAGCCAGTGTAGAGCACAGAGCACTGGTGTAATGTGCTCAGGGCGACCCGTTCCCGTAAAGAGACGGGCTGCGCATTCAAAATCTAAACATTATTAGTGTTCAAAATCTGAATTGAGTTTAGGGGTTACAACTTCCCTCAGAGTTTTTGCTCAGATCGAGTGGCTCCATGTTGGCTGAGGCGGGGCAAATTGTCAGTCACACTTCTGGTCCTTACAGAGAGTTATGATGTCACAACATTCCACAGGAGGTGGAGCCATGCCAGAAAAGGTGTGGAGCACATAGTCTGCCACGTTTCTTTCTGATATAACTCTGCCTCTTATGGAGCATCGTGATGTCATGATTCTCCATAGTGGTTAGGCCATGTTGGGAAAGGGGTGAGAAAACCCCTATGCCCAACCGCCTGTCTGATGTGGATGTCCCCTGCCACTAGTTTCTCTGTTTTATTGAGGACACCCTTGGATGACCACGAGTAATCAACACCGCTCCTGTATATTACCATTACCACGTTACCAAATTAGTCCGGATAGAGGGAGTGAGTTTATTTTTTCAAAAAGTCAACTGGTAATTAAATTATAATGTGGTAAACAGTAATTCGGTAATTTGGCTAACCAGGTAGGTAGCCAGTGGATATTAAACAGAATAACATTTGGCATCTGACTGGACAGTGGATACTGGATACCTGCAGATACTGCAATATCTTGCCGGATACTGGATAGCATAGTAGGGAATACTTGTTTCAGCTCTAATTCAGACTAGAGCTGAATGGGTATGAAATTGGGACCCAGAAATTTGATGGGCATACCCATTTTTTCAGGTACTTGTTTTAGCTCTAATTCAGACGCATGCCTAGAAAAAAATAATACTGCACTGAGATTATTCAACCTAAAACTGTGCTCTAGAGTTGTTGTTTTTTTAAAAAAACAAACACAACCCCCCCCCCCCAAACCTCTGCTCCCATTAAAACACAAAAGGAAAGGTCAGCTTTTCCAAAAGGTAGTGTGCAGAATAACTCCTGTTAGATCTACTGTGAACAGACCCAGCTGAACTCTTTTGAAAACCTTACTCTCTATTTTCCAGAGGTTTTATTAGACCCAGTAATGAATAGGAGCCTTCTAAAATCCCAGGTGAATAGGATTATTTGTTATCTCATGTCTATCCCGATATCTCACGTAGCCTCTTCTTCTCTGTCCACAGTGATGGATGGTGCCTCTTAGGATGTGGTGACAATGAATCATTGGTTACAGAACACAAAATCTAAGCATCCAGTGGCATTTCTTTATGTAAAACAGTGCCAGGCTTTTTGTTTTTTTTAAAAAGGCACATCTAGGAAACCCACAATAGAGTAATTCCAACTTCCTTGCTGTTAAAGTTATATAAAATTAATGACACACGGAGATCCGAACACCAAAGGCTGTTTCATGATAACAGCCCTTCCCCCCAACGCTTCTCCCCATCTTCAAGATTCAAAAGGTGCCTGCAGTTAGAGGCATGGAAAGATAGAGGAAAGATATTGCTGCTTCTGAGTTTTATGAAGCTGATATCAATCTTTTATTTCATAAACTTTGGGCTTGTTATTACCCTAAAAACACGCTCCGCAGCATTAAATATGACACTGAGGAGAATACAAAGAAGGGTGGTTGCCTGGAGAGGAGCGGTGGATGGGGGGAATCAAATGATGTTAAATGCCAACCCTGGAATAGAGTTTCTCTATATCCACAGCCATGGAGGAGGAGACTTTTAAAAGGGCTATGAAATACCATAGCATCTGAAGTGGATTTGGTGGCAGTAAATCCATTTAAGTTTTAGCACTGGGACATGTGGGGGAGGGGATCAAACTGTTTCAGGTGAAAATTAGGAGTTGATTTACTCAGCTACAGACCAGAGCTGAAAATAATACCCTCAAAAATGGGCATCCTCATAGAATTTCTGGTACCCAAACTGACCCCAAACATTCATGTCGCCTAAGCCCAGGAATGTCGACTTCCAGTCCCAGAATATTGACTTCTGGTCCTGATTTTCCGAGTCTCCATTCCAATTTTTTAGTTTTCCGTCCCGATTTATTTATTTTTAAAATGTGTATAAGTTTTATTTTTGCATTATGAAATCATTCGATTATTACAAACCTAGCTTTTCATCCTTCTAATTGGCTGATTAACCAACTAATCAACAGGTTTCCCAGGATTTCCAGGTATATATCAGTCTCTGTGCTGGGCCCTCTCCTCTTCTCTATCTACACCCTGTCCCTTGGCAAACTCATTGCGTCCCATGGCTTCCAATACCACCTCTATGCTGATGCTACTCAACTCTATCTCTCAACCCCCTCTCTTTCTCTTTCTGCCCAAGTTCACCTCATAAACTGTCTCTCTGATATCTCCATCTAGATGTCCCAACATCAGCTCAAGCTCAACATGGCTAAGCCAGTGAACTCCTTATCTTTCCTCCCTTCCCCTCCTCCCCCTCTTCTCTGTCCATCCTCATTGATGGAGTCACCATCCGTCCTGTTCCCCAAGCCCGTAGCCTGGGATTTGTCTTCGATACTCACCTTTCCTTTAAACCTTACATCGACGCCGTTGCCAATTCCTGTCACTTTGCCCTCTATAACATTGCTTGGATTAGCCCCTTTCTCTCTGTCTCTTCAGCCAAAACCCTTGTTCATGCCATGGTCATCTCCCGCCTTGACTACTGCAACCTCCTCCTTACTGGCCTTCCCCATTCACATCTATCCCCCCCTTATTTCCATCCAAAACTCCAGTGCTAGGATCATCCACTCGGTCTGTCGCTTTGACCACGTGAAGCCTCTCCTCTCCTCACTTCACTGGCTTCCCCTTCCCAAATGCATTCGTCACAAACTCCTGGTGTTCACTTACAAAACCGTTCACAACCTGGCTCTCCCTTACCTCTCAGCCCTAATCTCCTTACACACTCCTGCACGCACTCTCCGCTCCTCCTCTGTCCCCCCTCCCTCACTCTCCTTTGTCTCCCCATCTCCCCTAACCACCTTCATCCCTTCTCCCTTGCTGCCCCCCATGCCTGGAACTCCCTCCCTGCCCACATCCGTCTTGCCCCCTCCCTCTGCACCTTCAAATCCCTCCTCAAAACCCACCTCTTCCTCGACGTCTTTCCCGACGCCTGCTAGAACTTTCCTTTCAATATTTACTGTCTGCCCTCCCCACAGACTCCTGCCTAACCGCAACCAAGCCAAGCACGGGCACCTGGGACCTCGCATCTGCTTGAATGTAATTTATCCCTTGTCTCTCCCTATGTCTCCTCTCCTTGTCTCCCCCTCCGTGTCCATTAGATTGTAAGCCATAGGCAGGGACTGCGTCGTTCTTATTGTTCTGTAAAGCGCCAGGTACACAGCTGGTGCTATGCAAAAGCTTCTTCTTCTTCTTATTATTATTATTATTATTATTAATAATAATAATATTATATGTTTTTACCCATTACCAAAAGTCCCCTGCGTGCCACTCAGGCAGCCCCCCCCACTCATACACACAGATTTGCACACTCAGCCAGACACCCACAGAGCCAGTTAGATAAACATACACACACACACACACACACACACACACACACACTGGCCAAGTCCAGGCAGACTACCTCCTTCACACTGGCTGCAGTTCCTCCGGTGATGCCCCAGCAAGTGCCTCTCCCTCTTTCCCTCCTTTTCAGCAGTGGTGCCATCCTGCTCCCACACCAGGGCCGTTGGAGAGCTCCCACCCTCTCAGTCACGGTGACACTCTCAGACTAGTGGTTGTTTGAAGTAGCCTATCAAGTTTCACTGTTAAAGCACCGTTGCCTGCGACGATACAGGATCAGGGATTTCATTTTTTCCTATTTGGCATCCACAAGAGAAAGTTAGGGTGGCATGCTGAACCAATTACACTGAAGTATTAACGTTATCATACGGTATAATGGGTTCTTAAATTATCACACTTGCAAACTAACGCCACTCCAGGTGCTCAGAGGTTTAACATCGCTAATGGATGGGCTGCAAATATTGCCTCGCCATTATGTTAATGTGAACACTCTCTCTTCACAGCAATGCAGATGAATAGTGACTGAACTAGTACCGGCTTTGCAGCAGATTGTCCAATTAACTCTTGGCGGCACCTTGATTACTTTATCAAGCAGCCGTTAACTTGGGTGTCACCTTTCAAATACGACACTCAAACAGAGCAAAGGGTCTTTCCCCTTATTGCCCTGAGTGCACTCCAGTTTGGGTAATTACATTCTGTCTGCAGTTTCACTTTGGATACAGTGTCCCCTCTTTCCTGTTTTCAAGTTTCACGCAGTGTTACAGTAGGCCAGGGATAGGGAACCTCCACTCCACAGTCTGTTTCTTGCCCATCTTCTGACACACACACCCCAGAATCTTCCTGCTTAAAAGAGTTAGGGCCGTAGCTGTCATGATAGGGGCAGGATGTGAACCACTAGGAAAAATGTGCAGGCATATGTTATGACTCGCCCAGGACACCCTGCTACTTCCAACCAATTCTGGAATGCATTCCAGTCAGGAGCTGAGGGGAGCCACCCACACCACTGTCCATTGGAGAGAGGGAGCCAGGCAAGCCAGCTTGGGAGTGGGCTTCCACAGCTGCAAAGGAGGGACCAAGCAAGCCAGTTGGGGGTCCTGGCCTGAAATAGGAGCAAAATTTCATTTCTGACCAAATTCTGTTTTCAGTGGATCCTGGTGGTTTCTCTCCAAACAAACAAAAATCAGAATAAACAAACATTCTGATTTTTGTTCGTTGGACTGACTGGAACTTCTCTTGTTCGTTTGTGCATTTGCAAAATGGCTGCAGCCATACGGAAAATGGCGGTGCTGTTCCGGAGAACAAACCCTTTTGGGAATGTGCTGCTATTTTGTGCGTATGCAAACAAATGAACAAAATTCCAATCAATCCGAATTTCGGAGTCCATAATTTTGCCAGCCACTATTACTAATTTCTGTATAGTTACTGGGGGGATAGGTAAGAGTGCATGCTTTGCATGTATAAGGTCCCAGGTTCAATTCCTGGCATCTCCACCTCAAGACCTCTGGTAGCACTCCTGGGGGAGGCCTCCACTGGGGGCTTGGAGGGGGTCTCAGGTAATATGCCGGATGGCCTCTGCCAGAGACCCTGGAAGAGCCAGATTTGGACCCAAATTTGAAACCCCTGCTGCCATGTCCAATTGTGACAATACTGGGCCAAGAGAGACCATTGGTCTGACTAAGTTAGGCAGTTTAGTTTACTAGGTGTACACAGCCCTTTACAGTCACAGGTTTTTAGAGACAGGCTCCTTCCCAGTGGGCTTGCCATCTAAGATGAACAAGGATGAGGGGAACATAAAGGATAAGACAGACACACACATGTTCCCATTTTACAGATGGGGAACTGAGGCTGAGAGGTTGTAACTTGCCCAAGGCCACTCAGTGAGTTCATTGGCTAGGGAGAGTTTCAAACACTGGTCTCCTAGATCCAAGTCCAGCACCTTATCCACTACACCATCCTCATGATTCTCTTCATCCTTATTCTGAGTGCTTGTATGTGTCAGTCACTGACATGCCCATGCATTTGACTAACCATATATGACACTTCTTTATGTTCTTACCCAAAGGTTCCTGGGATATGTAGTTCCCAGGAGCTTGATGGGACTAGTAGTCCGGGGAGGTCACTAGGGAAAGAGGTGTCACTTGGGAAGTGTAGTCCTGGGGAGAAGGCTGGGAGTAGTAAGCTGTGAGGGAACTTAAAACTTGCCAGGATAATTTTATTTAGGATACTTAGCAGACGCAGCACCAATGGATCTGGGGTGAGGGTCTGTGGGATGGCTACAGTCCTGGTGGACTCGGGGAACCCAAACAACCAAAGCGTAGTCCTCCTTGGCACTCACATCCAAGACTGATGGGTTCCCCCCATTGACAACATTTACATATTTGCAGCAACAAATAAATAAATAAGGAGCATGTTTTTGAGGCTCCGTAGGAAGACTTCAACCTGTCTCTTTCTCTCCCACTGTGGTAGACAGCTCTTCTTTTAAAGGCTCTAAGACCCTCCCATCTCACATTATTTCTTATTAAGATAGAACTGGCCCATCCCCTCAACTGGATCTCAGCTGCAGCCTCCGTATAAGTAAGTTGACAGATAGCTATACTACAGGGAGGGCTCTGACTAATTTTCCCCATAGGGGGCTGGTGTTTTTTCTCCACTAATGAAGCAGTTGGGTTTTTTTCTTTGTCCTTTGTTGTTGTTGTTTTTTGTTTTTTTTAATTAACTGCAATCATCAGAGTGGCTGATTTGCTATTCCAGTGGAATCGCTCTGTCTGTCAGTTTCCCCGCCTCCAGGAGCCTGATCCCGTGACAGCGTGTGGAGTGTCTTTGTGCAGTGGCCAAGTGACAGGAACGATGCAGCTGTAATCAGCAAAGGGGGGGAGCGGGGTCTGCGAGGGAGACAGACGGCTGCCAAGTCAGCCCAAGCAGCTGAAGCATTAAACCAAAAAAGCATGTGTTGATACTTCCAGCAAAGACGGGAGTTTTTTGAAGCAGGGATCCCAGGCTGCTGCCTTAGATGTGGGGGGGATGCTGTAGATGGAGAAGACAGATTGCGTTATCCCCCGGAGCTTCTTATGTAGCTGAGCTACAGACACGTCATCTGTAATAAAGAGTGGTTTTATGCTGCCTTGCACATGGATGTGTCTGTACCCATTCATTTAATGTTCAATCTTGTCGGGATATTTTGCCATAGGGCACACGGCACGAGCAGAGGACTGTGAGCTGTAAGTGTGGCAATGGCTGAACCAACGGTCCAGGATGAAGATGTAATAAGCACCCACAAAAACAGCTATACCTGTTGAATTTCTTGTACCCAACTCCAGCCTGTGTATTTATTGGTACCTGAACTGGTTTTTGACTGAGCACTCAAAATACCAAGATACCAACATACCGACAACCGTTAGACTGAAATACCGACAAGCATTGTGCAGAAATACTGACTTTGTCCCCGTTTTGTCCCCGTTTTCAGGAATTTTCCAGGTATTTTGGTTTTCCCCATAGGGGACTGATGTTTCCCCATAGGGAGATGGAGTACCCCATGGGTACTAAAAAAAAAACGGTAACCAAAAATTTGTGGTTTTTTCAAGTCCTCGGACAGTATTTGGGTACCAATTTGGATACCCAAAATGAGGCCCCAAAATGCTGATATTATCTGCAGGTACCAAATCAGGTGCCTGTTTCCACTGTAGTCCAAGAGTCAGTGCTGAGGACAACCTACAGTCTTCCTTATTACTCCTTTATAAAGGTTCAGCACTTGAGCTGAAAAAAATAGTACTTTCTAGCAATCAGAATTTGGATCAATTTTTGGATTTGGGCTAATTACAGATTCAGATTTTAAAAAACTAATTACAGATTTGGAGTCAGATTTTTCTATTGAATTTAATGGGGAATTTTCCCACTGAAGTCAGTTGGAAACCGAGCCATCCTCCCATCCCTAGCCTCAGGACAATGGGTCCATCTTCTCCCCCACCGTAGTTCCCCGGGACACAGAGTGGTACTTACCGGCCTCAGAAGGCTTCATTGAAGTGCTGATGCTGTTACTGCTGCTTCTGAAGGCGCCCTTGCTGCATCACACTCCCTGCTCCAGATTGCACATGCACAAGATTAATTACTACCTAGATCTATAACTCCAGATCCTTAACCAGTAGGGCATGTTGTGGTTCAGTACTAGAGATTAATCCATGAATTGAATCCTGATAAGACTGAAGTGATGCTGGTGGGCAGGACTGGGCACCTGGAGGTGGGGGGTTACTCCTGTCATTGATGGATTTTGCCCCCCTCTAGTCCCTCAGGTCCAAAGTCTGGGAGTTTGCCTGGATGCCCAGTTGGTGGCTGTCTTGAGAAGCACATTTTGCCGATTACATCTGGTCCGTCAGTTACGGCTCTATATCTCAGACTCATACTTGGCCACTGTCATCCATGCCTTCATCACCTCGAGGTTGGACTATTGCAATGCAGTCTATGTGAGGCTACCCATGGTGATGGCTCGGAGACTGCAGCTGGTGCAGAAGATGGCAGCCTGCCTCCTGTAGGTGACGGATCGCCGTGAGCATCTAACACATTTTGTGCTCACTGCACTGGCTGACTAGTCTTCCAGGCCTGATTCAAGGTGCTGGTTCTCACCTATAGTGTCTTGTACAGCTTGGGACCCACATACCCTGGATCGTCCCCTCCGGTCAGCTGGGAGCGTCTTCCTCAAAGTCCCCTGGGGGCAGTTGGTGGCAATTATGGGGAGGGCATTCTTGGTGGCCACTCCATGGTTGTGGAACTCCCTCCCGGTTGATGTTGACTTGTCCTAGGATCGCCTCTCCATTTGAAAATGGTGTAAGACCTGGCTGTTTTGATAGGTATTTGGTGAAGGAGCACGGGGGGTGGGATGGGGTAATAAAGGATCTGCTTAGGACTTTTTTGTATTTTTTTGAATGACTGAATATTGTTTTTATGTATTTTATATTTTTGTACGTATTTATCTAAATTTTAGGCCACCCTAGACTACCAATGGCGAGAAGGGCATTAAATAATAACGACTTATTATGGACAGTTACAGATTAATCCAAATCTGTAACACCCATCCCTAGTACTTTCCCTATCTGGCGGCTAATCTGACAGCTACTGGATAGCCTTGCAGATAACTATGGGCATATCCGATGCCTGTCAGATTGACTGTCATATAGGGCAACTGCTGGAGTGAAGCGGAGGTTAAAGGCCAGTGAGAAGGGTGTGGGCAAGACCTTGCCTCATTGGAAAACTCCCAGCGGGCAGGGATAGCAGAGGCTATCCTGGGTTGGCCTAACCATGCCAGAGTCTAGAGCAGCCTCCCTGGTGCATACTCAGGCTTCTGGAAGGACTGAAAAGACCCCAATTTTAAAGCAGAAGTGATTGAAATTGAAATTCTGGGTCAGATTTGGTGCCTGAGAAGTCCACACACGTGTCTGGGGAGGCTGGTCTGGCTTTCGACAGGCCCAGCCACTACTGCCATCTGTCCCCAAGAGCTTTCAGATAAGGTAAGCAACCCCGCACCAATCTGCCATTCCTCTCCTGCCCACCTCTGCTGCTCAGACATCTGGAAAGATACCAAGCAGAGGGGGTTGTAGTTCTATTTTATATCACCCTGATGACCATTTTAGTTCTCCTCAGCATGTGCCCCCCAGCCCTCTCCTTTGTGGTGACCCAGCGTATTTGGCAGTTTCCAAAATAAATGCCACAGTCTCCTTAGTTGAAAACAGGCAGGCAATGAGACAACTTTATTCTGCTCCCAGTTCCAACACAGATTAGCTAACTCTGGTCATCTCTAGACTGCCCCCTGGCTCCTAGTTCTGTGCAAAACCTGGGATGGACTATTCTGGATCTGCCACTAGAAAAAGTCATTCCCACGTACTGGCTAGGATCCTGGACTGGATCCCACAGACATTACATCCCTGACATTGTTTTTGTCAGTGGTATTGTATGTATGGACAGTATAGGTGCTAGCTAGATGGAAGGAAGAGAGCAGGCCAACAAACGTCTCTCTCAACATTCCCAACTTAGATAGGACTGACCCACTTGGGTGGTAAAATCCCATAGTCCCAACTAAGACAGGCAGTGCAGGGGCAGGGACGTAGCAAGGCTGTAAAGGACCCAGGCCCAGCCTCAATTATGAGCCCTCTAAGATTAATGGGGAAGGATCTCCAGGGTATGGAGGCAGGGAAAGGGTTTCTTCAGTAGATTTGGGATGTACCTTGGTGGGGTGAACTCATCCACTTCAGACCATTATTACTCTCAAGGGGCCCCATCCTGGATGCAGAACGTGGGAACAGATATCAAGAAATCATCCAGTCCTGTGTTTGTAAACTAGAGCTGAAACTCAGTCTATGGAAAACTTTGGAATCCACCGGGGATCCAGTACTCAGTTCCGACTTTCTGAAGTCCAAAATTCCAAGGACCAAGGTTGGTCCTCGGGAAACTTCGGAAGCCTCAATTAAGTGCTGTCGCCATTGCGCGTGTGACTGGAGTGATCCAGACAGTTGACTCCCTAGCTTCTCTGAGCTAGGAAACAAAACTCAGTGCCAGATGTGGTCGGAGGGGGTCTGGGAGAGGGCAGTTGGGGGATGGAGAATCCAGATGGTAAGTTTTGATTGGCTGGCAGAGGCAAAATAAAAGTGGCTGTACAGCCATTTCCCATTGCCTACTGAATTTGACTGTGTGCACTACCCTGCTGATCTGTAAGTAATTGGCTTGAGGGGTGCCTGTCCTGTCCTGTTCATAGGGACAATGCAGAGGAACAGGGATTGGTTGTTTCCACCATGCCATGATTTAATAATAATAATAATAATAATAATAATAATAAAGAAATAATTAATAAGTGGGTGCCACACTGCTGCTGTCTGCTACTTAGCACCATGGAGGCCAGATGGATCTCTTCCTACCTCTACTTCTCCTGGCCTGGGTTGTCCATATAGTAGAGGCAATGCTAGGGGTTTATTTATTTATTTATTTATTTATTATATCACAGTTTATATCCTGCCCCCTCCTGCTCAATGGCAGCTCAGGGTGGCTAACAGATAAAAGCGGTAAAAATACGAACACAAAAATATAAAATTGAATATAATATCAATATAAAATCTAGATACAACTGAGGCCCAAAATAAATACAACCCCCCCCACACACCTCATCAAACACCTGGCATCACCAGTGCCAAGTATACTTAAAATTTGGGTGCTGCTGATGCTTGCACTGCCCGTTGGCAGCACCCTTGAGATCAGAGAGAGATCTTGACTTTTGCTGTGGTTTTTGTGAGCACTGTGACTGTACTTTGTGGATTCAACTTTGCCAAGATGTGACTGACGACTGGGGCACAGGGGAGATAGACTTTCTTTCTGGTTAAAATAATACGGTGTGTGGGGAGGGGCTTGTCTTGCATGGTTGGGCACTGGGCAGGCACAACAGAGGCTTTTTTGTGTGTTGTGGGAGAGGGTGAATGTCTGGCTTCTTTCTTGTGGGTGTTGTTATTATGTCTGCTAGGCTGACTTTTTTTGGTTTCTGTCCGCAGTTACACTTTTGTGGGTTCGTCTTCTTGAGCGATTGTCCCACTTTTGCTAGCCTACTTTTCTGGGTACTGTTTGGTTAGCATAATGATTTTAAAGTGGGTGCGCTGCTGATGGTGAGCCATGCTGTGGGTACACTACTGCTAATTTATGTTTTGGATTTCTGCCCGCAGTTGCACGTTTGTGGGTTTGTCTTCTTGAGTAATTGTCCCACTTTTGCTAACCTGCTTTTCTGGGCACTGCTTGATTGGTATAATGATTTTAAGGTGGGTGAACCATGGTTGGCCATGCTGTAGCTACTGCTGGCTTTTTGGGGCTTTTGGCACTGTTTGGGTTTGTCTTCTTGAGTGATTGTCTCACTTTTGCTAACCTGCTTTTCTGGGCACTGCTTGGTTGGCATAATGATTTTAAAGTGGGTGCACCACTGATGGTGGGCCAGTACTGCTGGCTTTTTTTGGCTTTCGGCACTGTTTGGGTTTGTCTTCTTGAGTGATTGTCTCACTTTTGCTAGCCTGCTTTTCTGGTCACTGCTTGGTTGGCATAATGAAGTTCCAAAGTTCGGCCAAATACCCGAACCAGGTACTCGGAACTTTGGAACTCGGTCCGAGTACCTGGAAGGCATATTCAGTATAGTCCTACTGTAAACCCATGAGTGGCGACCCAAGATATGTGGTTAGTATGTATCAAAGACTGCAAAAAGAATGCCTCTGAAGCCCAGCTACATGTTTATTGAGACAGACCAGCAGGTTTACAAATGGTGGGACCAATTTCATGCTTTGCATGTGCGCATATGTCCGCAAATTGTGTGCATGTCTGTTACTAATACACTGTGCCATGCTAAAGGAGTTTGGTATTTTGGCCGATTTCTGTACCTGAAAAGGGCTGATCTGGCCTTGCAGAGAGGTAGGAATAATCATACTTAAACCAGCCCTGGAAGATGTTAATCTAAACTGATTTTTGAAACTTCCAGGGATGGGGAGACCATAAACTTCCTTAAGAACTTGTTCCACTGTTATTATTCCTGTAGCATGAAACTGTTCCTCATATTTCACTTATAATCCTTCCTGCAACTTCAGCCTATTGTCCCTTGCTCTACTCTGTGTCTAAGGGTGTTAACAAATGGGACATTAGCCCAATTTAGTATGCACCAGGTGTGTCCCCACCTGCATTCTGTCAGTTAGGTTGTGGGCGGTTCCTCTGTGTGTACACGTCCACCTTGTGGGCCGTACCTCTGTGTGTACACGTCCACCAGTACCATAGAGTCCTCTGAGGTAATCCTAGAGCATCGGAGGAGTGACCGCTTCCTGCGCCTCTCTCCGCTCTCACTTCTGCTGTCATTGGGGTGCCCTCAAGCACTTGAAAGACATACCGGGGGCTTGCTGCTTATTAGGCTGGATGTGCAAAACATGTGAGTACGTAGGGGCTGCATGAACCAAGAAAGGAGGCTCCAGCGGGCTCACATCTCATTTGTTAACATCCTAAGAGAACAACTGATCTCCGTCCTTGTGCATTTGACACGTTTGAAAACTTGTCTCCTCATGACTGAACATGCCCAGTTCCTTCACGAGTGGATTGCACGGGAGACGAGTGAAGCTGCTTGCCCACATTATGGAATACACGTGCGTTAGAAACTGTGTTCTTTGAACTCACATGTGTTTTGTAATGGGAGGCTGCGCGCGTTAGCTGACTCGCAGATATTTTCAGGTCACATGGTTAGTGAACATCCACGAGTGAAACTTCCTTATCTGTGCTCACGTTACTCCAAGCTCTGTGAGTTTAGGAGCAGAGGAAACCCCTCCCTCCTCCTTTCCCTGTATCCCTTGTGAGATTTCATTTTCTGTCACATGACTCCCCAGGCTTCAGAGTAGCTCGCTTTCACCAGGGGATCAGGAAAGGGATTGTAGTCTGCTTCCTCCTGCCTCTCCCTCCCGTTGTCTCTATGGTTAAAATAGCCATGGGAGGACTGGAAGACAAATCTCAGGATGGGCAATGAATGCATATGTTTTGGCCACCCTTGCATAAGATAAAATCTCACTGTGACTTATAACACCTGTGACCAACAGGGCAAGATTTTCAGCTCTGTCAAACTCATGTGTTTTTTGTACCACATGCATTTTGCTGCTTGCTCACATTACTGAAATACCCATGAGTTTCTTACTCACAGGTATTTCAGTAATGTGAGCAAGCAGCCTAAGTGGGGGGATGGGGAGGGACTTGAGCTGCTATTGATAAACCCTGAGTTCTGCAAATAGGTTTGGTCGATCTCTTTCTCTTACTCTGAAAACTTTACTTGTGCCCTCAGCTCCTAAAATGCCTGCAACATAGTCCATCCAACCTGCCTGGAATGGCTGAATTGTGGACACAGGGAAAGGGGAAAACCCAAGCAGAGCTAAACCCCGCTGGTTGTGTTTACCTCTAATTGGGTGTTTTTACACACATATTTCTCCTGTATGTTTGCTGTTACATCCTGAACTTCCGGTGTGTCTAAATCACTCACCCAGATCTTAAACATCCGGCTCTTTGAACTTCTGCATAGAACTTCTCCCTGAACTTCTGTGTGTAAAAAAAAAAAAAAAAAAAAAAAAAAAAAATTCTCCTAGTAAACTGCTTTGCTCCAGGCAGCTGTGGTCACTTGGTTTCCATGGCAGCCTTTCACTTCTACAGCTGCGGCTACTTTAGGCTGTCTCAGGGCAGTGTTTGTGTGAAGAATGCATCCAGGAACTGCCTCAGGGCAGTGTGTGTGTGTGTGTGTAAAATCATGCATCCGGGACTTACTTGTGGACTTGTAAACCGAGAAGATTGAAATATCCGGAACTTTAAGGTGTGTGTAAAAATGCCGGTGGTTTCCTTTGTCGTTCATTTTCTTTGCATCTCCTTGCATTACCCAAGACACATCTAGCGGAAACAGTTTGATCTGGCTGAATTGCGTTTGATTTCCCACAGATAATTTCCTAGCAGCACTCAGTCACTCTAAAAAAATCCCCTGGGATTCAGGAGCTGGGTACAGCTGAGCCCCCTTGCACTACTATCTACACCACTGTTTCACAGTCAATGGGCGTCAGACTGCCCGAGCATGCATACCAAATCCACCCCTCTCCCACGCACCACTGCTGGATCCATGCCTGTCTCCAGCTAGGTAGAGGAGACGCTGTTCTCTGGGTGTGTGAGAAAGTGAACGCATGTGAGAGTATGGGACTTTGTTTGTGAATAGGGGTGGCTTATTAGGTGAGGGCATGTGGCTTATTATTGGGTGGGGAGACTATTTCCCTCTTTTGCCTAATTTTTCAGGAGAACATACTTGTCTTCTGACTCTTGAATAACTTTTGATTAGTACTGTGCTCATGTGAACACTTCAGGAGTCATGCATAAGTAAGGCTCAATTACATTGAATTAACTGTTTGTTGTAATGTGGCCTAGTTTACCCCAGGGAAAAGTGATCATCTAGAGACAATGGTCCCAATGGGACGGAACCCGGTGGCATTATCGAGAGTAACTGGAATGAGACTGTTGACAGCTTTGATGACACGAACCTGTCCGAGTCCCTGCTGCGAGGAATCTACGCTTATGGTTTTGAGAAGCCCTCTGCCATTCAACCTTGTGCCATCTTCCCTTGTATCAAGGGTGAGCCTTCCACGCCAGCTGGGGCATTCCCAGGGATCTGGGGCTGGACTGATGGGGAGGAGTCGTTCCTGGATGCCCCTTGTTTCAGGTTCCCTGTGGCCCTGAAGCGTGTACAGGCTGCCTCTTGTTTTGGGATCTCTTAACGGGGTACCCCTTACTTCAAAGTCCTACGTCTCCGTGGAGCATTATTATTGATTGCTTTTGCTGTATCAGCGATGGGTCTGGTTCTGAGATGTACCCCTGCTCTGAGGGGGGCATGGGAGAGAGGAGCACATGGGGGAGACAGGGATAAGAGGTGGGTTTTGAGAAGGGGCTTGAAGGTGCGGAGGGTGGGGGCAAGGCGGACGAGGGCAGGGAGGGAGTTCTAGGCATGCGGGGCAGCGAGGGAGAAGGGAGGAAGGCGGTTTGGGGAGCAGGGGAGGCGTGGGAGGGTGAGGGAGGGAATGGAAGAGGAGCGGAGTGCTCGAACCGGTTCTGAGGGAGATCAGGGCAGAGAGGTAGGGAGGAGTGAGGTTGTGAAGGGCTTTGAAGGTGAAGACGAGGAACTTGTGCAGACTATGCTCAGGAAGAGGGAGCCAGTGGAGAGAGGAGAGGAGAGGAGAGGCTGCACACCTGCTAATAATCACCACCCAGGATCATCCCCCACCTGTTATCTGCAAACTCCCAATTTACTGTAACCAAGCCAAGAACGTGTACCTGAGTTCTCGCATCCTCATGAATGTTGCATCCCTTGTCTCTCCCTCTGTTCCCCCTTCCCTGTCTCCCCTCCCCCTGTCTTTAGATTGTAAGCTGTTGGGCAGGGACCGTGTCTATCTTATTCTCTGTAAAGCACCAGGTACATTGCTGGTGCTATATAAAAGCTTGTACAAATAATAACAAAGAAAGGGTGTTAATTAAAGCACATTAAGAACACCCAATACAGAACTATTCACAGTCATTGACTGTCTAGGTAAACTCCCCCGTGGCAATTACTCATCAAAGTGTGAATGTACCCAAAGTGGGTTATTATCACCGAAAAGTAACACCCCCCCCCCAAGGAGGATTAGTCTGTTTGTGTGAAGGTCGCCTAAAATACTGGGTAATCATATACATGATGGTGGAGTGCCACCATCACAAACTGATCCAGGCTGGGTAGCTGCTTGCTTCCCAGTCAGAAATGGGTCCAGCCACAGAAGAAACATTCATGTGACTGAGTCCAGTGGGGATGGGGGAGATGCACTAATGTGTGGCTGGCCAGCCCTACCTTTGCCCTGTATCTAGCAGCCTGTCTCCCCAAGACAGGCAGCAATGGCAGTCAATAATGGATGCCATGGCGGTCCATCATGGGGGCCACTCTGGGCAGGAACAGAAGACTATCACACATCATAGTCCGCTTTAGCCTGGGTGTTGGCGGTTAGCCCAGGGAGTGACACCAGAGGTCTCCAGGGTCACAGCCCGGTCTAGTTGCCAACACGACTGGAAGAACTCTGGGCCAACATCTGGATGTCCCCTCCCCCCCACCCCCAAAAAATGGGATGGTGGCCCAAAAAATGGGATGCAGCCTAACAGGGAGATGGGGGAATTAGGGAGCACTTTCACGGTTACTCAGAAGGGACACCTATCTCCCTTCCACTCTTTTGGGATAATCTTTGTTTGTTTGTTTTTAAAAGGTCCTGGAGGAAAAAGAAACAATTTTATTTTTTACTGCTTCAAACTTTATTCTGCTTAATACTAAAACACATACCTAATAGCAATACATTTTTAACGTAATGAAATATTTATGGCTTGGAGCCCCCAACAGCAAAATGGCACAGTATGTTTATTCCTCAGTTCAGTAAATTAAAGATATATGAAAAATCAAATTGACACTTTCATGTTAATCCGAACAAGCCTTCTTTATGCTTTTTAATATGGAGAATTGGTTTCTTTCCCCCCCTTTTTTCATTCTTTCCCATGCACATAATTATCAAGGCATCTATTAGGTGCCATAAATAAATCTGGGCCCTAAAAAAATGTCTCCAGACTACTAATACTGTAGGACTTCAGGCAGTATCATTTCTCAGCACAGTTGAGTGTTTCTTTCCCCTCTCCCTAGGACCTCTGGAAGGAAAACTGCAGTGATAGCTAAATAAATATTTACTAAATAGGACATATATATATTGAAATGAATGCAAAAGAGTGTTTAGAAATGTCTAGCGCCGTTTCAGTAGCTGCAGAACTGAAAAGGTTTCTGCTATCTTTTCTCCTTGAAACCTGTCAACTTTTTATTGTAATGTTTATTCATTTAAAGCTTCCAATTGATTTACATAACCTCCAAGTATGAAATGAAGATTAGCTGGTGTTATTGCAGTGTTAAGGTTGGGTGGCTATGCTCAAAAGCCAAGACACGTTAAAGCGGAATGGGGTACCATAGCTCTTATACCTTTGACATATGTATTATCATATTTTTTCCCCGCTGAATGTGATGGGAGCATAGGTCTGGGATTGCGGCTATCTGAAATTTGATCACAGGTGTTGTGACTTTTAAACCCCTGAATCTGATGATGATGATGATAATAATAAATAAATAAAATAGCATCACCTCCCGCCCCACCCCCCTACATGGCACTTGGAGCCTTTACATTTCAGATAAAAGCACCGTATAAACAATTTAAAACTAAAATAATATTTAAACATTTTGAGATAGGGGAAGGAAAAAGGGAAAAGAAAATACACTAAGAATATGATGAAAATGAATTGTTAGAATTTCAAATTTTGTTTTCAAGTTAAGTAGGTTTCTAGCTTCTAATGACTGTGGAGGAAAGCTTTCATAACATGACTACAGCGTCTGCCCTGGAACAAAAAAGTGAAGAAAAGGATAGCAACATTTAAAAAATAAAATCACTATATTGTGAATTTTTCAGTTAATCTCATGGTTTTTAGTGAGCTTTGCGACTCCTGATTTTCGAATACAGGGTTGGCAACTCTGTTGATCTGAAAGTTAGAACTCTTGGGCTTTAAGTTAACTGATAGCTTTGCAAGTCTCATAATCAGGGGTGTGCAATTCATTTTTGTTATTATGATAATGAAAATTAATATTTTTTTTATTGTAATAGCAAAAAGGAAAAACAAAAATAATGAAAACGGAAACAAAAGCTATTTTTTTTTAAAAAATGAGGAAAAACTGAAAAACATATTTCGTACTATAACCTTTTTGTTTCTTGTTCAATTCTTATAAAGCTTAGGGAGATTGTACCCCCAACAAAGGGCACAATGTGTACCAAATTTTGAAAAGGTTAGATAAAGGAAACTGATTTTTATAAGGAATTGAATGTTGTGATTTTAAGAAAAGCCCCATACACATCATGGCTACAACTCTTTATCTTCCACTGAATTTTCATGAAACCTGGGAATATTATGTACCTACACAAGATTACCAATTCTGACAAATCTCAGAAAGATTGGATAAAGGGTATTGATGTTATAAGCCATGAACTTGAAAATGTGTTTCTGGCTATAACATTTTTATATTCCATCCTGTTTACAAGACATTTGGCAGAAATGTATCCCACACCTTCTCTGTCATCTCTGCCAAGCTACAGGACAATTTGATAAATGACCTAATTTTATAAGCAATTAAAGTTTTCCCCTAGAAGACCATTATTCAGATAAATAGCAGCACATGCAGTGCCAGTCAGAGGCAGGCACCTGGCATGGCAGGGGGAGAGATAACGTATGAGGGAGTATGTGGAGCAACCCAAAGACTGACAGACACATTCACTGCCCAATTACTGCATACGTCCACCTTTACGGACCAATCGGTAGTGGCTTTGAGGCGGGCATAGGGGACGGCCCTCAGGCGGGCATAGAAGGGACATAACTGGGACTTTGGGAATAGCATCTTAGCAATCAGGAGACATGGGGTAATTTCAGAAGTTACAGGATCACAGTGGATTCAGGATGGTGGCTGTGATTGCGTGAATGTCTGTTTGAGCCCTGCTAGATGTTCACCATGTTGAATTCCTGGCAGGGTTCAAAGCCAAGAATCAGGAACCCTGGATCGGGAATGGGGCGAAAGTAACATGTGTTACCTCATCCTGTTCCTGACTGTGGTCCAGACCACAGTATGGAATTGGGCACAGCAGCCTGATTGACTGCTGCACCCACCTCTCTCTCTGCGGGTGGGCGGCCGGCCAGTGGAGCGCAGGGGTTGGGGCTGAGCAGACGCACGCCATGCTGCTCAGTCCCACCCCCTCCCCGATTCCCCTCCATGATCAGTCCAGCACATATAAAGGATGGCCTCTCTGATCACGGACTGGGATTTGAGATGGATCTCGGTCCAGGGTTCAGCGTGGCGAACCGAAATGCCCATCACATCTGGAATTACATAGTTTACACATCCAGGCTGACCAATTATCATCACAATCACATCCTGCAGCACTGTGTCAATCCCGTGCGGCGCCAGCAGCCCCTGCCTTGTCTATCCACCCCACAGCAGCAGCCACAGAACTCCCAACACAGCACGGCCCCGCCCCCGGCTACGCCATGCCTCGCACTGCCCTTGCCGGCGTCCCCAATGGAGCACCAGCCCCTAGCCACGCCCCCTTGCCAGCACACAGCATGGGGATTCCCCCGCCCCTGCTGCGGTGCTCGGAGCACTTGCAAGCATGCACAGGGGCAGGACATGAAGAATAAAGCCCAGAGCCACACTGACAGCGACGCTGGAGATTCAGAGAGATCACCCCCCTCCCCCACCGAGCAGAGCGAGCATTTGTGAGAGAACCTTGGAACGACTGGGTGAACAAGCGAGCGAGCAGTTAGCCCCATGAGCCTGAACCTTCCCTGCGAGTTGTTCCTGAAATACCTAGTGTGAATTGGTGAGTGTTAACGAGAGTGACTGTGCGTGTGCGTTCCCTTCCCCCCTCCCTACCTGGGTCCTTCCTCTCCAGTGTGATCGTCCCTTTTACCCGCTGTGTTAGGGCCCTTCTCCAGACCCTTTCACAGCCTTCCCTCACGTGGCATACCCTTCCCCCCTTGGACCTTGAGTGTGTGGGTGAGTGGACTCTGGGGCTGCCTTGGCTTCTCTATTTCTGTGTGCCCTATGATGATAGAGGTCTGTTCTCTTTAAGTAGAGGTGAAGACCACCATTCTATACTGGTGGGCTTTCTTTCCCAGCTAGTGTTGCATGGAACAGGGTTGGCCTTGGGTACATGTGAGTGCCTGTGCGAGTCTCCCTTACCCCTCCCTGGTTACACACTGTGACAGAGGACATAAGAGAATCTCTATTGACTCTTTCCTAAACAGATGCTTCCGACTTCCAGTAATAAGTGGGGGAAAGAAGTTGGGATGGCCACAGCACAGAATGAGGATATTGGTTGACAGTTCTGCTGTCCATTTGGCATCACAAACATCGTATACCACAGTGAAACGTAAGAGAATCCCTGGCATAGGCTCATTCTCTGCATATAATGTGCAGGCTTATAAAATTGGGACCCTTTATCACATCTTTCTGATATTTAGCAGAGATGATCCTGAAAGTATGAGATACATCCCCCTAAATGTCATGTACACAGGTTAGACTATAAAGTTGTTACAGTCAGACACAAATTTATTAGGGATGGGCGAACGCGGTTCAGAAGTTTGGAGTTCGGACCGAACTCGACCAGTTCGGTCGATCGAACCGAACTTCTGAACTGAACTTGATTTTCAAACCGAACCGAATTTCCGAACTCGTCTCTGTTCGCCTATCCCTAAAAGATAATATTTCATTTAGTTCAATGGGGTTTGAATTTCTGAACTTTGTTCGGAAGTTCTGAGTTTGGACCAAACTTGAATAGTTTGGTCAACTGAACCGAACTTCCGAACCAAACAGAATTTCTGAACTGAGCTGAACTGAATTTCCGAACTCGGTTCTGTTCGCCCATCCCTAACATTTATAAATTAATTACTTTTACCACAATTACCGTTTATCCAAAACTTCTGAAAGTATGCATAGTTAGTAAACTTGGGGAGAGGTATATACTTGCCAAGTTTCATCCACATTAGATGGGAGGCAAAAAATTACAGCCACGAATGTATATGCAGATTTTTGCAACATAACACAATTCAACTGCTTATAAAATTGGATTCATTTAACTTCTCACATTGGAAGCCCCAAATCCTCCTCTCCCCTGAACATTCCAAAATGGTGCTGACTCCACTCACTTATCCAGCTGCCTGGGAAGTTCAATGCCATTAGGAAACATAGGGGGTAAGTTTCCGCTTGAAGTCCATCCGGTTGTAGCCTAGTGGATAACGTGTTGGACTAAAGTTCAAATCCCATTTTAGCCATGAAATCACTGCACAGTCTTGTGATTATGGGTGAAATCACTATCGGTGAAAACCTACGTGATGGCAGAGGTCTGCCATCGCAAACTGATCCGGACCAGGAACCCACTTGTTCCTGGTCAGGATCGGGCCTGGCAATGGAACCAGTGTTCACACAGCCCGGCCCAGGAGGGCAGGGAGCTGCATCAGCATGTAGCCAGCCAGCCCTGATTCTGCGCTTCACCCAGTGGCTTGCTTCCCCTCCCCCATGATGGACGGCCATGGATGCCAATGACGGATGCTATGGCCACCCGTCATGGGGGCCACTCCATATCAGGCAAGGATCAGTGGTCTACCCCATGATAGCAAGCTGTAGCCTGGTGGGGAAGGCTGTTCCCTGGGCTTGGTAGCGGCTAGTCACAGCCCAGCCTAGCTGCCACCACTACCAGAGGAACTCCCGGCCAAACCTTTGGATGTCCCGTAATAAACTTGATGGTAGACTGCAGTTTACAGCCTTTGTCTCAGCCTGAAAACTGGAAATAATAATGACCTGCCTCATAGGGCTGTTGCCAGTGTGAAATAGGTTAGGATTAGAGCTGAAGCGAATACCCACAAAAGTGGGTATAACTGTTGGAATTATGGTACTTGTTTCTACTGAAGAATTTTGGATACTTTTTGCTACCCAAAACAGTATTTGATTGGGTCCCTGAACCATCAAAATACTATTTTCATCGAGATTTTTTTACTTCCAGTCCCAGTTTTTTCTGAGTTTTTGGTTAATTTTGAGTACGCAAAACCAAAATATTTAGCTACCAATTTGGATACCTGAAACGACTAAAAACCACAGGTATTACCTGTGGGTATCAAATCAGGTATCCGTTTCAGCTCTAGTTAAGATGACAAAACTCTTTTGAAAGGGCCATATATGATAAGGAGTAATCCTTCTGTGGGTTTAGGCAGCTGAAACTAAAATGGAGGGCTTCTTTCGCATTCCATTCTGAAGAAGCAAAGGGCATTTTTATACAGTCCTTAAAGTGCTGGTCTTTCAATATTCTGGGTTTACAAGTCCTCAAGTAAGTTCCTGGATGCATTCTTCACATACACACTGCCCTGAGACAGTCTAAAGTAGCCGCAGCTGTAGACGCGAGGGACTGCCATGGAACCAAGTAACTGACCACAGCTGCCTGGAGCAAAGCAGTTTACCAGGAAAACTTTTTACACACAAAAGTTCTGGGAGAAGTTCTATGCAGAAGTTCAAAGAGCCAAATGTTTAAGATCTGGGTGAATGATTTAGACACACAGAAAGTTTGGGATGTAACAGCAAACATGCAGGAGAAATGTGTGTGTAAAAACACCCAATGTCTCCCCTTTCCTCTTCTTGTCAACATCCCTGGACTCAGAACTTATTTAACTGTGGTCTGGGTTAATAAAGCAGTAGCCCACCTTTTTTCCTATCTCTTTTATGACCCTAATCATATCCTAAATTGCTATAATAATGATATGATAACAGCTCTTTAATTTCCATCCTACTGAGGGTTTATGAGTCAGGGCTGATCTCTGCCACACTTCATCTCTTCACCTCTGGAATGTCATTGCACTCCAGACACTACCAAAACGGTTTATTCTTTAGCTAGGGGTTTGTTTGTTTTCAAAGCATTCTGGGAAATATTTCACTTACTGTTCACATAAGCTCAGGGGTTTCGCTTTTCACAGTATTGCTCACATGAAGAACAATGCCAGGCTAGGTATTTGAAAAGAGCAGTTCACATGTGCACGCAAGAGATTATTTCACCTGAAAATGGGAGAAAAGAGCTTTTAAAATGGTGGTCATTTCTTTGTGTATGCAGAGCCTATTTATTTATTTATTATAAAATTTGTATGCCACCCCCTCCTGCTAAAAGCATATCGAGGCAGATAACAGCATATTAAAACAGCTTAAAGTAAGCAACAACAAATACAATTAAAATTCCACAGTAAAAATAGTTCACTCCCTAACCCAACCCACCCACCCCATCTCCCTCAGGGAAAGCATGTCGGAAGAGTCAGATCTTACATTCTCTACAGAAGGAGGGGAGGTCAGTGGTCAAGCCGACCTCCGGCAAGAGGGAGTTCCACAGCCACGCCGCAGTCACAGAGAATGCCCTCTGCAAAATCAACACCCGAGAAACCTGGGGGACCTCGAGGAGGGCATCCCCGGCCGACCACAGGTGCTGATCCAGGTCACGGAGGGTGAGCCAGTCCTGCAGGTAGGTGGGGCCCTTGCATATCCCTAGCCTGAATCCAAAGCAGATTGGTAGCGCTCACCACTTGTTACCTTCAGATGGCTGCTACCCATCTATGCATGCATGATTGGCATAAGTGGTGTGCTCTTGGTCTTATACATTTTTTACTGCAGTAGCACTTAGAGGTGTCATCTGAGATCAGAATTCTATTGTGCCTTCAGAGTACCAGATACACACAGTAAGAGAAATAAGGGAAAGTCCTGGTCCTAAAATGCTCACAGGCTAAATAGCCAATCAGTGGTAGACTGAGACCGCTTTCACACAGGGCGAAATGTGCAGCATTTGGCTCGAGGAAAAACTCCAGGAGGCAAACGCTGTGCAGGTTTTGTCTCATGAGAAAACAAAGTCACTCGTTTTTGCCTTTGATCATGCGGAGGATACAGAGCTCGATTTTTCCAGCTCTGTATCCTCTGCATGAATGGAAGCAAAGCCACGCAGCTTTGTTTTCTCACAAGACAAAGGGTGAAAACAGACATGACGCTAACCACTTTTTAACCACCCTTGGTGGTTATTTATGCATGTATAAATACATGCAACCAAGGTTGGTTGAAGGGTGGTTATCTTCCTGTCTGTTTTCACCCAAAAGCTGCACATCATTTGCCTCCCAGAGTTTTTCCCAGCGCCAAATGCTGTGCATTTGGCCCCGTGAGAAAGCAGTCGAAGAAGAGACATCAATCTCCTGAGTAGGGCTGATTCATATAACCACGCGTGAATGGCCGCCGGGATGCTGCACATGTGAAAAATGATGGCACCGTTCAACAAGATTTTGTCCATCGTGCAACAAGATGTTGCCTGGCCGTGGCCATTTTGTGCATGGACTGAACCACTGCTGTCTGTCATTGGGTGCACGTCCTAATCGCAGTGGCCATTTTGCATATGCGCAAAATGGTTCTCTTTTTTTCATTTGGTTTGATCAGACCATGTTTGGAGCAAGTTCCGATCGATCCGAATGAAATGTCCGGTTCCGACAGAATTGGAACTGGGAGAAAAATGTCAAAATCAGCCCTATATTGATTTACTTATTTATTTGTTGCATTTTTATCCTGCCCTTCTCTGCAGACTCGGGGCGGTCAACAACAATATAAAATTTTAAAAACCACATTAAAATCCCCTAAAAAACCCACCACCATCCCAGCTCCCCCACCCCCACAAACATACATGCCCCCTCCCCCCCCAAGCATACATGCACACTCCCCTCCCTCCCACATACATGCACTCTCCTGTCTCACTCACACTCACACCCACCCACATGCATTCTCATCTACATACTCTCCTGGCACTCACACTTAACTGTCTCCCAGCTCTCAGCTTCCTGAAGGCAGAGTGGCTTTCCCTGCAACTCACCCTGACTGAGGCCATGGCAGCGTGACTTGCTTCCCCTGACAACTCGTCCCACCAGGCAGAACCCATGGCTTCCTCAGACACACACACTTCTACGGTGATTCACTGATTCCATCTGGCAATGACACGCCCAGACATTAGGGGAAGGCCCCCTAGGCCCGGGCCTTGGGCGGCATTTTCTGGGGGGTGGCAATCCTGGTGCTGGCTCTATCCTGCTCTGTTTTTGTTTTTCTCCATGCACAGCCGAGCCTGCTGCCTGGGTCCCCATCCCTCACCCGCCTTCTGCCTGCTATTAGTGCTGCAATCAGCCTGGGAGATAAAGCTGTTTGATTACAAACAACTCCTCCCCATGTGAGTGATCAGAAGGTTGTTACCTTGTAAAGGAGGTTCTTTGAGATAGCTCCCAACATTCTCACAACTAGATTGTGCATGCTCATCCTATTCAAATAATAGACCATGTGATGGTCTCAAGCTCCTCTGCTATAAAAAGCACTCTTCCCCCCTCAGAATGACAGTTCCTTCAAATCCTTTCTAAGAATGTAAGAAAAAAAATCCATGCAGGGCTGGAAGGATGGGTGTTGTGAGAATTTTAGGAACCATCTCGAAGAATCTTGTTTACAAGGCAGCAACCTTCTGTTCTTCTTCGAGTGGCTCCCCACATGCCATTTTTACATGGTTCTTCCAGGTGGGGGGGTCCATAGGCATGCTGTTGCATGGGCGGGGCGTGCACACGGCCACGCACGCATCCCCACTCACCACCCGCTCATCTTCACCCATGGAGCAAATTCCATTTCCCCCGGTTGCTCCATGCATGGGGACAAGCAGGGGGTGAGTGGGGATGCGTGTTAGGCAGGCGTGTGCATGTACCCCAAATCACAGCAGGCATGTGCGCCGTATCATTCACATGGAGCTTCCCCACCCATGAACATGCAGCGTGGGGGTGGAGCTTGGCTTGGGGTCAGCAGCCTGAGAAGAGCCTAGGGGTACAAAATTGCTAAGTTTGGCCCTGAGCAATGAGACTCTGGAAGCTTTAACAATGCTGCCATGGCCCCCTTTAAATTCTGCACATTCCTCAAGCCCAGACACAACCAGCAGAGTGCAGAACACATTGGGTGTTTTTACACACACATTTCTCCTGCATGTTTGCTGTTACATCCTGAACTTTCTGTGTGTCTAAATCACTCATCCAGATCTTATACATCCAGATCTTTGAACTTCTGAGTAAAACTTCTCCCAGAACTTTTGTGTGTAAAATGTTCCCTTGGTAAACTGCTTTGCTCCAGGCAGCTGTGGTCACTTGGTTTCCATGGCAGCCTGTCACGTCTACAGCTGTGGCTACTTTAGGCTACCTCAGGGCAGCATTTGTGTGAAGAATGAATCCAGGGACTGCCTCAGGGCAGTGTGTGTGTGGAAAATGCATCCGGAACTTACTTGTGGACTTGTTAACCCAGAAGATTGAAAAATCCATAACTTTAAGGTTTGTGTAAAAATGCCCATTGCTTCTGGCTGAGCTGTTTCCTAGTTGCTCCTATCCTGCCTTTTTTCTCTCTGCTGGTTGTGTCTGGACTGGAGAATTGCGTGCAGTTTGACAAAGCAGCAGCAAGAAGGATGGGTCTCCATGGGAAGAGGGACTGGGCCGCTGGGATCCCGGTCCCAATGGCTGCCCACAGGGTGGGGGGTAGGGATGGTGCACAGTTCCTGGCTTCTTCTGGGTGTTTGTGGGGCACCCAAATCATGGGGCCCAGGGACAGCTGCATCTGCTGTGCACCCTATGGTAGCTACACCCTTGGTTTCAGCTCTGCTCATACTTCTACAATGAACGGAGACTCCATTATAACAAGGGACCATCTCTCACCAGGCCGATGTGGTACTTTTGACTGAGACCTGAGTAGACGCATTCTCATGGGGTGTAAAGTGAGACAGACCTGTTTAAAACCTAAGATACTAGGCTAAATGGAGCATTGGTCTGGCCCACTACAGCAGGTCTAATGTCCTCAGCCACTAATGTGTCACTGAAGTCCACTCTCTGCCGATTTACACCAGCCAAGCATTTGGCTTTGGTTCCAATTTTTTTTTTTTTAAGAAGTTAAGAAGAAAATCAAATCACGCTAGAAAAAAAAAGTGCACATAGTAGAGCTTCAGACTGCTTAGCTGTTCCTTTCCAGCTGGATTGCTCTCTAACGCAGAGCGTTAATTGGAAAATAATAGCATTCCAGCCTTCTTTTAGAAAATCAATATTCTCTCTCTCTCTCTCTCCTTTTTCCTTCTTAAGGGTGAATTCATTTGCGGGGGCGGGGGGGAGGTTATTCCTGGACTTTTGAATAAATGCAAATTTCAGCAACACCACTTATCCATATAAAAATAAATAATAAGCAAACCAGGAGCCGTAACTGCCATTGGTCATTTCTTCTTTGTTTTCTACTGAACGTTCAGTGTCAATATCAGCTGCCAGAGTCACCACCTCCTAAAGGCAAAGGGACAAATGTCATTTCTGTGAGCTGGCACAGATGGTTGTATCAATGGCTGAATTTTTGGCAATGGTTGGTCTTCTCGGCACCGTATACCAGCAAGAACTTTGCAACGTCTTCTGTGTCTACAGACATAACGGCAGACTGTAGCCCGAAGGAGGTGAATAGCAGAGGGGGAGGGAGGAGGGGATTTGAGAAATTGAGAACCAGAGGAAACAAGTTTCATATTTTACAGACAATATTGCAGTAAACAAACAATAATTCAAGCAAGATAGTATCCCTAAGTCCTGTTTAAATCCCCACTAGATCTAATTAGAAGTGTGCTGACCAATCAAGATAATTATGCTGGTTGATCCATGGCACACAGCATACTATAATGAGGGGTATAGGCACACACAAAAGTTGTGCAGAGATATGACCTATCCAGGTTTTTTGTTTTTTTTTAAAAGATCTCTGATTCATTTGGGGTTTTTTCTTCATTCCTCTTGGAAGGAGCAAAGGAACGAATTAGATAAGAAAATATGATAGTTTATTGGTAGCAAGAGCACTGCAGCACAGATGTTAGGGGAAAGCAGACTGTCCCAAGTGTGACAAGATTCTGCAGAGTAGTTGCAAGGATTTTGAAGGCTGGGTAAGGTTATGTTGCTGGAGAGTTTGGAGCCATATAAAACATTTAAATGATGTAACTGGCTGTTTCTGAAGCGCTGGGGTCTGGAAAGCAAATCTAGCTATGACAAGAGGAGAGACAAATTGTATACAGTGGTTACCATCAAGTAAACAGCATCTGCCAAGGGTTATGACATGGTGTTTTCTGGAAGCCAGTACTTTTCATTGCTACTTAGGGCAGAAGATAATTGCAAAAGTCTAACTCAGTGGTACATTATAGACCTATCAAATGCTGAGAAAGCTGTTAAGGTGCTTGAGAAGAACAGACCACTTAGGTGTTTATCAAGAGCATGAATGTCCAGGGTTGACCTTTCCACAGGGCAACCTGGGGAAACTGCCCCAGACCCTCTTATCCTTTCTATTTCCAGGGGACCCACAATAGCCATGAGTTTTACCAGGACCCCCACTCCTTTCAAGTGGGCCCCCAAACACAGCCACCTTGAACGGCCTGTAGAGGGTTCCCCAAAGGGGAAGGTGTGAGGGTGGGGCCACCAGGAGCCCCAAATTTTGTCTTTACCCTGGACCCCACAAACTCTAAGGTGGGCTCTGTGTCTACCTAAATCTATGGTGTGACTGCACCTTGAATATTGTGTGCCGTTCTTGACGCCCAACTCAAAAAAGATATAATAGAAAATAAAAGGTACAGAGACGGGCAACAAAAATGATAACGGGGTATGGAAAAGCTCCCGTATGAAGAGAGACTAGATATGTTAGGCTCTTCAACTTGGAGAAGAGATGACTAAGAGGGAATATGATAGAAGTTTATAAAATCGTGAGTGGTGTGGAACAGGTTAATAAGGGACCGCATTTACCGCTTCAAATAGTACTGGGACTACAGGACAGTCACTCCATGAAACAAATGGGTATCAGATATAAAACAAAGAAAAGAAAGTACTTTTTTCACTAAACATACAGTTAAGTTGTGGCTTTTATTTTTGCCAGAAGACATGGTCAAAGCCAGCAGTATAGCTGGGTTTAAAAATGGATTGGACACATTTCTGTAGGACAGGTGTGTAGCAGGATTGGAGTCTTGCAAGGTGTGTAAGTGTATCAGGATCGGGGCTCACAAATCATTGTCTCTTGGGGAATTCAGCTCAATGGCTCTTTAATCTCAGTTCCTCAAAGAGGCTGATACCGTGCCCTGCGTGCAACTCACATGCATGCATCTGTGGTCAGCTTGCACGCACGTCCACGGTTTGTGCATTGTGTTGCACGGGACCCACATGGATCCTGCATGGGGGAGGTTTGGGACTGCTGCCAATGGCCACAAACTTATTTATTGATTCATTCATTAAATACATTTATATCCCGCCCGTCTCGCCAAATGGCAACTCAAGTCGACTAACAAACAATAAGAACAGTAATAAACAATCTATAAATATTTAAAACACCAATGTCATCATAAAATCAAAACTGTGCAAAAATATTACCTTCCCCAAAAACACACACAACCCCCCTCCCTCCCTCCCACCAAACACCTGGCAGAAAAGCCACATTTTGCATTGCTTGCGGAAGTCAAGGAGATCCAGACTGAGGCAGATCTCCACCAGGTGCGCATTCCACAGTGACGGGGTGGCTGCCAAGAATGCCTGCCTGTCAGTCAAAACCCACTGATAATGAGGAACCTCCAGGAGGGCACTTCTGGACAACCGCAGGGGCCGCCTAGGGGTCCAAAGAGTGGGGTGGTTCCTCAGATAAGCGGGGCTTAGGCCGTGTAGGGCTTTAAAGGTCAAAACCAGCACCTTGAATCAGGTCCGGAAGACTATAGGCAGCCAGTGCAATGGTTGGAGCACTGGTATAATATGCTCCCTGTGATCCATCCCAGCAAGCAGATGGGCCGCACCAGCTGCAGCCTCCGTACCATCACCATGGGCCGCCCCATGTAAAGCACATTGCAGTAATCCAGCCTCAAGGTGACAAATGCATGGATGACAGTGGTGATATCAGAGTCCAGGACATATGGACAGACCCTTTTCACCAGATGTCATTGGCAAAAGGCCCCCTGGGTCCTGGCTATAGCCGATACCTGCGAATCCAGGCATAGCTGTGAATCCAGGAGCACCCCCAGGCTCCGCACATAAGAAACCAATGAAGGATGGACACCCCGCCTGATAATGGGAGTTTCCCCTTCCCCCAGATCACCGACCCCACCCACCAGCATCACCTCTGTCTTTTCGGGATTGAGTTTCAGTCAGCTTGACCTCATCCAGTCCCCCACAACAGCCACACATCTGGACAGCAATGAGGTCAGTTAAAAAAGAAAGATACAGTTGCGTGTCGTCAGCATGTTGGTGACAACAAACCCCCCAGCTGTGCACTAGAAGCACAGCGGCTGCATATACACATTGAATAAGAGAAGGGGCAGAATGGAACCCTGTGGGACCCCATACTACGTGCTACCTCCCCAAGCAGCTGTAGATACACTTTGAATAAGAGAGGGGGCAGAATGGAACCCTGTGGTACCTCACACAGAAGGCCCCCAGGGGACGATGTACAGTCTCCTAGTACTATCTGCTGAGATCTATCTGCTAGGTAAGAATGGAACCACTGCAAAATGGTACTGACAACCCCTGCCAGATCCTGCAGGCAAGTCACCAACATCTCATGAGTCACCATATCAAAAGTTGCTGATATATCCAGTAGAACCAGCAGGGTTCTACTGGACCCTTATTTAGTTCGAATGGACCCTTATCTAGTTCCACTAGGAGGTCATCGCTGAAAGCCAGAGTGCAAAGGATCAAGAAAACTTATGGGATCCAGCTGCACCTGCAGCTGATGGGCCACACAATCCATTCAGTAATCTTCCCTAAAAAGGGAAGGTTAGAGACAGGGCAGTAATTCACCAGGGCATCCATGTCAAGCGATGGTTTCTTGAGAAGGAGCCATACCACAGCCCCCTTAAGGCAGTCCGACACCCCACCCTCCTGAAGGGAGGCACTGATCACCCTCGCCAGCACTGACCCCAATGTCTCCCTGTTGGCCTTCACCAACCAGGATGGGCATGGATCTAATTCACAAGTTGTAGTCCAAAAAGACCCCAGCACATCCGCCATCTCGGCAGGTATCACCGACTGAAATTCATTCCCCAAACTCAAGCCAGACAGAGCATTCCTAACCTCTAGCTCTGCCACTGCCTCCAAAATAGTGGAGTCGAAGTCATACTCAATGCGGGCAATTTTGTCCACAAAATACACTAAAATAATGTCAAAGCGGATTTTGGATGAATCTGGTTTCAGACGAAGGCAGGCTGGACTGACCAGACTCCTCACCAACAGGAACAGCTCTGCTGGACACGATTGAGCAAACACTATGAGAGCAGCAAAGAACTGTTTCTTTGCTGCCCGCTCAACCATGGCATAGATCCTCAAAAATGCTCTATCCTGCAATTGGTCCTCTTGCGTGCAAGTACAACACCACCGTCTCTCCGACCTGCGGCCAGAGTAGATTGCCTGGCTAGAGTTAGAGCTAGAGTTAGAGATTGTGGGGTGCCAGAGGGGTTGCATTCCTGCAATTAGAATAGAGACATTGGGTGAAAACAGACATTACGCTAACCACCCTTTAACCACCTTTGGTGGTTATGCATATTGTAGGGCTGTATTGGTGTCCTATGCAGCCCTGCAACATGCATAAATGACCACCAAGGGTGGTTAAAGGGTGATTAGCGTCATGTCTGTTTTCACCCATTGTGATGGATTGAGTGTGTAGAGCCAGAGGCTGAAGGCCTGGTCAAAGAGACTATGAATATGGACTATGTATATGGTAGAGACACTGGCCCTGACCTCATGGCCTGCGGATTCCCACGCGTAAGCTGTGTGCGTGGTTTGCATGCGGCACAATATGCCGGTAGCGTGGATGCACGTGGGTCCTGTGTGGCTATGCGTGCGTGCAGCTCCGCCGAGCAGCTTCCTCTGAATCGTAACCATTTAGTGGTGAAATCTGCACTCCAATTTGTTAGCAAATTCTAAGCTTTCATTTATTCACACTTTGAAGAAGAGGAGGAAGAGGTGACCCTCAGCTCCACAATTCCAACAAAGAAACACACAGATAACCTGTCATCTATTCAGCATTCTCTGATGAACTGCTGCCTCTCTAATGTCAAATCTCTAAAGGGAGACAGGGTTTTCATTGAAATAACACATAGTTCTGCACCCACTTTCCAGGCTGGGAATGCCAGAAAGAATATAAGGAATTGAGTAAAACTATTGTACTGGTGGTGTTTCAGTCATATAGTAGGACGCTCGGTACTGGTTTCCCTCTCCTCCTCAACATTTTTTCCTACTTAGCAATGATGCCACAAAAGTGGAACAGAGACTAGTTGATCCTTACTGTTTTCTATTAGTTAAGAAAATAAATGGAGCCCCATTTATTTTCATAACTAATGTTACAAAAATGGATGAATAAGCAAACAATTGTTGTTTGCTTTCATCCATTTTCATTTAAAAATAAAATAATCATTTTGAAAAGGTGCATGCACCAAATGGTCACTGGGGCTGTTCTGCACACGCACGCCCTTTTCCAATTCTGCCAGTGCCATTTTGGACGAGGGCTGCGCATGCAAAAAAAATAATTCTTGATAAAAAATGATGACAAAACCTCCAAAATGGTAGTAGTTTACAACCCCTCCCCCCAAACCATGGGTTTTTTGTAAACAAAGGAGAAAACTAAAATGAAAATAGTAGGGGTGCATTCTGCACACCCCTACTCATAGTTGATGGTTCCGTTTTCTCAACATGCAAAATAATGTTCCATCATCACCTTATTTGGTTCTGGTATAAAGTTGAAATGAATATCCACTACTATCCAGTATCTGTCTGGATATCATCGTATCTGATTGGATTGGTATCCAGTTTAGTATCCATCCGTTATCTGATTAACCAGATTACCGTTTATGGCATTACCATTTAGTATATTACTGTTCACTGCATTATTGTTTAAGTACTGTTTGGTCTTTCTTTCTTTCTTTCTTTCTTTCTTTCTTTCTTTCTTTCTTTCTTTCTTTCTTCCCTCTCTCTGGACTGGTCTAGTTATGCAGTCATGTAGTAAGCAGTAATGCAGGAAACAATAAATGCTGATTCCGTAAATGATAATTCTCTAAAAGGTATACCGGTTTGATGGTTAATCTCTGTGGCTACTAAATTGTTACCAAATAACCATCAAGCTATCCAGAATAAAAGATATTAACCCCAGATGATGATGATGATTTTATTTATTTTATCCATTTCAGATATATTCTGGAATAAGATCTCTTTATTCCAAGCTGTCTTATATCTTCAATCATTCTCTCGAGCTCTCCTTTTTCCTCCTGGATTCAATAAATGAGAAGGTGGGAGAAGGGCATTTTTCTTTACTCAGAAGCGTGTATCTTTATCTTCACACCTGGAACTTTTACTTTGTGATCACTCTGGGCAATGAACAATTGAATGGGGGAGAAAGTAGGAAGAAAAAATACGCCATCAGTTAGAATGACAAACTGCAAACAGCATTCCCAGGACATTAAATTTGTAATCTTTTTTTCTTTGTCATTATTCTCTCACCTCCATTAAACCTTTCCTGAGTCAAGTGAAGAGCTAAAGGTGACAGTGATAGACAAGAATTCTTATTGTCTTGTCAATATGAGTAAACCCAGAGCTGATAAAATGTCAGGCAACTTCTTCAGACCATGACTAAAAGGGGGCGGAGGGGGAAATAAAAGAAACAAACTAATAAGTGTTTTATGCCTCTTAGGCTCTGAGGAAGATTTATGTTACCAAAGTAGCCTGTGACTAGAGGGGCGGGGTTTCAATATTTATTATACCTCTGAGTATCTTACTTTTGTATCTCCGAATGCAGGTTTGAAGCCAAGTGATGGTGGAAAGAAAGGGCACCCTGGGTAGAGGTGGAATGAGTACCTGCAAAAACAGGTATATCCATTGAATTTCCAGCACCCAAATTGATATGGAAAATATCGGTTACCAATCAATATCCAATTTCAGCCTGAGTCAGATACTCGATGTCCTGAAATGTCCCAGAATTTTTACTTTTAGTCCTGATTTCTTTTGTTTTCTGTCCTGATTTTTAGGTTTTCCATTAGTAATTCTTTAGGTTTTCCATCCTGATTTTTAGGTTTTACATTTTCCAACCTGTCCTGATTTTTAGGTTTTATGTTTTCCAACCTGTCCTGATTTTTAGGTTTTACATTTTCAATTGGTAACCAGAAAATAAGTAAATTGGTACAAGGAAATCACTGATTTTTCAGGCATCTAGGTACCGGATCTGTGAGGTAGCCCATCAAATACTCAACACGGTGCTTGAAAATGTGAGTAGTACCCACCGGTACCGAATTAGGTATCCATTTCAGCTCTAAGTCTGGGCCCAATCTTTGGTACATGCATTCATCAAACGTGCATCGTGTGCACACCAAGTGCAGGATGTGTGGACATACCATGCACTTTGTGTGCTCACTGCTGTGCACATATCCTATACTTGGTGCATAAGCATGGTTTGGATCCCCCCCACCCCATCATGTTTAAGAAAATGATGAAAGATAAAATGCTCACTAGCCCCTTTGGGAAGAGGAAGAAAAGAAATAAAATGCAACAGCAATGCTCTGCTGGAGAGAGTAGAAGTTAGTTGATTAGCCAAGGAACTTGACTGGTCAAGAAGAATATTGGCCAACTATATAAACAAAACAAAGTTGGGTCCATGAATGTCCAAAGAGAGATTAAGACGAGTGGAAGAGTCATATTGGCCATTTAGCTTCTGAGCAGACAAAATGGCAGTTTGGGCAAAAGCCGATAACTGTTTATGCTCCATTGGGTATCTATTTTGAGTTTGTTTGTTTGTTTGTTTGTGGGGACTTGTCAGAGTGTGGTCATTCTGAAATTTTGATACATAATGAAAATAGCCCCCGACCCCCCAAAAGTATAAACTGAAACAAAAGACCTAAGAAAAAGGTGTCTCGGGGTATTTTCAGACGTTACAAGATCACAGTCAACCACAGTGAATCTGCACAGGGTGAATGTGATTCTGTAACATCTAATGGGGGGGACGGAAGTTCCCCCCCAGGTGTTCACCCCCGTGAATCACGGGAGGGAATCAGATTCACAGCGCGATCGGAGGTCCTGCCCGAACCATCCCCAATCACGTGGTGAATGAGATTTCCCCCGTGATGAAGGGGACAGTAACGTCTGTCCCCTGACCACGGCCTGGGATTCTCGGCCATGGTCAATGCCGGAGGGGCCGGCCGGGCGCTGTGGCTGCATTGGCTGCGGCGCCCGCCCATTTCCTGGAGGGCGGGCAGCCGGGGCAGGGTGGGGGTCCAGGGCTGTGCGGCCGCACGTTGCACCACACAGCCCAGCCCCCTCCCTGGATTCCACACCGGGATCAGCCACCGCATCTGTTAGCCCGTGACGTGGTGGCCCCAGCAGGGAATCAAAAGGTTGCTCTGTGCCGGGGCCAATTGGCCCCAGCACGTCTGAAAATACCCTCAGTGCAGATATTATTTAGATATTCAAAGGGCTACCCAAAAATGCAAACAAGGCCTGTGAATAATAAACACACTATCAATTTCAGCTCTAATACAGAATAAAATTTCAATTGTATGGTTCAACCCAACCCCTCTGCTTTACACCCCAAGCTTAATTACCTTGGAAACATCCTTCCAGACAAGGGACAGAGGGTGCCTTCACACAGACAGCTGCCCTGCTACTGCCCCACCTCACCCTTGGCTGAGCTGTCAGTTTAAAGGAGGCCTGCCAGATGTGTAGTAGGGATGGGCGAACAGATCGCGGTTCGGGTTCGGCTGTTCAGTTCGGATTTGTTCGGTTCGTCCGTTCGGGAAGTGTTGTTATGGTTTTTTTTTGTTTTTTATTTGGTTTTTTGGTTTTTATATGGGGTTTTCTTATTTTTTTAATCTAATATTATATATATATGTCTACACTAAATCTAACTTCTATTAACTAATCTAAATGCTATGAACTAAATGGATTATCTAATAAGTACACAGACCTACTCCTACAAACACTAAAACTAAATCAATAATGCTATCTCTATCACTAAGCTAACTGTCTTCATCTATCTATCTCCCCCATCCCATATCCATATCCAAATATATATATTTGTATATATATATATTTGTATATATATATGGATATATATATGGATATATATGCATGCATATATATGCATGCATATATATGCCACTCCAGGGGTGCTCCGCTGGTGCAGAACATCCAGGAGCACTTCCAGCAGAACGGGCAGCCCAAAATCCTTAATAAAAATAGAGTCGGCTGGGCATTAGCCAGGGGTGGAGCTGCCATCTGTCTGCTCAGTGGATGTCCGATGTAGTCCCATTCTCATCCGGAGATTGCCCCAACAATGCCATAGCATTGAGGGCAATCTGCTCACAACACTATGGTGTGGGAGAGGCAGCAGCACCGGTTGACCATAGGCCCTGGCAGCTTCCAGGTCTGTTTAAAACTGACCCAGGCATGGTTGCAAGTGGACAGAAAATAGGGGTGCACTCCTAGACTTACTCTGGGGTTGTGCAGTCCCGTGGCCATGTGAAAATACCCAAACTGAGCTGGATGGCAGTGAAGGAGCAGACCAAAATGGCAACAACCCCACCTTCTTCTGTAACATAAACTATGATTGGTGATACAGTTGCCAGTCAAAATTTGTTTTCTAAAAGTAGGCATGTCCCCCATACCCACTGATGCTAGGAGTGAACAGCAGGGAATTGATCACTCCATTATGTGCTGCTGGATACTCCTCCAAAATGAAAAAGAAGGGCAAGATTCTGGACTCGATGTGCCATTAGTATGGTCTTTCTTATGTTCTGGTAATCTTAAAATACACTAGTACCAATTTTAAGGAAGCTTTCCAAATGTCTGATTGCCAAAAATTACATGTGCAGAGGGTTCTTCTGCTACATGGTAAGTCCTTGGAGACACCTCACTGAACAGGTGGGGTCCAATGAGATGTAGATCCAGTCATCCTAATCATCCTAATCCTCATTCCAATCCACAGATCTTCCCATGTTTAGACTTTGGGCGTTGATAGACGATCCCGCTGACAAGCGGGATCATCCAGCGCCAGCATCTGTCCCCCGCCTTCCTCTCTCTGCCGTGCCTGCTGTTCAGACATGGCAGAGAGTCTTTGTGCACATGCGCGCCCTTCTGCGTATGCGCACAAGCCCAGGGAACCCGGATGTGCCGCGTTAAGACGGCACTTCGGGGATCCGCGTTGGAGGGGGCAGGATCGCCTGCCCCCTCTGACGCGGGGTAAGATGCAGCCGGAACAGATAGACGAGCACAAATAAAGGCGGCTGATCAAATGATCAGCCGCCTTTTTTGTCTCTTCTATAAACGACCTATAAAAATAATGCAACAGGAAAGGACTCAGATCATACCTAGTTTTAATATTGGTGAGTGTCAATTTAGAAGGCCATAATTCGGAAACTTGTTAGAATTTTATATTATTATTTTACTTTTATGAATTGATTACTATTTTAATTTCAAAGTGAACCTATTCTGTTCAGGTTTTGTACATCTTTGTTGCTATAAAACAAGCATGGGGAACCTCAGGCCCGCGGGCCAAATGTGAGTTCATGGTAAGTTTTTACATGGTCCCTTTTCAGTTTCTGGATCTATTCTGGCCCTTAAATCCTGTTCCTACCCACAAGCACTGAAAAACTGAGCTCAAGATAAGCAAGCAGAGATGAGGGCATGCACACAAGGATATGGGATAGATCCATAGCTCAGATCCATGATCTGGATCTTCCTTTCCTTGAGCATACATCTTAAGCACCCACACTGTCTGTAACAGTGTGGCTGCTTAGAGCCAAAGCAGCCCAAACAGAGCTTGGTTAAACTTGCAAGAAAGCTGCAAGTCAGCTGCTAGCTAATTGGAAGCAGCCTTGGGTGAAGCTAGCTGGCCACTCAGACTGCCAGCTAGATGCTGCAACCTTAATAGAGAACAGCTTTCTAGGAAACGCTGCAGCTAGCTAATTAACATACATCTACTAGCCTACAGCTGTAGCAGGCTGAGGAGAAGCCCGTAATTGCCCTGGCCAATCTCTAGAGAGAGGAAAAAGCAGGAGGAGTTTGTAACAGGCAGCTTGCCACTTGAGAAGAGGAGCTTGAGGAGAAAGGCTGCATAGGGTTGCTGAGCCTGGCCTGCCAAATGTCAGCTGAGGAACTGCAGAAGACATGCCTCAAGCTTTCAAAAACTCCCTTGACCAGCAAGCCAACAGCTTAGGTCTATGTAGATGCTGTGGGAGAACCAGGTGGGATCTCTATTGTTAAAGTGGCTCAGGAGAGAGTCTGGGACTTTTCTGAGTTGCAAAGCTCAAAGGAGAGCCAAAGACTGTTCCTAGTATGGAAGCCAGGAGATGCCCAGAGGCCTGGGACCTGGTGTAAGGACATTAAATTGCCTATGGATTTAAACAAGGACTGTATCTATACCAGTGGGGAAAGACTTTATGTTGATTACAGTTTATATCTGGGGACCCACTTATTGGGAGAATGGGCCGAGCAATAAGGGGAGATGTGGAGGCTGGGGTGTAGACCCAAAGGCAAATAAATTAATATTAGTGAGTTATTTGGCTGACAGTCCTGTCAAGGGCTCATTGGTTTGCCACTGTACTGCTGACACCACTAGCAGGGGTTGATTACTGTTTGCCCTGCAAGGGCTAAAGATGGACTATTTGTGTGGATGGGGAACTGAGCTAATTCCCATGTGACTCCTCCGGAGCTGGAGCGCCAACCTATTCACACTGCCAACTTCTATTCGGAGCTTGTACTAATTTTCAAAGTAGCCCCCTGAAGGGAAAATTTTCCTTACCCCTGATATAAAACAATTTTGTGGTATTGGAAGAATGAAAAAAACACACCAGTCTTTATTATATTTCACTTTCTAAAAGCTGGAAAGAAAGAAGAAAAAGAGCCCAATATATATATATAACTGAAGTTTATTTACAGAAAAAAACAGTTTTGTAGGGAAAAAATATTTGCCAAAAAGTTTTCAGTTGAAAAATCCAACCAACTCTAACTTGTTTTCTTCTCCAACCAAAGTCCGACCATTTACAATGCTCAATACCATGAAAAGATCCCATTTCTACAAATGGGTCCTTGGTACTCCATTTGTTAAATGAAACATGCAATTATTATTATATATCAGAACAGCCACCTGTGAGGGTCCATTATTTCATTAAACAAACACAAGGTATTTACTGAGCCCATTTGTTTTTCAGAGGATTAATACACTGGGTACACGAGAAGGCTCTGAAATTGAGTTGCAGGATTTTAAATAGAATTAAAATGTTTGGTACATAAGAATTAATAGAAACAATTCCAGGGACATTAGCAACATCTACAAATTATCTCCCTGACACCAGATTTTATTTACCTAACAGTTAGTTTTTTAAAAAACTGTTTACAATTTTGACCATTTTTTATTTTTATTTTTTGTACCGTGTCCATCACAATGGGTGTTTTTACACACATATTTCTCCTGGATGTTTACCGTAACATCCAGAACTTTCTGTGTGTCTAATTCACTCACCCAGATCAGACCTTAGACATCTGGCTCTTTGAACTTCTGCATCGAAGTTCTCCCAGACCTTTTGTGTGTAAAACGTTCTCCTGGTAAACTGCTTTGCTTCAGGCAGCTGTGGTCACTTGGTTTCCATGGCAACCCCTCACGTCTACAGCTGCGGCTACTTTAGGCTGCCTTAGGGCAGTGTTTGCCTGAAGATTTGAAGAATGCATCTAGGAACTGCCTCAGCGCTGTGTGTGTGTGTGTGTGTGTGTGTGTGTGTGTGTGTGTGTGTGTGTGTGTGTGTGTGTGTGTGTGAAATATGCATCCGGAACTTACTTGTGGACTTGTAAACCCAGAAGATTGAAAAATCCGGAACTTTAACATCTGTCTAAAAATGTCCAATAACAGACTTCTGGTTAAATGAGGCATCAAGACCCAGGCTTGAACTCGTGGAATTGCCTTTGCTGAGCCACCAGCTGGCCCTACTGCTCCCTGGTTCGGACCTTGGTTGACATAGGGCATTAACAAACAAGACGTTAGAATCATTGGGCTCAATCCTAAAGAACGTATTCATGCAGGAAGTCCCATTGATTACAATGAGATTTACTCATGAGCAACTGTTTTTAGGACTTGGATCATAGAATACAGAATCTTAAAGTTGGAAGGGTTCTCAGAGGTCATCTAGTCCAACCCCCTGCTCAACTCAGGAAATACATAGCTACAGCATCCCTGACAGATGGCCGCCCATCCTCTGTTTGAAAACCTCCAGTGAAGGAGAGCCCAACACTGCCCTAGGCTGTCTGTTCCACTGTCAAACAGTTCTTGCCATTAGGAAGTTCTTAGGAAATTGGCTTCCTTTGTAATTTGAACCCATTGGTTCTAATCTTGCCCTCAGGAGCAAAGGCGAACAAGTCTGCTGCATCTTCTATGCAACAACCCTTCAGATATTTGAAGACGGCTATCATGTTTCCCCTTAGTCTTCCCTTCTCCAGGCTAAACATAACCAGCTCCTTCAACCTTCCTCATAGGACTTGGTTTCCAGACCCCTGACCATCTTTGTCGCTCTCCTCTGAACCCGTTCCAATTTGTCGATGTCCTTCTTAAAATGTGGTGCCCAGAACTGGACACAGTGCTCCAGATGAGGTCTGACCAGCACAGGATAGACCTCATCTGCAGTACAGAATAGTGGTGGGACCCTGGGCCCATTACCGACTACCGGATTTACCGGTTACCGGTTCTGCGAAAACCGGATTCCCGGATTAAATCCGGTATACCGGTACCGGATTTATTTCATTGGTTTCAATGGGGCGCTGTGTCCCCATTGAAACCAATGAAATAAATTAATTCCCTCCCCCTCCC
>QEPC01014531.1:3008058-3021481 GCA_003113815.1 Sphenodon punctatus
AACGCTGTCCAAATGTGCCTGGAGCTGCAATGCCACTGCCCGTTCAATAACCTTCCCTAAAAAGGGAAGATTAGAGACGGGTCAGTAGCTGGCGAGTGCGTCCACATCCAAAGATGGCTTCTTCATCAGGGGGAAGACCACTGCTTCCTTGAGACTGGGGGACAATCTCCCCTGCCAAAGGGACGCGTTCACTATCCTTGCCAGCACTGTCCCAAAGGTCTCCCTGGAGGCTTTCACCAACCAGGATGGGCATGGATCAAGTTCACAACTAGTGGCTCTAACAGATCCCAGGACATTCACTGCATCAGCCGGCGTCACTTCCTGAAGCTCATCCCAGAAAGATTGACCAGATAGTGCCTCCATAACCTCATGCCCCTTGCTTACTGCTTCCAAACCATTGTCAAAGTTACTCTGGATCTGAGTGATCTTGTCTGAAAAATAGGTGGCAAACTCCTCACAGCGGGCTTGGGACAAGTCCCTGTCCAGGCGGAGGGGGGCCGGACTGACCAGCCCCTGCACCACCTGGAACAGCTCCGCTTGACACGACTTTGCAGACGCTATGAGGGCAGCAAAGAACTCCTCAGATTCAGTTTTCTGTCAGATTCAGAGCAAGTCTGATGCCAGCGTCGCTCTAGTCTCCTACCTGCCTGTTTCATACACTGCAGCCCCTCAGTAAACCAAGGGGCCCTGTGGTGACACGAAGGAGGGAGAAGACATCTTGAAGCCACCCTGTTGATGGCCTCCCCCAACAAAATGTTCCAATGCTGGACAAGCGCATCCACATAGTGGCCGTTTGGGTCTAAGGTTAACTCCCTCATAGCCTTCTGGAACTGCTGAGGTTCCATCAGCCTCCGAGGACAGACCAACCTAACTGGTCCATTCCCCTTCTGGAGGAGGTGCGCTGAGAGACTGGCCTGTAGGAGATAATGATCCGTCCATGACAAGGGAGTGACTCTCACATCCCACATTAATGGATCACCCTCCTCAAGGCCAGAACATAAGATCAGGTCAAGAGTATGCCCACCCCCACATGGGTCAGACAGTTGACCACTTGGGACAAGTCCATGGTTGCCATGGCAGCCATATACTCACGGTCCACTCCTACAAGGTCGGCATCAGCATGGGTGCTGAAGTCCCCCAGGACCAAGGTCCTGGAGGAGCTCAGTGCTACCTCTGAGACCACCTCTTCTAGAGCAGCAAGGGATGCTGCCAGACAGGAAGGGTTCCGGTATACCAGCAGCATCCCCAAGCTTGCCCCCCAGCCAAATCAAACACCAAATGGAGGGCTTCAATACCTGAAATCCTCCAAACTGGGTATCTACTAACTGGCCATCCCTCTCTAAAAATAATAGCTACATGTCCCCCCCCCATCCCGCTGTGCGGGGCTGGTGCTGAACAGCATACCTGGCTGGAACAAGGTCTGCTAAAGCTGGTCCTTCCCCCCATCCAGCCAGATTTCTGTGATACATGCAAGGTCTGCTGCCCCATCCAGGATCAAACCCCAGCTCACTGGGGCCTTATTTGCTACGGACCTTGCGTTCAACAGCAGCAGCCCTTTACAGGCGGACCTCAGACCCTGATCCTCTCTCACCCTCAGTGGGGTGTGTGTGTGTGTGTGTGTGACTCTCTTAACCTCCACCAGGAACCTCGGTCCCCTGGGAGGACGAGTCACCCATCCCCTCGGACCATACCGTCCATGTCCCATAACCACCCCTATAGCTGCTCCCCCCCTCCCGTCTGATTCATCCTGACCCCTAACCCTTTGCTGTTCACCCTTCCTCCAGAGTTTCCCCCCACCCCTCCTCACTCCCATTCCTTATATCCCCCATTTACCCTCCCCCCCAACCCCACCTTCCGCTCCTCCTCCCCCCCTGTGCTCTCACCACAGGAGTTACCCCCAACCTCCCTAACCCACTCCCCCCAACCTCCCACCCCATTCCCTGGACCATCCCCCCCGTCTCACCGGGGAGCAAGGCCCATCTTCCCAGTACTCCCCCTCTCACAGGGAGTCCCCCCAAAGGGCCACCTCCCCTCCTCTCACCAGGGCGGTAGGCCCTATCCACCCTAACCCACTAACCGTGCCCCCACTCTCAAGCCACACCCACTGCACACACACCCCAATCCCTTAAAACCACAAGTTAAAAAGATAAAAGCTGCCCCCCAGCAACAGCAGTAGCATCAGTGATATTGGCGGGGTGGCGACAGCAACAGCAAAAATGAGCTGCATGATAATCAATGCGGTGTCTGCCCGGCAGAAGGCCTCCGGCACCCTGGCTCAGCAAACGGCCCTAGTCAATGGCCGACACCCTTTGGGTGTCGCCCGAGGGCTGGTGCCCACAGGGCCCCACCCTGGGAGTTATTACCTGTGGAAGGGGAGGGAAAAACAGAATGACAACAAGCTCCTCCAGTCAAGACAGCCCCAGTCCTCCCAGCACCAAACACAGCTTGCAGCTGCCCACAGGGCCTTGCCCTGGGATTTATTACCTGGGGAAGGGGAGGGAAAAGCAGAGTGACAACAGGCTCCTCCAGTCAAGACAGTCCCAGTCCCCCCAGCACCAAATACAGCTTGCAGCTGCCCACAGGGCCCTGCCCTGGGAGTTATTACCTGGGGAAGGGGAGGGAAAAGCAGAGTGACAACAGGCTCCTCCAGTCAAGACAGCCCCAGTCCCCCCAGAACTAAACACAGCTTGCAGCTTATGAGCATAAAGGTTGCCTTGGAGGATGGGTTTGGCAGTTCTCTCTGTACATCAGGGCTTTCCCAAATGTCAGCAAGACCAAGGTATCCATCACTTTCACAACTTCTCTGGGTCCCAGACCCAAGGCAGCAACAACACCCACAGATAAAAGATGAAGATATTGGGTTTTTCCTGGCACACAATCTGCAGGAATAGCTTTCTATGATGCCCCTCATGCTCATTGCAAGCAAAAATTGTTACTTTCAAAAGATAAGAAAATATTAACCAATGGGCAGCTCTGCTCCCACTTACATTTCTTGTGAAGTGACCTTCACTGCCTTGCAGATCCCACCACCTGACCATTTCTTAACATCCAGTGGTACAATCCGACCCAAATAAAAAATTCCATGTTTCCATGTGGTAACTAGAGTAAGGGTGTGCATGTCGTTTACGTTATGTCAATAATGAAAACAAAATGTGTCATTTTCATTATCATTATTGTAATAACGAAAACAACAAAAAATAATAACTAAATCAATAATGACAACGAAAGTGATTACTGATTTCGTTATTGCCTAGCAGCTTGGCAGGTGATTTTTGGAGGGAAATGTGGTGAGGGGAGGAGGGAGCAGACATCTCGGAGCCAGAGACAGTGTTGAACTCTTGAACTGGGCCTGTGATGAGAGGGGAAGGACCTGATGTAATCACTGACCAATGAGCAACACAAGCTGGTCCCAAGCAGTTGAATGGCACCCCGTGATTGCTCAATGCCTCTGCCTCCCAAAACCAATCAGGGGAGCTCTGGGGGAGGGCACTGCAACCCTTTATACTGCTTGACTCTGGTTCTGTGTTAGCTATTGCTCTGTCAGGGTGCATTTGCAGAATCTGCTGGTGCTTGCATTAAAATCCTCCCATATTTATCCCTACCACCTTATCTTTCCAATCCTTATTCCTTACCCTTACATTTTACATTTTTCTTCCCCTGCCTGTCTCCCCCTGTGGAATATTTCGTATTATACATAGGTTAGGTTTAGCTTAGATTCTGTATATATTATATATTATATATTATATGTATATATAATATTATATATTACATAATATGTAATATAAATACAACTAGATATTGTATATATACCAATACCAATAACGATACCAAAAACAAAATCTTCGTTTGAAATCAGTACCAATACCAGTAACAACTACTATAACGAAAAACAACATTTTGCTAATGAAAACAACACATTTTAATAATGAAAATGATAACAAAAAATAAAAACTGACATGGGGTCTTGTTGCACCCCCCTAAACTAGAGGTGAGGCAAGAGCGACTGCTCCCGTACCATCAGGAAATACTTACCTTCTAGGAGTACTTACGAGTGTTCATCAATGGGTATTTTCAGATGTGACAGGCCTCAATTTGCCCCGCCACGGAAACACCCTACTGATTCCCCTCTGGGACCAACACGTAACAGCCAACAGATGTGTTGACCGCTCCCGGCGGGGAATCTGGGGGGGGGGATGCGTGGCCCAACGTACGGTCGCACAACCCCGCCCCTCCCACGCTCCTCCAGAAGCCCACCCTCCCGGAGATGGGCGGGCGCTGTGGCCAATACGGCAGCTGTGCCCACCCGCCCGTGGGAAATGGACCACGGCCTGGAATCAACGGCGAGCATGGCCACCGATTCCATGCCGTGGTCAGCGACCACACGTGACGTTGACAAGCTCAACCACGGGGAATTTCCCGTGGTTGAGTGTGTCAACATCACGTCTGTTACGCCGGGTGATCACCTCCGTGAATCACAGGGGGGAATCACATTCAACTTGTAAATGGACATGGTCCGGGCAGGACCTCCATTTGTGTGTTGAATGTGATACCCCCCCGTGATTCACGGGGGTGAACATCTAGCGGGCAGCTTCCGTTCCCCCCAACAGACGTTATGGGATCACATTCACCAGGTGGGGATTCACCGTGGTTGAGCGTGATCTCGTAACGTCTGAAAATACCCAGTATTTCCTCACTAACCATTCAATCTGTGCTTGGCACCTTTGATTTCCTGCTATTTTTTATTTTTATTTTTCAGTAATTTTTTTGTATTTTTAAAATATTTTCTGCCAGTTAGTTTCTGGTATGTTTGTCAGTTTCCAGAATTTTACAACAGTTTCTGGCATCATAATGTAGAAAACATCCCTTGAAATATACCAATCAAAACATAGTTTACAAGAAGCCCAAACAAGGACCCATAAGGGATTTGATGAAAGTTACGTAGTGAACTTGTGATTGTACACAAGCAATCATAAGCAGCATATAAAGAAATGTATGTGGTGTGTGGCTGCTCCTACCTAGGAGGAAATACCAGGAGTACTGATCAATGACAATTACTAAATGGGAACTATAAAAATAGTGTAAAATCCAGTACGTTTCTTCATTGCATGAGCACAGGCAAATGGTCTGTTCCCTAATGGAACATTTTTTGTTGCAATTGCTTGATTCAGCATTAGTGGTAGCAGCTGTAATATTTTTACATGACTTAGCATTTGCACTGACGTGCCTGTTACATAGATTAGCAACATTTTGTCAACACATGAACAGACTGCACTTTGAAAAAACTTTTTCAGCCATATTAGCCAACAGCTGGGTGTGCAGTCCAATCCAGTAGCGGCCAATATTTGCTCACGTGTGATGTGCAGCCAATACTAGCTAAACCGACAGCTCTTTAAACTTTTGAAAACATTTGGCACATGGTCTCCAGATTTCATGGATGCCAAAAACTTCATAGTGCTTGTTATCCCAGTCCAGGTTTTCATGACTACTGCTGAGCAGAACCAGTGAGGAATCTGGCAGTTCCAAGCCACCTGCTGTCATTGGCCACGATCCCAACCCCCCTCTGCATGGAATCCACTCAGGTTCCACATGGCACAGTGTACTCCCAATGCACTTGCATGTGGGTTTCACACATGTGTTCACGTGTGGCTTGCGCATAGTGTACACAGGGCATGGGATAGGCCCCACTGGCTTGATGAGTTTGCTAGGAACAGACACTACAGGTACTCACTTGATCTGTGCCCTGGGTACTATGGTGTAGCACAACATGGCGGCGGCTCTTGATTCAGTGTTGTGAACTTGCCTTCCTCCGCTAACAATGGACTGCTCTGGGGAGGATCAAATTCCTGCAAGGTGAACTTATGCATGCTAAGAGTTACCTGTCAGGAGATGTGGCTTCAGTTACCAATGCCCTGCCCATGACGATACCCACCAAGAGGTGAAGGAGAAAAGCAGAGACTGGTGGGAGAACATGCTGTCCTCGTGGGGAGATGCTGAGTGGATCTCCAGCTTCAGGATGTCCTGTCACCTCATCCTGAAGATACCTGAGATCTCAAGATCTCAGCTGGAGAAACAGAGTTGCCCATCCCTGTGGAGAAGCACATTGCCATCGTCATCTGGAAGCTTACCATTGCAGACTCCTGCCTCTCTGTCACCCAGCAATTTGATTTTGGAACCTCTATGTTGGACATCATCCTTGTTAAATTTTCCACTGCAATTATGCAACTGCTGCTGGACTGGGTGATGAAGTTGGCTAACCCCCACAGAGATTATGTAGGACTTTCAGTGGGTGGGGTTCCCAAACAGTATAGGGTAGGGATGTACCAAACAGTACTTCTCTGTACTCGGGCTGAATAACAATATTCCAAGTGATCAGCCCGAGTACTCGTTGGCCCTTCAACACTTTTTCTGAAGTTTTGGAATTCGGATTCGGAATTCCGGACTTTGAAAAACTTTGGAAAACTTCGTAAAGTTGTTGCGAAGTTCTTGAACCCACAGCCAAAGCACTACCCATAAAAGCCCAACCCAGAAAACCAGGCTAGCAAGAGTGGGACAACCGCTCCATAAGACAACCCCAGAAAAGTGCAACTGTATGCCGAAACCCAAAAAAGCCCCAAAGTAGTGTACCCACAGCATAGCCCACCATCAGCAGTGAGTGCACCCACTTTAATCATTATGCCAACCAAGCAGTGCACAAAAATGCAGGCTAGCAAGGGACATTAATTCAAGAAGAATACAACCACCTCATAAAAAAGTCTACAACTGCATGGAGAAATAAATCCCACCCAAAGCCAGCAATCCCAGGCCCAAGCAGTCACAAAATTAAGAAAACAGACATTCACACCTCCCCCCAGGGACACTCTCTTGGCATGGCATTGGTACTGCAGCACTGGTAACTTGAACAGACGAGGCAAAGGGAAATGGAGCCAGGCAGAGAGATTCCAGTCTGGCTTCATGGTGCCAAGTAGCTGGCAGAACATTAGAAGTTACACTATACAATTAGGCTCCAGTGTGCCATGCCTCAGCCTAGACAACACATACAAAATCCCGCAAAACAGTCTGCAACTGAATGGAGAAATAAATCCCACCGAAAGCCAGGAAGCCCAGGCCCCAACAGTCACAAAATTAAGAAACCAGACATTCACTGCCCCCCATCCCAGGGACACCCTCTTGGCATGGCATTGGTTCTGTGGCACTGGTAACTTGAACAGACCAGGCAAGGGGAAGTGGAGCCAGGCAGAGAGATCCACCTGGCCTCATGGTGCCAAGTGCCAACCAAGCAGCAGGAAGAACTAGAAGCAATGTGGAACCCAATTATTATTGTTTATTTTCTTTTGTTAATATTGCATGGCATAATAAAGGTAAACATAATTCCCATCCCCCAGCATTGGCCCTATGGACAGGATAGGCCAAACCTTACCAGGTGAGACTAGGCACACCCCCACCCCCCCAGTCGATTACTTACAGATCCAGCAGCACTGTAGCACACAGCCACATTCAACAAAGAGAATGGACAAAATGGCTGCAGCCACTTTTATTTTGCCCTGCCAGTGAATCAAAAAGTTTCCATCTGGCTTGGCATCAGTCAACTGTTCCCTCCCATACCCCCCTCCTACAAAATATGGCACTACGTTTCATTTCCAGAAGAAGTTCAACACTTCATGTGTGCAGCGGCTTCCGAAGCTTTTCAAAGTTTTCCGAAGAACAGTTTTGGTCCTCAGAACTTTGGATTCCAGACTTTCAGGACCAAATACCTTAATCTTTGGTGAATTCTGAAGTTTTCCGAAGACTGAGTTTCAGCCCTAATTAAAATAAATACAATAAAATTCCCTCCCCTCCAAACCCCCATCCTCCCCAACAACCCTATACCAAAACCCAATCAAATCCCACCTATACTTGCATGCCAAAAGCTTTCCCAAATAAATTTTTTTGCCCCGCCTCTGGAAGATAGCCAGGCTCGGAAGTTCAGAACTTTGGACTTTGGACTTTCCAAAGCGAATACCGTAATCTTCAGTGATTTCCGAAGTTTCCCAAAGACCAAGTTACAGCTCTAGTATAGGGGTGATCAATGGGAACCATATTGCTATCATGTGCCCACCCGATAGGAAGGATGACTACTTGAACTGCAAGGGGTTCTTGTCTGTGGTTTCCAAGACCATAGTGGATTATCATGCCCGGTTCATGGATGTGCTTTCTGGGTGGTCTGGAAATAACCGTGATGCTTGCATCTTCCACTCATCCCTGTTCTTTGGCCACATTTAAACTGAGGACTTTGGACCCACCACTTAACCCTGCATTGAGGGGTGTGCTCATGCAGCTTGTTAGTCTGGGAGATCTGGCCTACCCAATGAAGCCCTGCATTATGAAGGCATGCATCCCAGACCAAAGATACTTCAGCAGGCAACTCAACACCACCCACTCTGTCGTGGAGAGGGCTTTTAACGGAGCACTGCAGAGCAATTGCATTCAGGATTAATTTTGAGCTTGAAACCACTCCCCTGCTCACCACCCCTGCCAGTGTTCTCCACAAAACCTGCGAGATGAGTGGGGCCATGATGGAGAACCCCTCCCTTCTGTTAGCTCCGGCGAGCCAGTGCCCGTGTTCCAGGACCAGCTGAACAGAATGGAGCAGCGCATAGCCAGAAAGATCAAAGATGCCTTGTGCCAGCACATCAACTGGAACGATAGCACAAATCACTGACACTTTAATGATACTACTTTTAAAAAGTTTAAGAAAGTAATTTAATTATTTTTTTTTAAAAAAAGTTCATTAAAGCCTTTAGAAATGTTTCCAGTGTGTTTTCCTCTGTCCCATCCAGCCCCCACCACCTGAACTCTTTCCCACCCTTTCCTTTCCCTATGCATTCCCTATTGACATTCACAGGCAAACTGGCTGCAGCCCTGAAACTCTTCATTCCCCACCACCACCCCCGCCCTCAAGGGCAATTTTTTCCAACCACCAGTCCCCCAAAATGGCTTAGCACTATGTTATACCGCCACTCTTCACTGCCTACCATGTCTCCCACCGCCCTCACATGCAAGTGCATGGCCAGAGATGACATGGTCATTTTTGGTGCACCTACCACCATCCTTTGCCTTCCCTTGCAAGCCCCAAAGTGGCTTATCGCCATGCCATACCACCATTCTCCACTGCCTTCACTCCCCCAAACCACCCACCTTTCCCAGAATAAGCACAGAAACCATGGATTGATATAACAACTTTATTAAACAATATAGGGTGCAATCCAACAGGCCACGCATGTGCCCTGCCGTTGCATCACCTGGCCAGGCGGCTGGGCGCACATGTGTGCCTCCCATGCAGCAGGTTGCTGGGTGCAGTAGGACATCCCTGCCAATATGACACACACACCCCCAGGCCACACACCCCACAACCCGGGGGATGGAGCAAGAACGGATCATGCTCCATCCCCAGGGCTATGGGGTTTGTGGACTCGGGGGTGGTGGTGTCATATTGGCAGGGGTACCCTGTTGCACCCAGCAGCTTGCTGCATGGGGGGGGGGGCGCACGTATGCACATGTGCATTAGCGTTGACTATCTGCGCCCAGTGTAGGCGCAGTTTATCGTAGGGTGTAGGATTGCGCCCTTAAACTTTAATTTAATTTAAAATTAAATCTATTGAATTTTACTGAACTTCAATTGTTTTTAAAATGCTTTTATTTATTTGCAAAGTCTGTTTATTTCTTCTTCTGCCTACCCCTTTTGGGGGCAGCTGAGGGCACTTTGATTGTAGTCATGGGGCTGGCAGAGGAACAATTTCCTTCTCATACTCGTGTGGATTCGGTGGTGGGAGTTTTGAAAAATGTTCAGCCATGGGGTGTTCACATGACACATGGTAGAAATGTGCCTCAACCACGACAGGTTGATTAGGGCTGAAGCGGCAACTCCTATTTCTGCTCCACCATTTCATTCTGGCATTTAGGAATTGCCCGTGACTTTCTGCAGCTTTGCTGCCAGCATTCCGCAAATTCCGCCAGCATTATGCTAATTCAGAAACTGTCGGAACAAACATTGTTCTGCTACTTCACAGTGCTGATGGAAATTGCAGAAGACTGAAACTGTTTGAACAAACATTGTTCTGCTGTTTTTGCAGCGGCTGGAAGTAGTGGAATGAATGTAGTGGAACGGCGGAAGTAGTGGAATGAAAGTAGAGGAATTCATGTCTCTATTGCACCATGCCATTCATTGCGGAAGAGCTTTTTCCATTGGAAAAAGCTACCACAGCGGCTTGTCATTTTAACCCTAAGGTTGACCACTGCATGGACAAGGCAGAGAGGACTTGGGTGCTTTGGTTGGGGTGGTTGATTGCTGGGGAAACCAGGCCACCAGAATGTTTGTTGGCTGACCAGCCCTGATCAATACCATGTTGCTAGTGAGTTCCTAAGCCAGGTTGGATTGTGATGGCAGTACTCCACTGTCTCTTCTGTTAACACCGTAACAAATTGAACCCACAAAAAAAAAATGGATATGAAAATTCCAACTTTGGAGTGTTATCTAAAAGCATAAATAATATGCACAAATACCAAATCTACTACCTGTTCCAGATAGGGGCAAAATGAGCAACGCTGCTTGTGAGAAATTTTGCCATATCAGGAACTGGGATCAGTTTTCTGACCTTTTCCTGACACTGATGTGATTTTTTTATTCTTGCAACAACATCCCAATTTACCGACTTTCACTTTACAGTTACCCATACTGCAAACTGTTCTTTTACTGGTTAATGTATTGCCTAGGGTACTATTTCACTTCCGGGTTTGTTGTTTCCACATTTCTGAACCAATCGCTGTGAGAACCCCTTAACTTCCCGCAAGTGTCCCTTAACCTCTATTCCAGTGCTTCCAATCAGAATCGTTGTTCTATGTTGTTCCCTTTGCTTTGACCAATCTGTAACTTGATTGCAGATTTGGAAAAGGAACCTTTGTAGCAGGGAGCAGTCCTGTGGGGCTGCTGCCCCATTAAGAGAATCCTCTCTTGGGCCAGCTGGAGAACTGAGCATATGTGCATGGGCCTGGGAGAGCCAGCCCATAGCTACAATCAGCCTGTGGGGAGACTGATAACTCCAGGGACAGAGTGGGCAGAGCACTGGTCCTTTAAGGCTGAGGAGTAGAAGCCTGGCCACACCCACTCTGCTGGGATATAAGGAGGGGCAAGGCAGAGAGGAGAGTAGTCTCTGCCTGAGAGCTGAAGGAGATCCTTCAGACTCTACACTCTCCAAGGTGCTGAAGACTAGAGAACCAGACTGGACCCAGGCAAGTTGGAGAGACTGTTCCCAGCAGGGAGCCTCATGCCTGGTGGGGAAGGTTTGGCCAGAGCCTGGGGCTTTGAGACCTGGCTAGATGGACACAGGGGGTTGAGGTTGTGTTGCTCCTGAGCTTGTGAGTCTAACAAAGGACTATGGACTAATAACCTCTGAGCAAGACGGTGTTGGGTCCTATAGGAGGGTACCCCCTTCCTCAGGGGGTCTTCAGCCAAGGCTTGGACTGAATAGGCGTGGCAGCAGGGTAGAGCTAATTCCCTAGAGACACCCCAGCACCCCCGTGTGGCCCAGGGAAGACCCCCTGCTACAATCTGCCTACCAGTCAATGAGTGACAAAGGAGTACAAAGGAAAACAGAGTGTAAGAAATGTGGTATTGCATCAGTATTACCTCTTAAGACCTGAGAAAAGCGGTAAAAAGCAAAGTGGTAAATGGGATCCCGGTAAGCAGAAAGTCGGTAAATGAATAAACAAAATGTCGATTGAGACATTACCCAGTACTGAAAGGATTTCCATTCAACCAAGTCAGCATTGGGACCTGGGATTTTGATGGGAGAATTCCCCTTTCATTGAAATCTTATTTAAGCCCTAGTTTCAGCTCTTTCTGGTCCCACTCAAATCAACTTCGTTTACAAATTAAGTCAAATTTTGTATACTTTGCTTAATTCACATTTTAGCTTCAATCAGATTGAACTAATCAAAGTTGAAATGCATACTAAGTGACATGAATTCAGAGCTTGTCAGAGTTATCCAGGGGAACAAATTTGATTTCAAATATTCATCAAAGGAAGTAAATACTTCAATTAGATTTTCATTTCCTTATATATTTCACCTTTAGTTCATTTCAGTTGGTTCCTTGCAGAGGATCCTCCTTAGTTCAACTGGCGGAACGCCCTTCTGTAAAAGTAACACTTGTTCCTGTATCTGTGCTTGCCTTTTCCTGTGGCAGTGCATTCATACAGCCACATGAGACAGGACAGAGGGCTCCCTCATCAGTCACAGGGAGGTCAAATGCAGCTGCCACACTTTGGACTGATGGGTAAAGCAGGCCACATGATCCACCCTCCCCCTGTGAGACAATTGGTTGGGTGACCATGGACACAACTCCTGTCATGCCCCAGGGTGGGCCAAAGAGCCGGTCACATGCACAGGACCCCAACTCTTCCCCACGCCTCCGGCCCACACACTATCCCACCCTTGGCTGGCACGTTGACACAGGAATGATGAACATGTCCGCCGTTCAATGGTGCCAGCAGACCTCACTGTGGGGAGGAGCAGCATGGGACCACTGACGGATGAGGTGACCTGTTATCCCACTTTGGGCACCGTTAACATGCAGTGCATCACTGGTCTTCCCTGGCAGATGCATCACATGTCAGCCAGCTGCTCACCCTGGGGCGGGGCTGGGTGGACATCTGGCAGCTGTCATCTATACAATTCATGACATTTCTTGTTAATGCTGCCCACAGTTGCAATAATGTGCTGCTGCCCACAATTGAAATAGCGTGCCACTGTGCACAGTTGGGATAACGCAGTGCTGCCCACAGTTGGGATAACACAGCGCTGCCCTCAGTGAGATGGCATCTCATGGGGCCTCACCTTATATTTCTGCTAGAGCTAAAATGGGTACCTAATTTTGTACCAGCATGTAATACCCACAAGTCTGAGTACTATGTCAGGCATTCAACAGGCTACCCAATCACCAATTGGGTATCTGAATACCCAAGTTTCTAGGGATGGACGAACGCGGTTTGGAAGTTCGGAGTTCAGCCCGAACGCGGCCTGTTTGGATGACTGAACCCGAACCTGAACCCACTCTTACCAAACCAAACTCAATTCCGAATGTTGAAATGACCGCACAGTACGGTTAGTTCGGATTGCGTTTGGGTGAGTTCGGATGGCAAAAAAAGTGTCTCTGGAAGATCAAATGTGACAGGGAGGGGGAGTCAGCTGAGGAGCAGACTTCCAGGCACCAGGGGTGGAGAGGCTTGGAGTAGCAGCCAGCCTGCCCAATCACCATCCCTTTTCACCTCAGACAACTGGCTTCGCAGTCTACGATAGGCCACGGGCTAGGCTGCACGGAGCCAATGGGGCTTGCAGTGAGGCGGGCGCAGCAAGAAACAAAACTGTCTGCCTCCCCCCTTCCCAACAC
>QEPC01014531.1:3027182-3049600 GCA_003113815.1 Sphenodon punctatus
AGCACAAAAGGGCAAGCAGCATGGCTGAGGGCAGTGGGGCAGGTGGTGCCCACCCAGAGCTACCAGAGGGAGTATGATGGCACCTCAGCAGCAGTGGAGACCTACCTGGAGGAGGAGCCATGCATTGATCCCAGCAGTGATCCCTTGGCCTACTGGGCCAACAAGGCCAAAGTGGCCAAGGGTATCCTGTCCTGCCCACCAACCAGCATCCGCAGCGAGAGGTTTTTCTCCATCGTGAGGGAAATTTGCGCACCGCACCGAGGAGCCGGACACCACCACCACTGGTGTAGTAGGGGCAGTGCCAGGGCCCTCGACTTCCTCCTCCTCCTCAAGTGGCAAGTTGGCCCCCACCCAGTGAATAAGCACTGCAGCCTTCTTCATTTTTTTTCCCCAACCCAAACACAGCCAAAACACGCAAACCAAACAGCCACCCAGCCAAACACACACTCGCTCGCCACACAGCTCCGTATGCACTCGATTTTCTGGTTTCTGGCGCAATCACGGCTTCACGTGGAGGATTGATTGAGTTCAGTTTGGGGCACCTCATTTTAAGAAGGACGTTGACAAACTGGAGTGAGTACAGAGAAAGGTAACAAAGATAATAAAGGGTCTATAAAACAAGTTTCATGAGGAAAGGTTGAAGGAAACGTATCGGGAATGCAAGGGGCTACTCGATTACAGATCAAGTACCTGACTACTTTAAAAAATTGGTAATTTCCAGTACAATAAATCAGGATGGTACACCAAAAAATGAGGACCAGTAGTCAACACTCCAGGACTGGAAGTCAAGTCAACATTCTGGGACATTGGATACCTGAATCAGGTTGAAATCAGGTACCGATTGGTATCTGATATTTTCAAGTTGATTTGCCTACTAGAAATTTGATGGACATACCCCATTTTTGAGGGTACTTGTTCGAGCTCTAGTTGGTAACCGTGCAACCTAAGGTTCGATCCCTAGTTCTGGAGCTTGCTCAGCAAGTCCTGTATCTCCTCCATGCCTCAGTTAAATCAGATATAATACTGAACAGTACTAAAAAAGTGCTTTGGGATCAACAGATGTAAAAATGCTGCACAAGTTCAGTGTTTATTATTAATTATCCAAAAACTGCAAGGAAAAGTGATAATTTTTCTGAGAGAAGTTCAAGCAGGTAAAAAGCTAATTGGTTCACAGTAGACTGAGCTGGGGTCTGATGGTCAGATTACTGACAATTCATCATGGCTGTAAAGCATCACAGAGAGTCACGTGGATCCTCAATTAATGCCACTCTTCTCATTTCCCTGCAACCATATCCTAAATTCCCAGAGCTGACAACCCAAAAGCAACTGAGAGAGTTTTAAATCAATTAGGAGAGAAAGTAAAAATGCAGGTATCTGATTGAAACATGCGTTAAAAAAAAGATAAATCTTTTCAGCACAAGAATAGGGTACTTATAAATAAAGCCTTTTAAAAATGGAACAACAGATAATAATAATTTTATTTATATATCACCCACCACACATCCACATGCCAAATGGTGCTCAGGACACTTCACAAAATCAATGCAATAAAATAAATTTTCAAACTGTTTAAAAGGGGAAGGTAAAGGGAAGAAATTCTTTAAAGGGAACAAGCAGTGAATCTACTACTCTTACTACTAGGAATGGGACTATCAGTATCAAATTAATCTGATAATGCTGATAATTGGCGATATTGGATTAATCCAATAATACTGATAATATCAGTATTGGTATATCAGTTTTTTAACATTGCCGATTTTTTGGATCTTTAACATGCAGCCATTTTTAAAATGGCGCAATGTTAAAGATCCGAAAAATTGGCAATGTTAAAAAAACGATATACCGATAGCGATATAAATACGATATTGGATTAATCTGATACCGATAAAACTGGTAACCGATAATTCGCCGATAGTCCCATCCCTAGTTACTAGGGGTGGGAATTCCAGTTCTCCCGAGATCCAATATTGCCAGTATTTGGGTGTATCGGCTTAATCCGATAAATCTGATATTTACCTGTACTGGCATCCCGTATTTTTAACATTGGTTACGGTACCGTATTTTTTACATTGCGGCCATTGAAGTCAATAGCCACAATGTAAAAAATCCGGTCCCGTGGTCAATGTTAAAAACCGGTATGCCGATACCGGTAAATCCGGTACTAGGGAGATCCAACACCGGTACATCTGGTATCCGGCATTCTCCCTGGTGTCCCACCTCTACTAGTTACTACTACTTATAATTTCTATACCACCAGTGCCGTAGCAAGGCTGTGCTGGGCCTGGGCTCAAGTCCCAATCATTGTCCCCACCCCCCACACCTCACATGGGTACAGGTCTCATTCAGAGTGAGGGGGAGGGAGGACCTCCAGGGCAGGGAGGGAAGACTTCCCCAGGAATGCTCCCAGCAGAGCCTCCGGAGCAGCAGCAATCTTGCCACAATGGTGGAGGGAGGTGGGGGAAGCACTTCACCCTGTACCCACTCTTAACAGCTCTTTCTTGGTAGAGTCCTTTGGAAGTGTCCCAAGTTACCATTTGGAAATGCTTAGCGGGGGGGGGGGTGTTCGCGTACTGGCTCCACTCCTTCCCATAACAAAGAAGGGGTTTTTGTAAACAAAAACTAAAACAAAAATGGGAAGGGTGCCTTCTGCACCCCCCTACTGGATTTGGCTCATGGGATACAGGTTCTCTACCCCTTGTCTACTGGCTTAAATGTACTTTTCGAATTGTTCAGAAATGTCCATAGAATGGTGGTGTCCAAGCTTTTTTCTGGTGTGACCTCATTTTGAGATTTAAATTTAATCTGTCTATGACCCCAGAAAGCAACTTAGACATGAAAAGTATCTCAAATACGATTTGGGACTTTGGCACCATATGCGAGAATGTGTAATATCCCACTTGAGGGTCTCAAATCATAGTGTGTTGCTAGACGTAATGTAAGCCACTTATTTGCAGTAGTAAATTATTTATTTATTTATTTATTTATTTATTTTATTAATTATTTTTGTACCTCAGCTTTCCTCCAGATGGCACTTGGAGTGCTTTACAACATTAAAAATACAATAAAACACCATATTGAAAATCAGGTAAAAAGGGGGGGGGGCACATGAAGGGAGAACCAGCAGTGGATCCTCTAAAAGCACCTGGAAAACAAAAATGTTTTCAGGTGCTTTTTGAAAGTGAGGAACTCAGGCCACTTTCAGACATGCCCCCCTCCCCCCGGCACATATTTGGGCTGTGGGGGGAGGGGGGATGTGCAGCCCAAATATGCGCTGGGATTGGTCGGTCTGAAAGGCCTCCCCGTGCAGCTTTGCTGAGCTCGATTTCCTGTTTTGCATCCCACGCGGCTTTGCTGGCAAAGCCGCGCGCGGGGTGGGTGGGGGGGGCTTTCAGACCACCTGATTCCCGTGCATATTTGGGCTGCGCAATCCTCCCCCCCCACAGCCCAAATATGCGCAGGGGGGGGGCATGTCTGCAATTGACCTAAGACGAATAACTGGAGGGAGCAAGTTCCACATGGAGGGACCTGCCACAGCAAAGGCCTGATCTCCCGGCAATTTAAGGCACAGTGGTGGAAGCTGAGCCAGTAGGGTGAGGTTTCAGGAATAGGTCTTGAATATAGCCAGGGCCTGTAGCATTCAGGGCCTTAAAAACCAGCAGTACCATTTTTAATTCAATCCACTACTCTACAGACAGCCAATGAAGAGAATGCAGGGTGGGTGTCATATGGCCAAGGCTGCTGAAACCATTTTAAACAGGCATGGTTGGAGGATGGATCAATGTGCACTGCTTGGGATGGCCACAAACTGCCCACGCATGTCGGGCGAGTTGGGGGGATTCAAATGGGCCAGGGATTGGTGTGTGCCCCTACCCACGCATGTTGTCGAATGCCCCCAAATGGAGCAGCCCAGAGTTTCCCCCGATGCTCCATGAGTGGACATGAGTGGGGGGTGTCAGTCATGGAAACATGTCTCCACCCCATGCTGCATTTTGACGGGCATGTGGCTGCGTGTGGAATGGGTGGACCTGCGGGGGTTTGGCTCATCTAAAAACAGCCAGTGAAAAACTGTGCTGTTGCTGTTGCTGCAAGGGGCGAATCAGCACTGCTGGAAGCCCGTGTAGGAGGGAAATACAAAATTCAAGCCTCGTGGTCCCCAGGATACAGGTTGCCATGGGATAAGTGCGGGTGTAGCTTACACAGATGGCACAGCTGGAAAAAGCATTTTTGAACCATGGGTGATTTCAGACGTTGCGGGGCCCTTTGGCCCCGTACCAAAACCACCAGCTTCGTTCCCCGCCGGGGTCACCCCGTAACGCCACAACAGACGTGCCGGGGGGATCCCGGTGGGGAAAGTGGGAGGGGCCGCGCGGCGCAATGTGTGGCCGCACAGCCCCGCCCCCTCCACGCACCCCTCCGCCCGCTCTCCAAGGAGATGGGCGGGTGGCGGGGCCATTGCGGCCACCACGTCGGGCCGTGGCGCGTGGCCAGATGTGACTTTTTGTTGGTCCCGGCCCGGGGTCCGTTTGACCACGCTTCCCGGGACCTTCCCCCAGCTAGCCCGGGAAGCATGGTTCAAACAGACCCCATGTGGGGATTCGCCGTGGCGAACATCTGGCGCCCCACAAACAGACATTCGAGACATGGTGATCACAGGTGGGTATTCACCGTGGTTCACCGTGATCTCGTAACGTCTGAAGACACCCCATGTCTCATACCCGAGTTTTCATGGACAGAGCATGGTCGAGAACAATGCCCAGATTTTTTACCTGGTCCACAACCTCCACCTGGTCCCCTGCAACATGCAGGGTCCTGAGGGAGGAGAGGGCATCCTCATATCGACTGCTCCTAAGCACCACCTCAGTCTTCCCCGGGTTGAGTATGAAATAGCTCTGAGGCATCCAGCTGACTATGTCATTCAAACATTCCTCCAGAGCAGAGGCCGTGTTGACAGGGCTCATGGGGCAAAAGATACATAGTTGTATATCCTCAGCACACTGATGGTACTCAACCCTACTCTTAGCCATAACATCCCCAAAGGGTTGCACGTATACATTGAACAAAATCGGCGATTGGATAGAACCTTGGGGGACACCACATTTCAAGTCTCCCAGGGATGGTGCATAACCATCCATCCCCTCTGATTGACTCTGCTCTTCTAGGTATGACTCAAACCACTAACAGGCAGCTCCAGTCACATCAGTGACATCCCTCAGCTGCCGAAGCAGCAGCCAGTGGTCAATCATATCAAATACTGCCTTATGGTCCAGCATGACTAAAATGGCCAGTTGTCCTCGATGCAAGGTCATTAGGAGATCTCTAAATACCCTGATAATTGTAGTGTGTACCCCACAGGAATGTCAGAACTCAGATTGGAATTTCCCCAGAATGTCATTGGAGTCCAAATGCTGCTACAGCTGTATGGCCACAGTTTTCTCAATTACCTTTCCTAAAAAAGGAAGGTTAGAGACCATGTACTCCAGCATCAAGGGATGGTTTCTTGAGATGGGGGAGAATCTCTCTGCACTTAAGGCTGACCAACAGCACCCTCTTCTCTGTAAAGGAGGTGTTAACAATGCTTGTCAATAATGGTGCGACTGCCCCCATGCTCACCTTCAACAACCAGGATGGGTATTATTATTATTATTATTAAACATTTATAAAGCGCCAGTAACAACCTGGCGCTGTACAGAACATATAATCAGCTGCGGTCCCTACCTGTGGCTTACAATCTAAAAGACAAGGAGGGGGAGACAAGGAGAGGGGACAGCGGGAGAGACATGGGAGAAGACAAACAAACATTCAGGCGGATGCGAAGTCTCAGGTGCGTGTACTTGGCTTGGTTACAAGGTGGTCGGTAGCAGCAGTCAGCAGAGGAGGGCTGACAGTAAGAGCAAGGGGAAAGACTAGAGGGCATTGGGAAAGGCAGCATGGAAAAGGTGGGTCTTGAGGAGGGATTTGAAGGAGCGGAGGGAGGAGGCGAGGCGGACGTCGGCAGGGAGGGAGTTCCAGGCATGCGGGGCAGCGAGGGAGAAGGGACGAAGGCGGTTGGGCGAGCAGGAGAAGCGAGGGAGAGCGAGGGAGGGGACAGCGGAAGAGCGGAGAGCGCGCGCAGGAGCGCGTAGGGCGATTAGGTCCGAGAGGTAAGGGGGAGCTTGGTCATGGAGCGATTTGAACGTGAAAACCAGGAGTTTGAACAGGATACGTTCAGGAAGGGGGAGCCAGTGAAGGGAGAGGAGGAGAGGCGTCACATGGTCGAAGCGACGGGCAGAGTGAATGACCTTGGCGGCAGAGTTTTGGATCGCCACAAGGGGGGACAGGTGGGAGCGAGGGAGGCCAGCAAGGAGGAGGTTGCAGTAGTCGAGGCGAGAGATAACCATGGCATGAACAAGGATTTTGGCCGAGGAGACAGATAGAAAGGGGCGAATGCGGGCAATGTTGAGGAGAGCGAATCGGCAGGATTTGGCCACAGAGTCAATGTAAGGTTTAAAGGAGAGGTGCGTGTCAAAAATGAAGCCCAAGCTGCGGGCACGGAGAACAGGACGGATGGTGACCCCATCAATGCAGACGGTCAGGTCAGAGGGAGAGGAGGGGGAGGGAGGAAAAATGAGGAGTTCAGTCTTGGCCATGTTCAGTTTGAGTTGGCGTCGGGACATCCAGGCGGAGATATCAGAGAGGCAGTCGACGAGGCGTGAGCGGACAGAGGAGGAGAGAGAGGGGGTAGAGAGATAGAGTTGGGTGTCATCAGCATAGAGATGGTATTGGAACCCGTGGGAGGCAATAATTTCACCAAGGGACCGGGTGTAGATAGAGAAGAGGAGAGGGCCAAGGACAGAACCTTGGGGAACCCCAACCGAGAGGGGAAGGGAGGGGGAGGTCGACTCGGGGAGGGAGACATTAAAGGAGCGGTCAGAGAGGTAGGAGGAGAACCAGTCAAAGACAGAGCCACGGAAGCCCAAAGAGTAAAGGGAGTCCAAGAGGAGCGAGTGGTCGACAGTGTCAAAGGCGGCAGAGAGGTCAAGGAGGACAAGAACGGAGTAGTGGCGCTTCGATTTAGCGACAAGTAGATCATTGGTGATCTTGGCCAGGGCAGTTTCAGTAGAGTGGAGGGGGCGGAAGCCGGACTGGAGAGGGTCGAGGGAGGAGTTGGCAGAGAGGAGGTTCAGGCAGCGGGAGTAGACGACACGTTCCAGGAGCTTCGAAGCAAAGGGAAGGAGGGAGACCGGCCGGTAACTAGAGGGATCGAAAGGGTCCAGGGTAGGCTTTTTGAGGATGGGGGAGACAGTGGCATGTTTGAAGGCAGAGGGGAAGGAGCCTGTGGAAAGGGAGAGATTGACAACATGCAGAAGGGGGGGAGCGACAGTGGGAGCAATAGAGGTCAGGAGGCGGGAGGGGATCGGGTCAAGGGGGCAGGTGGAGGGGTTGGATGAAGAGAGAAGAGCAGAGATTTCCTGGAGAGAGGCAGGAGGGAAGGATGCGAGGAGGGAGGGGGGCGGGGGAGGGGGCGGGAGGGGAGCGGGGGGCGGAGGGGGGCGGGAGGCAATATCCCGACGGATCTTGTCAATCTTGGAGGTGAAGAACGACGCAAGATCCCGAGCAGCAAGGGAAGAGGGCGGGGGAGGGCAGGGGGGTTTGAGAAGGGAGTCGAAAGTAGAGAAAAGGCGGCGAGGGTCGCGGGAGAAAGATTCGATCCTAGAGGCATAATAGCGCTGCCTAGCTAGGGAGATAGCCGAGGAGAGGGAGGAGAGGGAGAATTTGTAATGGAGGAAGTCAGGGAGGGAGCGGGATTTGCGCCAGAGGCGTTCGGCAGCCCGGGCGCAGGAGCGGAGGTAGCGGATGGCAGGGGTAAGCCAGGGGCGGGGGTCGAGGGGGCGGACGGGGCGAGCAGAGGGGGGGGCAAGAGAGTCAAGGGTCGAGGAGAGAGAAGCGTTGAGAGCAGAGACAGCAGAGTCAGGGGAGGAGGAGGCGAAAACGGGGGGGAGAAGGGGGGAAAGATGTGCGGCAAACTCCGAGGGAGTAAGGGCCTGCATATTGCGGAAGGGGCGCATAGAGGGGGAGGCGGAGGGGGGTCGGTGGGAAAGGCTGAAGGAGCCGAGGAAGTGATCAGAACTAGGGAAGGGGTCAAAGGAGAGGTCAGTTAGAGAACAGTTTCGAGTGAAGACGAGGTCGAGGGAATGGCCGTCAGTATGAGTGGGGGAGTCGGTCCAGAGTCGGAGATTAAAGGAGGAAGCGAGAGAGAGAAAGCGGGAAACAGAGGGGGCGGAGGGCGTGTCAACGTGAATGTTGAAATCACCAAGGATAAGAGTGGGGATATCATCGGAGAGGAAGAAGGTGAGCCAGGATTCAAAGTCCGGGAGGAAAGAGGAGAGGGAACCCGGGGGGCGGTAGATGACAGCAACCCGAAGGTGTAGAGGGGAGTATAAGCGCACAGAGTGGGCCTCAAAGGAAGGGAAGGAGGAGGAGGGGGGAGGGGAGAGGGTTTTGAATTGGCAGTGCTTAGCAAGGAGCAAGCCCACACCACCACCCAGGCCCTCAGGGCGGGGGCGGTGAGAGAACGACAGGCCCCCGGAGGATAGAGCAGCCGGGGTAACAGAGTTGGAGGGCGTGATCCAGGTTTCCGTAAGAGCCAGGAGTTGAAAGGGGCGAGAGAGGAAGAGATCGTGGATGAAGGGAGCTTTAGCCACGGACGAGCGGCAGTTCCAGAGGGAGCAGGAAAAAGGCAATTGGTGTTTGGGAAGGCAGGGGATGCGGATGAGGTTGGGGGATAGGGTACGGACGGGTTTGGGCCTAGGGGGAATGGGTAAGGGGGGATGAGGGTGGGGAGGGGGGATGGGCGTGGGTGAGGATAAGGGGTAGGTTGGCTGGAGAAAGGCTGCTGGTGAAGGGAGAGGGAGAAGGAGGTGGTGCGTGAGAGAGGCTAGAAAGAGGGAGGTGATAGAGGGCGTGGAGGCAAGGGAGGTATAGGGAGGCATCATAGGTGTTACCTGTTCAGGTGTGGGGGGCAGCCACTCACTGTCCTCGCAACGGCCACAAAACGGCCGCTGCCCTTTTGTCGCCGCCCTTCGGGCGCTGCCCAAGGGCTGCCGCCCGCTGGGGGCGGCAGGTGGTGGACCTCAGTGATTCCAACAGTGCATGAGTCAACTGGTCAGTAAGGGTGGGACTCCAGGTGAATTATCGTTTACCGGTTTTATTGGTATCGGATTAATTTGATATCAGATTTATCGGTATCGGTATCTCGGTTTTTTAACATTGCCAATTTTTTTGATCTTTAACATTGCAACCATTGTTAAAATGGCGGCAATGTTAAAGATCCAGAAAATTGGCAATGTTAAAAAACTGAGATACCAAAACCGATATTATCGGTATTATCAGATTAATCCGATATCAACAATTATCGGCATTATCGGATTAGTATGATACTGATAGTCCCATCCCTACAAGTGGTCAGTAACCCTGGGTATTTTCAGACGTTACGAGACCACGCTCAACCACAGCTAATACCCTGTGGTGGGGAATGGCCTCGTAACGTCTGTTGGGGAACCGAAAGTCCCCCACCCACCCAATGTTTACCATAGTCAATCATGGCGGGGAATCAAATTCACCACACGATTGGCAGAACCGGCGGGGTCGGCGCCAATCGTGTGGTGAATGTGATTCCCCGCCGCGATGAAGGCCCGCCTGTCTCCCCAGGGAGCGGGCAGAGGGGGAGCATGGGGGGCAGGGCCGTGCGGCCACACATTGCGCTGCGCGGTCCCACCCCCTCCCCGATTCCCCGCCGGGAACAGCCAGCACATCTGTTGGATGTGTCGGAGTGATCCCGGTGGGGAATCCCTGCGGTGATTCTGTGACGGGGCGAAGGCCGCCCGGTCACGTCTGTAATCACCCCCTGTTGAAACCAACCAGCGGGATACAGTGCTTCGGGACTTCACAGCTCTGCACGTCAAAAGGCCCAGAAAGTCCTGCCTGGAGTCCATCAATCTTCTCTTCAAAGAATGAAGCAAATTCTTCACAGTATTCCATAGAAGAAACTATAGATGGGCTGAGGCAATCTGGTGGCACCAGACTGCGCACAACCCAAAACAACTGTGCCGCTCTATTGCTTACAGCGTCTATGCCTGAGGACAAGTACAACCGCTTGGCCTCAATAATAGCTCTTTTGTACGCCCACATGAACTCTTTGTACAGTCGAAGGTTGACCTCCAGATGATTTCCATGTCATCTCCTCTCCAACCTACATCCCAGCCTCTTTAAATCTGCCAGATCATGGTTGTACCACAGCGGTCTGAGGATCATTAAAATAACAAAGATCTGGCAAGGAGCCAGGACTTGAGGGTCCCCTCTTACAGCTTGAATGTAGCCATCAGTGAGCCTGTCAGCCACCTGGTGGAAGAGGGTAGACAGATGAGTTCCAGCATTTCAATCTTTATTTCCCTTTCATGATGTCATCTCACAGTCATCCTTCGAGCAAAAACCCCCAAAGCTAAACAGAACTTGAACCTATTGTGCATGAAAAATATTTAATAAAATGGAAATTTTTAATAGGGAAGTGAAAATTTGAGCGCATAATACCAAAACAGAAGATAGCTGAACCATCCTCAGAGAAAGCAGGGCTTTTTCCTCTGAGAGAGTTCCAGCATTTGTAATGAGGCTACTGAAATCCATGGGATTCGGCAGTTTTCGTGGCCGCAAAACCATGATTGGCTACTCTGTTATCGAATGGGGTGACCATACATCCCATTTTAAAAGGGACAGTCTCGTATTCTAGCCCTATCCCAGGTGTCCCAGCTCCCCCCCCCCCAATGCAACAATGTGACACCAGTGGGGGGCACAGTCACAGACCCTGGGGGGGGGGGAGTTAGCCAATCTTACCAGGCAATGGGAAGCAGTCGGAGTGAGATCAGAGCGGAGTCAGGCCCAGTTCAATACTGGAGGTGATGGGGCAGTGTCAAAGCAGCAGCATTGGGTGTTTTTACACACACATTTCTCCTGCATGTTTGCTGTTACATCCTGAACTTTCTGTGTGTCTAAATCACTCACCCAGATCTTAAACATCTGGGTCTTTGAACTTATGTGTAGAACTTTTGTGTGTAAAAAGTTCTCCTGGTAAACTGATTTGCTCCAGGCAACTGTGGTCACTTGGTTTCCACAAATATTAATTTAATGATTAAAAACATTGAATTAGCCCACACAACGGATTCTTCCAAACCACAGTTTCTATGGCAGCCCCTCGCATCTACAGCTGCGGCTACTTTAGGCTGCCTCGGGGCAGTGTTTGTGTGAAGAATGCATCCAGGAACTGCCTCAGGGCTGTGTGTGTGTGTGAAAAATGCATCCGGGACTTAGCTGTGGACTTGTAAACCCAGAAGATTGAAAATCTGGAACTTTAAGGTGTGTGTAAAAATGCCCAGTGGCTTCACACTGGGCCGTGCGGCGACAAACAGAGCAGAGCACCACCGTGGGTAAGAGGGAGCCGGGTAGTTAGGAGTGGGAGGCTAACTATTAAATCTGCTAAAGCTGAGCTTCTGATTAAAGTTAATTTTCATTTGTATAGGGAAAGTGTTTTATGAATTGATTTTAAAATTCCAAGGTAAGTTTTGCTGCATTTCCCAATACACGATTGCCATGTTAAACATTAAGTTCAAGGATATGATTTTATTGCATTGAATACTTGAGGGTATACACTTGAGAGAAAAATACATAATACACTAAGGGAGATGTTCTTTTTTCAGTATACGGAAATGTTCACTAGGAAGCACACCAATGAACCACACAAGGGAATGATCAGACCACCCAACATGAATGATTTGAACATCTGAAACCTTCAGACCAGATTCAAAGTCGAGGTCAAGGACCCGTCGGTCACGTGGGTGTTCTGAACCATCGGGTAAAAACCCAGAGAGGTCATCATTGCATCAATGTGACAGCTAGTGTTAGGAGTTGGAACACAAGAGAACGAACATCTGTAGGAGCAGCTATGGTAGGAGCAGCTATGGTAGGAACACAAGAGAACGAACATCTGTAGGAGCAGCTCTGGGAGGAACACAAGAGAATGGACATCTGTAGGAGCAGCTCTTGGAGAAACACAAGAGAATGGACATCTGTAGGAGCAGTTATGGGATGAACACAGGAGAATGGACATCTGTAGGAGCAGCTATGGGATTGAAATAAGGTTAGCGATTTCAAAGGATTTGTCATTATTTCTGCTAGCACCCATAGACTGGGAATCTCCTAGAATCTGAATTTGTGCTTGCATATGCGCGCGTGTGTGTGTGAGTGAGAGAGAGAGAGAAAATAAGAATTTATGGACGTAAATGTGCACACATGACTCTGTGTGTGCATGTGTGAGTGAGTGAGTGTGAGTATTTATGGACATATTCACACTACTGTGTGTGTGTGTGTAAAAGAGAATCTAATGATACTGATATGCACACACGTGTGTGCGTGTGTGTGAGTGAGAGAGAGTTGTGTGTGAGAGAATAACTATGGATACAAACATGAACACGTGGGTGTGAGTGTGAGTGTGGGTGTGAGAGAGAATATCTATGGATCGCCTGTTTGCGAGACCTCAAAATAAGTTGCATATTGTGTTATATTTGACAAACGTTTATGAAAACTCCAGAATAGATACAGGCTGGATGGATGGAGAAGCAGGAGCGCATTTCCTCTGACTAATGATTGAGTATATAAAGCCAGGGGGATCTGTATCTTAGATAACAGGTATATCCTAGGTCTCCTACACAGATCGCTGGTGAGAATCTCTCCCCTTCTAGACCCCCCCCCCTTCCACTCCATTTCCAAAATCATATCCCCTTTCCTGATAGTATTAATCCAAGCATATCTTGGTAATGCTTGAGCAATTTATCTAAATACAGAGCAGCTCAGCAGCCCCTGTCAGTGACAAGCTAATCCAGGGGGAAGAGGGACAGACTCTTTCCCCTCTGGGAAAGGAAGTTGAAATAGACCAGGTGCTTTTTAAAGATGGTGGGCCTGATTCTGAAGTTACTTACCCTGGGCTAAGACAAGCCCCGTTGGAAACCAGTTTGAAACGAGACTCCCCAGGGCTCTGTCCCTGATTGCCCCATGGCCGTTCAGACTGGCAAGGCTATCATGAGAATGAATAATGAATAAATCACTAAAGAAATACATCCGCTAATTCAACTGGCTGTCAAAAAGGGGAAGAATTATTTGCAAGCTTCACCTGCGCAGTGTTTACTTTATCTCTTTCCCCCCACAAATCTGGGCAGGGAGAGATCAGATCTCCTTTGCTGAGCATGGTGCTCAAGGATGGGTGGTGGTGGCATGAGGAATACAGTTTTTAGGAGGTGGGGTGGCTATAAAAGTTGGTGTGCGACTCTAGTGGGGAGGAAGGAGAAGAGGAGGGAGAGAGTTAGGAGAATCACCCCTGCTCTGCAAATGCATTCAAGCCTCCTGGGGAGGGTGATGCAGGGGAGAGAGAGAGTCTGACTTACACAAAACAACCAGCCAGGATTCCTCCTCTTTGACTTCAAATCAGCTCCTCCCCTTCTGATTGTGGCTTTCCCTTCCATCAAAAGCCCGATCAGCAACGCCAGCGTTGAGAAAGACAGAAAGACAGAGAGAAAAAGGGAAGGGGTGAGGGGAAAAGAAGAAGAGAAAGCAAGATTTCGTTCCCTCCCCCCCTGCAGCAAACCCAGCAGGGGGTGAAACTTCCAGGCACTTGGGGCTCCGAGGGGGCTGAAATCAGCTGCAGCCTCTCGCCTTTCTTCTCAGCCTGCCATCAGGAGGACTCCGCAGCGATGGGAAAAGTTGCTGGCTGGCTCCCAGCCTGGCACGTTGCTTCCTTCCTCGCCTGGACCTGGCTTGGGGGCTTCGTGGGGGGCTTTGCCCGGGCAGAAATCACTTGCAGGGCTTGCCATGCCCGGCACAAACTGCCTCATCACGGGGCAGAAGGGCAGGATCGGGGATTATTCCTGCCCAGGTGGCCGGGGAGAGGGGATGGGGAGGAAGCGATCGCTCCGGGGGTGAAAGAAGCCGCCTTTCTCTCTGCTCTGGGGGATCCGAGGGAAGGGGCCACCCCGGCAGCGGCCAAGCCCCCCGGCCCCGCGAAGTTCCCTTCCGCGCCCCGCTTCTCCCCAGCGCAGGATCCGCGCCTCTCCCCGCCCCTCGTCCGGCTGCGAAGGAGCAAGGCGGATCGGAGCCCCCGAGCAGCAGCCTCCTCGGCGGAGAGAGTGCTCCGGCCGCCGGCGAGCCAGGAGCAGCCGCAGGGCAAAGCCACCCGCTTCAGGCTGGAGGAGCTGAAATTGACCAGCACCACCTTCGCCTTGACTGGGGATTCGGCTCACAACCAAGCCATGGTCCACTGGTCCGGGCACAACAGCAGCGTGAGTCACCCGCGGGAAGGGGGAGCTGGTCGGGGTTGGGAATCCGGGGAGGAAAGGGTTAACCAGGGCTCTGGGGCTGTTTGGAGGGAATGGGGGGGGCGGATCTTGGGAGGGAAAGGGTTAACCAGGGATCTCCAGCTGTTTGGNGGCTCACAACCAAGCCATGGTCCACTGGTCCGGGCACAACAGCAGCGTGAGTCACCCGCGGGAAGGGGGAGCTGGTCGGGGTTGGGAATCCGGGGAGGAAAGGGTTAACCAGGGCTCTGGGGCTGTTTGGAGGGAATGGGGGGGGCGGATCGGGAGAGGGAAAGGGTTAACCAGGGATCCGGGGCTGTTTGGAGGGGGTGGGGTGGGATGGGGAGGGAAAGGGTTAACCAGGGATCTGCTGCTTGGCTGAGCTGGCGCTGTCAGGATTGGGCCCCTCCTTGAGTTACAGTGATGATGTCTCTCTTTCCCCTGCTAGGCATCCCCATCCCTTGAGCTTTAGTAGTTTACAGTGTGAATTTGGGGGTCGTGGGGTGGCAGCCTTGCTTCCGTGTGTCATTCTGTTGGGGCAAAAGTTTCTTTCTCCACCCATCGCCTGATTGGCGCCTCTATTTTTTGGTGATGTTCCTTTAACTTGTGAGAGAGCCCCTCCAATAATCAAAACAAACAAAAATACAGCCCAGGCCTGTTTTGTTGTTGTTTGTTCATTGTTGTTTTCTTGCTTGTTTTTTCTTTCTAGAGCGGGAGGGATGGTGTGGGGGGGAAACCAGAACGGAGATGCATCTAAAGGCGCCTGGTGTCATCTGCGCTAATCATAAAGTCTCAGGTCCTTCCCTAGCTTGCATGGGATGGATACTCTTATGGCAGGCGGGACAGAGATCCAGTTTTGATCAAAGGTTCCACTCCCATTGTAGAATCAGGCGGCCCCCTTTCTTAATTTCTTTTCCATTTTTCTCTTCACACACTTAGGGAGTTCAGGAAGGTCCTTCCAGTCTGTAGCATCAGCTCCCCAGGGGGAGGATAGATGTCCAGTTGAATCAGCACTAGACTCCAAAATCTCTGCATGCAGGGTGAGCGTTTCAGGAGACGAACAAAGTGCTTGTTCTTTTAGTTTGTCCCAGTGCCCTGTTAAAATGAAAAAAAACACTTCCCTGTAACTACCCAGCTCCCATTCTTGTGAACTCAAATAAGGAGGAGATTCAGACTCCAGACCAAAAGGGAAGTCAAGTCACACATGACTGGAGTTGGATTCACTTCACTTGAACTGTGCCCCTGCTGGTCCTTGGCTAAGTCCGAATGGCCACGGAGATTTTTTTAATATGGGTGAGAAAGAAAGTACTTGCGGTTTTGCTAGAAATCCTATTATGCAGGAGGCTGGGGAGCTGACATCTTCAAAGTTCGGATGCCTCACTTAACGGAAGCAGTATTACCCAGGCAATATTTAGAGGGGTGGATTGACCAGTCTAGTGTATTTTGGGAGGATTTCTTCTCTGATGTAGACCCTCGAGTCATTTTATTTTTTTACTATATCACATGCTTTTTACTTACCTTCCTTCAAGTCTGACTAAAAGAACCTGACAACATTTTAAAATAATGACCCGATCGTTTTAAATTTCTTGTGGGATAGATTGTATTTAAAATAAATCACAATGAGCCCATTTAGCATTAATGGGGATGTCATAAACGCTTCTGTAGGATTCAACCTTCATTTACTGGACCATTATTTTATAGGCTTTTCAGGAACTTTTTAATCAAATAATGGAAGGAGATATTCTTCCTCTTCCAGGTTTGGAGGACCTTTCCCCTTTCTGCCCGGTCTGATTATCAGCTCTCTCTTATAGCCCTACTAAATTAATCCTCTTGAACTCGGGTCCTTCTGAATGGATGAAATGAGTTTGCCACTGTTTCACAGTGATTCATGTCTTTATTATCACAGGCTTATGGCTTAAAAAATGCTTTAAAGACATCAGGCATTCTGACAGTCTGGTAGGTAGAAGATTATTCTTTGGGGCGCTTACTGTTACATGTATTATAAAACACCATGTACCAGCTTACCTTTATGATAGTTCCTGTTTTGAAGACTTTGGGGAAAGTTCTTTAGTTAATTAGTTATATCCTTCCCCGTGTTCCTGTCTTTAAGAGATAGATGGTCATGATGACCTATTGCTTGCATAGTAGATGACTTTGACATCCCATTCAGCCTTGTGTTGTCCGCCATGTTGAGTCTTCTAAGTAAAGCAACTTTGGACCTTGTTGGTACTTCCATAGTAGAACTCTAAGGAAAGCCTAAATGATGGTCGCCAATAGAAATACTTGCCATACCACTGTCAGCGTGTGTTACTTCTTGTTTTCAGTAGGTACACAGAAACCTCTTCCCTGAATGAGCAATTAACCCATTTCTCAGCCTAAATGATGGTCGCCAATAGAGATACTTGCCATACCACTGTCAGCGTGTGTTACTTCTTGTTTTCAGTAGGTACACAGAAACCTCTTCCCTGAATGAGTAATTAACCCATTTCTCAGCGTAGTGGCTTCGGCACCATGAAGAGGATGGTGCTACCTTTTCTGTAAAATGTGAATCTATCCTCCTGTGCATGTGTAGTCAAATGGTACCTTGGCACTTGTTGCAAGAGTCACTGTTAATTCTAATTTGCTGGCCAGATTCCATCCTGGGTAACTACATCCTATATACAACATATTAATCTTGATGGATACATGGACATAAGCATTTATAGACAGAGTCTAATACACATTCCCAAACGACGGGTCGTGACCCCGTATTTTGATATCCGTAAGTGGGATTCATGATCCTGCCTGATAATTGATCTACTTTTCATGTCTTTGTTTCTATCTAGGGACGTGGGTTATATGTAAGGCTGCTTGCCCATGTTCTAATTTTTCTCATGAGATTCAGTCTCACGGGAAAATAGCAGTAACGTGAGATCTGGATGGGCTCGTTAATTTCTCACTGTGTGTTTTACACTCATGGGGCCACGATGGAGCCGTTATGAGAAATAATGGAGCCTTGCCAACATTACAAAAGAGGCTGCCCACACACAGGGACCACCCCTCTAGCTCTGCCCCCCATGTGCAGAGCCCACCCACTGCTTTGGGGCAGGGGCAGCTTGGTCCGTGCAGCCCCCAGACTCCCAATAGGCCCCCAGACGACATATACTGCTTTCAGGCAGGGCCAGACTTAGCAATTTTGCACCTGTAGGCCCTTCTCAGGCTGCTGCCCTCAAGCCAAGCTCCACCCGCACGCTGTGTGTTCATGGGTGGGGGAGCTCCATGTGAATGATACGGCAGACGCGCCTGCTGTGATTTGGGGTGCGTGCACGCGCCTGCCTAACACGCATCTCCACTCACCTCCCACTTGTCCCCATGCATGGAGCAACTGGGGGAAATGGAGGTTGCTCCGTGAGTGCAGATGAGCGGGGGGTGAGTGGGGATGTGTGTGTGGCCGTGTGCACGCTCCGCCCATGCAACAGCGCACCCACGGACCCCCCCACCCGGTAGAACCATGTAAAAAGGGCATGTGAGGAGCTGCTCAAAGATGAACAGAAGGTTGCTGTCTTAGTGTCTTGTAAACATGATTCTTCGAGATGGCCCAAACATTCTCACAACAACCACCCTTCCAGCCCTGCATGATTTCCACCCCCTTATATTCAAAAAAAGGGTTGGAAGGAACTGTCATTCTGAGGGGGGAAGAGAGCTTTTTATAGTAGAGGAGCTTGAGATCATCACGTGGTCTATTATTTGAATAGGGTGAGCATGTACAATTCAGTTGTGAGAATGTTGGGAGCTATCTCAAAGAACCTTCTTTACAAGGCAACAACCTTCTGATCACTCACAGGATGGCAGAGGCAGGTGAGGGATGGGGACCCAGGCAGCAGGCTTTGGCTGCCTCGGCTGTGCAGGGAGAAAAACAAAAATGGAGCGGGGCAGAGCCAGCACCAGGATTGCTGCCCCCCTGAAAATGCTGCCAAGGGTCGGGCCTAGGGGGTCTGCTCCTAAGTCCAGGCCTGCTTTCAGGTCAGCTTTCAACCCTGGCCACAAGCTGTGTCTTGACTGGAGCTCCAGAGCTTGGGGGAGGCTTTTATTTTATTTTATTTATTTAGCACTTTTTTACCCTGTCCTTCCCCATAGACTCAGGGCGACTTGCCCACTTCCTTTGCAGGGAGGAAGTGATGCTCCACTGTTGCCTGGAGACCAGGTGCCCTGACTCTTCCGCTAGGCTGCTCCCCTCTGGTGAGTTTCACAGTGAGTTTGATTAATGTTAAATTTGAAAGCACATTTCAACTCACGTGGGTGACAGGACTGGATTTTCAGCCCTGTCATCTGTGATGAAACTGATGATTGAGGAAGAGGGCTTTCCTATGTTACAGAATCTCACGTTAGATAAAAGAATTAACATAAGATTGTGTAATGTAGGCAAGCAGCCTTAGGCTGTTTTCACACTATCACAGTTCATCTGAATTAGTTTTTAATCCAGGGTTTAATTTGGATTTATTCAGGATTATTATTCAGGAGTAACATTAATATTAATTAGCAATAATTCCGGGTTATTAGTCCGGAGTAACTGTTTACATGGTCATTTTTAATCAGGAATAACAATTAATCATGATTTGTAGTGTGAACAGGTTAATCCAGATTAAGAGTCACAAGGAAGACTGCAAAAATCTAATAAATGAATGAATGAATGAAAAATCCCATGGTGTACTGCAACTAGATTTCAGCGTCTTCTTCCGTTCTGAGGAAAAAATTTTACTTCATGAAAATTGCAAAATGGAGGAAGCAAGGGTTCAAATCCTGAACTCACTGGGTGGCCTCGGGCAAGTCACAACCTCTCAGCCTCAGTTTCCCATCTGTAAAATGGGAATGTGTGTGTGTTCCTGTGTTCCCCTTACCCATGTCCATCTTAGACTGTCAGCCCACTGGGCAGGGAACTTCTTCGAAAATCTGTGACTGGTGATGTACAGCCCTGAAGCATGGGTTTGGGAAGGTATGGTTGGACTTATTATTTTTAAATATTTAACGTAGCGCTAGCAATGTATCTGACTGCCACGGAACAATCATTAGAGACAAATCCCTGCCTTGGAGGGAGAGACAAGGGAGAGAGAAACAGAGGATGCATTTAAATAAATCAACGGCAGCTGTAGTTTTGCCAGTACCAGCACACTTCAGCCTAAGGCTGCAGCTCCAGGGGCATCTGGATAGTATCGGTTTCCTTGACCCTTTTCAGTCTGGGTACCACCCCGGCTATGGTACTGAGACAGTGTTGGTGGCCTTGGTGGACGATCTCCGCTGGGAGATGGACGCAGGATGTTCAGCATTTCTGATCCTGCTAGATCTCTCGGCCGCTTGACACCGTGGACCACAGGCTGCTGTTGAGACGGCTGCGAGAACTGGGGGGTCTGGACGGGACCATCCTTGGGTGGTTCCGCTTATTCCTCTCAGGGAGAAGCCAGCAGGTGGTGTTGGGGGCTGAAACATCAAGCCCCTGGGGCTTGACCTGCGGCGTTCCGCAGGGTTCGATCCGGTCTCCGTTACTATTTAATGTTTATATGCAGCCCCTGGGGGAGATCGTGAGAGGGTTCGGGGTGCGTTGTCACCAATATGCTGATGATACTCAGCTGTACCTCTCATTTTCAATTGACCCAGGTCCTACTGTCTTGATACTTTCCCAAAGTTTGGAGGCTGTGGCAGATTGGATGTGGCAGAGCAGACTGAAACTTAATCCCGATAAGACAGAGGTGATTGTGGTGGGAAGGGCAAGGGGGGTGTTGACTCCTCCGGTAGGGGGGCGGGGGGGTCTTCCCTCCTGTAGCCAAGCAGGTTCAGAGTCTGGGGGTGCTGTTGGATTCGGACCTCCATCTGGATTGGCAGGTGGAGGCGGTGGCTAAAGCTGCCTTCCGCCAGCTGTATCTAGTATGGAGGCTCCGTCCATACGTCTCTGGGTCCGACCTGCCCACTCTCATCCATGCCTTCATCACCTTGAGGCTGGACTACTGCAACCCGCTCTACGTGGGGCTTCCCTTATTTCTGGTCTGGAGCCTGCAGCTAGTGCAGAATGCGGTGGCCTGTTTCCTTACAGGGACGGGTCGGTGGGAGCAGGGGAGAAGAGGACACTCCCCTCTGTTACAGGGGAGAAGAGGACACTGAATCCAAGGAAAGTAGAGGGAGCATGAGTGAGAAGCCTATGGGAGGAAGAGCTAGGGAAAGCCTGATGATAGGGGTAGGTGAAATGTGCATTGTGTGCCAGGTAAGCGTAAACCGCCTTGCAGAGGGGGATTGTGTTGTAAGGCGTGAGCTGGGTAACGATCAGAGATGGCACTTGCTACAGTTCAATTTCTCTAAAAGAAGCTGGCTGCATTCAGCTAATCACTGACTCTGTCTTCCCCATCCCTGCCTAGCTTCCCATGTAGTAGTTTTTTTGTCCGTTAGTGAAGTTGGTAGTGAGTACAGCCCTGTGGGTATTAATGTGTTAGACCTTGACCTGGGAGACTAGAGGTCCATCTACATGGTTAAGTCATCCTGTCTTAGTCATGGCTTCATTGGGTGGCCTTGGGCAAGTCACTATCTCTCGGCTTCAGTTCCCATCCATAAAAGGGGAATACTAATGACCTGCCTCACACAGTTGCTGTGAGGGTGAGCTAGATAGGGATTCTAAAGGAATTTGAACACTGAAAGTGCTTTAGAAATAATGACAATAGTAGACTAATTCTTGCATAAGTTCTGTTCTTACTTTTTCACCTCCAACTACCCTTCTCTGATTTTCCCTACATTTCTTGCACTGTTGCATCTCTTCCCTCCTCTCATATTTTTTCTTCTTCCTTCTCTCTTTTCCAAAGAGATTGTACTATTTTTAATGTCATTGTATTATCTGATTTGTTACCTTTTCCAAATATTAACAATCATGCTGCACACTGCGATTACAAGAAGTAACAATTGTTGATTTCGATACACTTTGGGTGACAATAAATGTGGAGATGGCACACTTGGGGATTGTGGTTGGACCTGGTGGGGTCAGGACAGGGCACCTGACCAGGCCAGCCAGCGAGAATTCTCTGCCCCTGGTAGGGTGGGGAAACAGAACAAACTCATGGCCTGGCCCCAGCGCCCGACCTGCCACAATGACGGTCAGCCATGGCAGCCAATCACGGACAGCCATGGCAGATCCAATCCCCAGAGGGGATTGGGCCACAACCTGATACTCTGGCCCGCTATGACCCATATTGGCCTGCCTTGGCAGCCCTTAGCCTGGACTTTGGACCCAGGATTATCTCGGGTAACAACTCCAGGTCAGCCACCCATCTTGGCCAGGGCACCAGCAGGCCCACATCTGGTGGCCCGGAAATACACATCCCAGTGAGTGCCCGGCCCAGGTGGGCCATAGCAGGACACAGCGAGCCAGCACTGCATCTGTTATCACTAGGGGTGGGACTATCGGTATTGGATGACTCCAATAATACCGATAATTGTTGATATCAGATTAATCCGATAATACCGATAATTGTCGGTATCGGCATATAGTTTTTTAACATTGACGGTTTCTCCCAGATTTTTAACATTGACACCATTTAACAATGGCCCTAATTTTAACGATCCGAGAAAATTGGCAATGTTAAAAAATCGATATACTGATACCGATTAATCCAATACCAATAAAACTGGTAACCGATAATTCCCCTGGAGTCCCACCCCTAATTAACACCCTTTGTTACTGTAATGATATATCTTCTCCTCTCTCTATCAGTAGAGTGACTGCTTTCCTTCATGCAGGATCCTTACTATGTTTAGTAGGGGTGGGAAACCGGTAGAATCCGGTATCCGATAATGCCGGTACCGGGCGTACCGGCATTATCGGATTCGGCCCGGGGTACCGGATTTTTTTTGCATTGCAGCCATTTAAAAATGGCTGCAATGTAAAAAAACTGCCCCAGCAAAAAAGTTTTTTTTAAAAAAACCCTCCCCGAGTCCAGGCTGTGCGGGTGGAAGGGGGGACACCCCCCACCCACCCTGCCCAGCCTGGATTTTTGTTTTAAAAAAGAGTAAAGAAAAGACCCAGAGGCGAGG
>QEPC01014531.1:3052734-3114936 GCA_003113815.1 Sphenodon punctatus
CAGGCAGGACTGACCAAACCTTTCACCACCCGGAAAAGCTCTGCTGGACGTGACTTTGCAGATGCAATAAGAGCAGCAAAGAACTGCTTCTTTGCTGCCTGCACTGCCACAGCATAGGCCTTTAAACTGCTCTTGTGCTGCGATCGATCATACTCATCGCGAGTCCAGCACTACCGTCACTCCAACCGCCTTCTCTCCCGCTTCAAACACCACAGGCCCTCAGAAAACCAAGGAGACCTGCGGGAGACTCGGGAGGGCAGCGGACGCCTGGGAGCCACTCTGTCAATGGTCTTGGCCAACAAGGTGTTCCAGAAGGCTATGAGATCATCGACAGAGTAGGTGTCAAGGTCCTGGGGAAACTGCCCCAGAGCATTCCGGAACCGATCCTGTTCCATAAGTCTCTGGGGGCAGACCAAACTAATAAGTCCTGCAACCCGTTGGGGGCTGACATGCGCCAGGATGCAAGCCTTAAGGAGGTAATGGTCAGACCATGACAAGGACTCCATCCCCCTGACTTCTACTAACTGACTCCCCGCCTCAAGGCCGGTGCAGAAAACCAAATCCAGTGTATGCCCCTCCTTATGTGTGTGGCCACAGATGATTTGGGACAGGCCCATGGTTGTCATGGAGGTCATGAACTCATGCCTCGCTCCTCCAAGATTGGTGTCAGTGTGGATGTTAAAATCCCCCAGGACCACTAGGGGGATATACCTATCAAAAGTACTCTACGTGATATGACCAGGTAACATCAGGTACTCATTTTAAAAAAAAATAAATCTATCCCAATATTTTGGTTTCCAACCCGATATACCAATTGGTAATCAGGAAATTGAAAAATCGGTACTGGAAGTTACTGACATGTGGAGTTTGCAAGTACCCGGTTGGTACCCAGTTATCCCATCAAGTACTCAATGCGGTACCTGGAAATGTGAGTATTTTCCATGAGTACTGCAATATTTATGTATCTATTTATTTACATTTATACCCTGCCCTTCCCCAAAGGGACAGGGCAGCTTCCAAAATACAACCCCTTTTCTCTGGCATCTCCCTCAGTTTGTCCATGCACATCCCTACAGAGAATGACCAGTGCTTCAGGAGGGGAGATATCTTAATAACTGGGTCTGTACTGAGCTCATTTTTCAGACAAAGCAGCATAAAAATCAATGTGAATTTTCCTGACTGGGTGTTGTGTCAAAACTCCTTAGCTAGATTTAACTGAACCACAATACACACACTATGCACAAATACTACCCAAAATTCTCTCTCTGTGTTTCACCTTCCATCGTTTTGGGTCACACCTGCTATTCTGTTTACTCTATAAAAAAAACTTAGTATGCACTATAGATATTCCACAATGTCCTATAAATCAAAGCTTCAGGGAGAGAAACCAGGGGAAAAAAAAAACCCTTCCATTCAAGCCTTGAATTAGAAAATTATTTTCCCATCAAATGGGGAGGTTTTCCATGCTTCTGAGCCAAATCAAATAATGATAGTATTTCATCTCTCTTTGCTGTGATTCATCCATGACTATATTTCCTAGCTGGTATAAAGCAGTGGCTGTAATAAGAGGCACCGAAAATATTTTTTAAAGAATCACCCTGTGGTGACAGAAAGCAATGAAGGAAAGGTGATTCACAAGCTTTGGGAGAAAAAAAACCTCGTCTGGAGTTTATTTAGAAAGAGAAGTTGAATGGAGTCCTTGAGAATTTGAAGATCTTCCATTCAGACAACAGCTGAAAGGAGTACCACAAAAATGGTTATACTTGTTGAACCTCTGGTACCCATAATCAATCAAAAATTTCAGGTACTAATCGGTGCCAAATTTGGGTACCTGGTTTCCTGGAATATTGGCTTCCACTTTTCATTTTGAGTTTCTGTCCTGATTTACCGATCGGGAATCATTAACCAGAAAATCAGTCAATCGGTTATGGAAATTACTGATTTTGGGGGTTTTCAGGTACCCGAACAGTGATCGTATTGCCTGTCGTGTATGTGATACAATGCTGGAAAATATGGGTATTATTTATTTAGATTGTTTAACTCCCCTTATCCCTTAGGGTCAGGGTGGCTTACAATTCGTTAACTTATTAGCTGTGACATTAACAACTAACTAACTTAACTAGTAATCCTCACAGCAACCCTGTGAGGTAGATCAGGCTGATAGACCCATGCCTGGCCCAAGGTAATCCAGTGAGTTCATGGTTAAGATGAAACCTGAAGCAGGGGCCTCCGCCTATTTCCCGGTCCACGTACTGCACTTTTAACCACTTCACCACACTGGCTTTCATGGGAACTAATTTAGGTACCTGCCTCAGCAATAAATCAGACTCTAGAATCTGGTGTTCAAATCCCAATGGGATTGACGATTACAAGAGAAACTGCAGAAGAGATATTTAAGAGCTGTAATTTGACTTGTAATTTGTTCAGGCAATATAAAGAGGCTTAAGACGCATCTACTATGAAATGTTCTTCATTTGCTTATTTATTTTCCCTGTGAGGAAATAGAATGTAGTTTATGTTTTCTTTACAAATTTTCTGAAAGTATGGTTTGTGTTGGAATTTTCCATGTTTTCAAAAACCTGAAAAATTCCAGTTCCCAGACCAAACCACAACCTATTCCTTGGTGACTGGGGGGGGTGGGGGGTTAGGATTGTCCAGTGACCAGAGGTTTATAAGGTTCAGTGGTTGTGAGGAAGCAGGTTTTGGATGTTTTAAAATGAGATGTCTCCACACATGCCCCCCCCCCCTCGTCCATGTGGCAAACAGCTTGTTTGAATCGATGCGTGTGGAGGAACACTGCCGTGATCTACACATGAGCCACCCATGGAACACTCCTGAGAAATCTGGAGTATCCCGTGTGGGCCAGGTTGGCCACCTCCGAGGGAACCATTCCATGTGAAGTGCTCCCCATGCACTTCCAGTGCGTGGATGCCCCTTACACATCGCACGCAGCGGCCATGGATCCCCCCTCCCCACCAGTCTTGTTTAAAAACACCCTGGTCATCTTTATACATAACAAAGATCGGTTGTCAAAACCCCTAAGCACGTATTTGGCCGTTGTGTGTAAGTACAATAACAATCCCAACAACAATCTGGCCACCCGTTGAACACGTGATGTGAACACCATTGCATCACAAGGACAATTTGCGTGTTTCGGCTGAACACGTGGCCGACATTGTGTCTAATGATATTGCATGGCGTGTTAGCAGGTACAACACGGGGAGCAAAGTGGCGGTGCTTGTGTGCTGAGATCGGGTGGCGAGCAAAACACCGATTTGCCCGAAGGTGGACTGTGTGTCTCAACAGTGCCACATGGTGAACACAGGGCTAAACCGGTGTTCATATCAACCACACATTCAGATCCCCGTTGATGTTATGTCTAAAGACACCCCCCTTTCAAATGTTCCATGTGGCAGGAAGAGTTTGCTGACTGGGGTTCTGTGTGGCAGATGTGGCGTTCCCTGCAAGAGGTAGAGAGTGAAAGAGCTGGCTTCCAAGGTATCTCAGTGTGGCAGTTGGAGGGAACCTGTTGCCAAGAGATCTTGGAGAATGTGCTGATATGAGGATCTTGGTGGAGTGGTTGGAGAGCTCACTGCCAGGGAATCTTGGGGTGGCTGTCAGAGAGACCTGACTGCCAGGGGAATCCGTTTGTGGCAACCAAAGCTACCAAAAATGTGGTTTGAGTTAGTCGATGTGTGCCAGACTTTCTTGTTTTGACCGAAGCAGCTACAGAGACCATGCCAAAACTGGGAAAATGGGGGCGGGGGTGCAGGGAGCGCAGAACACTCAACCTATCATCTCCCTTCTCCAGAATCTGGCAGTACAGGAACTAATCTTGAAGGGTAGGAGAAGAATTAAGGTGAGGGAAAATGATGTCCTTGCTGCTACTAACAAGGATGATTCATCCTCGTATTGTATAGCTCTTTTAATTTGTCAATCTCTAAGCTCTTTATAGTTAACAAAGCCTCCTACTACTCCTTTGAGACAGGTACATAACATTGTTCCTCTTATGAGGCTTGGAGGCTTCAGAAAGAAGGCTCAAAGAAAGAAGATGGGGGGGGGAGACACGTGATTACAGTTTTAAAATATGTTAAAGGCTGCTCTGAGCAATATGGTGCCCTGTTGATCTCTGTGATCACTGAGAATAGGACTGGAGGAAAGGGCTTAAATTAAAGGAGAAAAGATTTAGGTTAAACATCAGGAAGGATTTTTCTAACTGCCAGGACTGTCAGGCATTGGAATGATTTACCAGCTGAATTTGTGGAGGTCCCATCACTGGAGACCTTCTTAAACCCTCCTATCTTCCTCCTCCCTCTTCTCTCTCCACTCAGGATCTTGCTCTCTTTTTCACCTCTAAAATTGATAAGATCCACCTGGATATCGCTTCCAAGTCCTCTCCCCCTACCACTCCCCCCTCCCTCTACCTCCTCCCCCCACCTCTCTCCTGTCCTTCCCATCCACCTCCCAGTTCCTTGAGGAAATCTCCTCACTGCTCTCCTCCTCCAATTCCTCCACTTGCCCCCTGGACCCCATTCCTTCATGCCTCCTGACCTCCATTGTTTCTACTGTCACCCCTCCCCACCTGCACATCATCAACCTTTCCATCTCTACCATCTCCTTCCCCTCTGCCTTTAAATATGCGACTGTCTCCCCCATCCTCAAAAAGTCCACTCTGGATCCCTCTGAACTCTCTAATTACCGTCCTGTCTCACTCCTCCCTTTTGCTTCCAAGCTCCTTGAACATGTTATCTACTCCTGTTGCCTTGACCTCCTCTCCACCAATTCCTCCCTTGACCCCCTCCAATCTGGCTTCTGCCCTCTTCACTCCACTGAAACCGCTCTGGCTAAGATCACCAACGATCTTCTTATAGCTAAATCCAACCGCCTTACTCTATTCATGTCCTCCTTGTTCTCTCTGCTGCCTTTGACACTGTTGACCACTCGCTCCTGCTTGAATCGCTTCACTCCCTGGGATTCTGGAACTCTGTCCTCGACTGGTTCTCCTCCTACCTTTTTGACCGCTCCTTCAATGTATCTCTTCCTCTGTTGATATCTCCACTCTCATCCTTGGTGACTTCAACATTCATGTTGATGACCCATCTCAGCCCTCAGTCTCTCGCTTCCTCTCCCTAGCCTCCTCCTTCAACCTCCACCTTTGGACCAACTCCCCCACCCATACTAATGGCCATTCTCTTGATCTTGTCCTCTCTAGAAACTGCTCTGTTGCTGATCTCTCCTTCGATCCTCATCCTATATCAGACCACTTCCTTGCCTCTTTCAACATTTCCCACTGTCCCCCCTCCTCTTCCCCTTCTCTACGCCCCTTCCGTGACCTTCAAGCTATTGATCCCCTGGACTTTGCCTCCTCTCTCTCTCCCCTTCTTCCTACAGTCTTCTCTTCCTCCTCCCCTGACTCCGCTGTCTCTGCTCTCAACGCCTCTCTCTCCTCCACACTTGACTCCCATGCCCCTCTCTCTTCCCGCCCTGCCTTCTCCCACAACCCCCGTCCTTGGCTCACCCCTAGTATCCGCCACCTCCGTTCTTGCACTCGTGCTGCTGAACGACTCTGGCGCAAATCCCATTCTCACGCTGACTTCCTTCACTTCAAATTCTGTCTCTCCACCCTTACTTCTGCTATCTCCCTTGCTAGACAACACTACTATGCCTCCCGCATTGAGTCCTGTTCTCGGGACCCTCGCCGCCTGTTCTCTACCTTTGACTCCCTCCTCAAGCCTCCCTGTCCTCCCCCTCCTTCTTCCCTTTCTGCTCAGGATCTTGCCTCCTTCTTCACCTCCAAGATAGACAAGATCCGCCTCGACATCGCTTCCCACTCCTCTCTTCCCACTCCCACCCCTCTCCCTCCTCCCCCTCCTTCTCTCATGTCCTCCTTCTCCCCTGCCTCCCTTAAGGAAATCTCCTCTCTGCTCTCCTCCTCCAACCCTTCCACTTGCCCCCTTGATCCCATTCCTTCCCGCCTCCTCACCTCCATTACTCCCACTGTCGCCCCTTCCTTCCTGCACATCATCAACCTCTCCCTCTCTACTGGCTCTTTCCCTTCTGCCTTCAAACATGCCACAGTCTCTCCTATTCTCAAAAAGTCCACTCTTGACCCCTCTGACCCTTCTAGCTATCGTCCTGTCTCACTCCTTCCTTTTGCTTCCAAGCTGCTTGAACGTGTTGTCTACTCCCGCTGCCTTGACTTCCTATCCTCCAACTCCTCCCTTGACCCCCTCCAATCTGGCTTCCGCCCCCTTCATTCTACTGAAACTGCTCTCGCTAAGATCACCAACGATCTTCTGGTGGCTAAATCTAAACGTCTCTATTCCATTCTTGTCCTCCTTGATCTCTCTGCTGCCTTCGATACTGTTGACCACTCACTCTTGCTGGATTCCCTTCACTCCCTTGGCTTTTGTGGCTCTGTCCATAACTGGTTCTCCTCCTACCTCTCTGACCGCTCCTTTAATGTGTCTCTCTCCAACTCCGCCTCCTCCTCCTTCCCCCTCTCAGTTGGTGTTCCTCAAGGCTCTGTTCTTGGCCCTCTCCTCTTCTCGATCTATACCTCATCCTTAGGCAAACTCATTGCCTCCCATGGCTTCCAATACCACCTCTATGCTGATGACACTCAACTCTATCTCTCTACTCCCTCTCTCTCTCCCTCTGTTCAAGCTCGTCTCATCAACTGTCTCTCTGACATCTCTACCTGGATGTCTCAACGTCAACTCAAACTCAACATGGCTAAAACTGAACTCCTTATCTTCCCCCCTCATCCTTCCTCTCCTTCCTCACTGTCAATAACTATTGATGGAGTCACCATCCTGCCTGTCCCCCAAGCCCGTAGCCTAGGCTTCATCTTTGACTCAGCCCTTTCTTTTAAACCCTACATTGACTCTGTTGCTAAATCCTGTCGCTTCTCCCTCCATAACATTGCTAAGATTCGCCCTTTTCTCTCTGTCTCGTCTGCCAAAACTCTTGTTCATGCTCTGGTCATCTCTCGCCTCGATTACTGTAACCTCCTTCTCACTGGCCTTCCCCGGTCTCACCTTTCTCCCCTCATCTCTGTCCAAAACTCTGCTGCCAGGGTCATCTACCTCGCCAGTCGCTTCGACCATGTGCAGCCCCTCCTCTCTTCGCTTCACTGGCTTCCCCTTCCTGAACGAATCCTGCACAAGCTCCTAGTCTTCACCTATAAAGCTCTTCACAACCTTGCTCCCCCCTACCTCTCTGCACTTATCGCCCTCCATACTCCAGCCCGTGCACTTCGCTCCTCCTCTGTCCCTTCTCTCACCCTTCCACGCCTTCCCTGCTCCCCTAAGCGCCTTCGTCCCTTCTCACTTGCTGCCCCCCATGCCTGGAACTCCCTCCCTGTCCACATCCGCCTTGCCCCCTCCCTTCATACCTTCAAATCTCTCCTTAAAACTCACCTCTTTCGCTCTGCTCTGTCTGACTCTTTATCCTGCTGAGCCACTATTCCTATACCTACGATCGGTTTACCCTTATCCTTGCAACATGGACCTGCCTGCTGTCATTCTCATCGTAACCAAGCCAAGTACGTGCACTTGAGACCTCGCATCTTCATGAATGTTAGACCCCTTGTCTCTCCCTCTGTTCCCCTTCCTAAGTCTCTCCCCCAGCTCCTGTCTCTCAGATTGTAAGCCCTAGGGGCAGGGACCGTGTCTGTTTTATTACTTTGTAAAGTGCCAGGTACACTGCTGGCGCTATATAAATGTTTGTTAATAATAATAAATAATAATAATAATAATAAAAAATAATAATCTTCCTAATTCCATCCACCTTGCCTGTCACTTTGACCATGTGCAGCCTATCCTCGCCTCTCTTCACTGGCTCCCTCTTCCTGAGTGTATTCTGCACAAACTCCTTGTCCTCACTTACAAAGTCCTTCACAACCTCGCTCCCCTCTACCTCTCTGCCCTGATCTCACTCCAAACCACTCTTCGGGCACTCCGCTCCTCTTCCATCCCCTCCCTCACCTTCCCAAGCCTCCCATGCTCCCCCAACCGCCTTTGTCCCTTCTCTCTTGCTGCCCCGCACGCCTGGAACTCCCTCCTTTCCCTCTTCCGCCTTGCCCCCACCCTCCATACCTTCAATCCCGCCTCAAAAACCACCTCTTCCACTCCACTCCACCCTTCCTAACTCCTGCTAATCATCACCACCCAGGATTATCCCCCACCTGTTATCTGTAAACTCCCAATTTACTGTAACCAAGCCAAGAACATGTACCTGAGTTTTCACATCCTCATGAATGTCTCATCCCTTGTCTCTCCTTCTGTTCCCCCTTCCCTGTTTCCCCTCCCCGTCTTTAGATTGTAAACTCTTGGCCAGGGACCATGTGTATCTTATTTTTTTGTAAAGCACCAGGTACATCGCTGGTGCTTTATAATAATAATAATAATAATAATAATAATACCATTGACTTACTTGAGAAGTAGGAGGGAGAATCTAGAGGTGAAACAATTACCTGAAAATGAGTAAGCCCATTGATTCTAATTCGCCCTTTTCACATGAGACACCCACCCATCTACATGCAGTTTTACTGCATCGAGGTGGGTGGGGGTTCCCGTGTGAATGCCGTGAGGTTTGGGTGGGTGTGCGTGCATGCTCCCACACTCCACTCACCTCCATCCATCACCCACCCACAGAGCAATGGGCTATGCCCGATGTTCCATGGGTGGAGATAGGTGTGTGCCCATGGGAACGGGTGTACACCCACCTCCACCCACTGTGGCCATACACCCATCCCCCCACGGTCCATTTTAAAAGTGCCAATGTCCGAAACAAAAAATGAAGGTTCAACTGAAAAACAATATCTGTTTTTGCTTCATTGGGTATTAGTTTTGTATAGGTTATTTTGATAGTTCAGTCATTTTGGCATTTCAATTACATCATATGGCAATAGTTGCATATTTCATATATATAATTGTTGAAAATGATCCAACTGAAACATCAAAATGACTGGAAAGCTGTAAAAAGTAAACAAAAAAAACCCAGAAATCTGAAACACACACACAACCCCCCCCCCCCAAAAAAAAATTAGTATGCCCCCAACAATGGATATGTGAGCATCTATTTAGGTCAATGTGTACTCGAAAGGCTGAAGAATATCTGTGAATAACAAGCCCACTCCCTATTTCTGATCTTGTAGAAGCCTTCTGGGTTAGGTGTCTGGAGAGCAAAGGAGAGTGGAGTGAGATTGCCGAAAGAGGAAATGGGACAGATGATATTTGGATGGGGAACTCCTACATTCTGGGGAAACCCATAATGTACAAAGATGGCAGAATCAAAAGTTATCAAAGCACACACAGAGAGACAGATGCACAGACGATGATCATAAAATTCTACTTCCCATGGACTAAATATCAAGCTGCTAATGTCTTCTATTTGCAGCATTATATTCTCTAATGCTGGAACGGTAAGGCAGACGGGATATTGATGGACTGGCATAAATACCAAAGGAGGCTATAAAATACATAAAGATACAAAAATTGTTTGGAGTGGGCAGCTGAAATTCTTTCATCAAGAAGATCTTTCCTTTTGCCACCAGGAATATGCAGCTCTCTCTGCTTATCAGTATCTGACTGATTGCTTGGTTGTGTCCCCTATTACCTAAAAACCCATCTGCCAGCACTTTGATGCTCTACACTGATCTGCTAAACAGAGAGAGGGAAAGGAAAGGGATGGGAATAAGATGATTTCCAAGGGTTTTTCTTTGGTACTAACTTCTTCAGCAAACCTAGGTTATGCTCATGCGAACAGTAGTCAAGGACGTACAGCAACTATCAGCACCACATTGGAGATGACACTTATTGAATTTTTATTCCTGAAACCTCTGTCAATTAAGTTTAATGTCACCTTTGCCAAGGACCATGTCTAAACAACAGTGCAGTTGGTGCTATGATATGATGAATTGTCAGAAGGTGAATCAGTATGGTGGTGAGAGGCATGCAAAATGAAAAGTTGGTAGATGCTCTTCCTTTTACTGTGATCCTTCAGGATCCCTCTCCTCCTCTTATAACTATGGGTAAAAACAGACGTACAGGTAGAGCAGTGGCTCTCCGATCCGGTCTAGGGTGGGAAGCAGTGGCAGCCACTCTCTGGGTCATCAGGCGGCACTAAACAAACATGCCTGCCTCCAGGAGAACCAACCCACCACCTTCACGACCCAGGTATGGGGGCCCTACAACAGACCTGCGGGTGGTGGCCTCACCCTATCCAAGCACCCTGCCCCCCACCATGACAGGCAGCCATGGTGACCAGTCATGGAGGCCCCCGCCCTGCAGAGGAGATGACAAGGCTAAACAGACATGTTGACCCGCTGTGGCCCTTGTGGGTCCACGTTGACATCCCTTGGCCAAGAATGGGTGCCTGCGATCAGGCCCAGAGCTCATTCTGGGCCAACCACCTATCCGCCTTGGGGCAGTCCAACATCTAGTGGCACAGAACTAGATGTGCAGTGAGTCCTGGGCCACAGCAGACCATAATGGGCCCACATCATGTCTGTTTCTACTAGGGCTAAAATGAATAGTAAAAGTTTATTCATTAGTATTTCATGAATTTTTCTGAGAGGACTGGCTCTGAGTGTTCAGCTGGTCCTCGGAAACTCAGATGAATACTCGCTATTCAGTACTTGGAAAAATACTAAGCAAAATAAAAACGAGTACCGAGTATTTTCTGAGTACCAAGTCACCTTATATAGGGGCAGGAAAAGCCACGTATGTTGGCCCCAGTACCAAGTGCCAGGCTGATCCCTTGGTTACTTGGCAAAACTGAGCCAAATATCAATATACTTGGTAAAAACTGAGTAATTTTGAATGGGGGATAAATATGTCCGATTCCGACAAAATATTGCCAGTTCTGATTTTCGATAGAAATGGCCTGTTCCGATGAAAAATCAGAAGCAGAAAAATTCCAAATTCACCCCTCTATCTGGGGGCACTGAGGCTCAGCCATCTACCAGGGCTGGAGAAGAACTTGCCACACTGAACCAGATTTGGTATTTGACATGGTTATCAGGGCTCAAATTATAAGGGAAATGGTAGGAGGGCCCTCAATTAAATCCCCCCCCCCCGGTAACCTTCTAAAACCAGTAGCTAAGGGTGTGTGTGTGGAAAAAGGTAGGGGAGTTGGGGGGGGGCTGTCCCTGTAATTCGGACAGTGATTGCTATTCACGTATTCACCTCTACTCCTAACTCTTGAGCTCCGTGATTCTTTGATGTTTGTACTTGATTTATTCCTTCCAGCTCTGCTTATTAGGTTACCCGTTGTACACAAATGATTCACAGCGTTTTGATATTTGTTGATAAGATTTGCATACATACTGACATTAAACTAACATCTTTGGCGGATAACTTACTTGATGTAATATTCCTAAAGAAAAGGAAGAAAAACCCTGCACCTAGGGCATGAAGGCAGGTGAAACTAATTCAATTTTATGCTCAAGTGAATGTCAAAAGAGCATTTGGGGGAAGAGTGAAAGAAGAGAGTGTCGGATCTTACCCTGATCTAATTTCAGCCGAGAAGCCTTTTGCTAGGGATAATGATAACATTTATTGTCAAGATCTCACTAGGTGTGCAGAGGGGTTTGACTTCTGGGATTTGACCTGGAAATTTAATTTGCCTTCAGTAGAGGTTTAACTCAGGCTTGCAAAAAAATTAAAATAATAAAAAAACATTTAAAAAAATAAAATAAAAGGCCGTCAGCTTGTTTTCAGGAAAAGATAAAAGACTGAAATATAAAGTCAAGATTGCGGGTCTGGTCAACTGCAAATCAAGGGCACAGCCTTCTGTGATGATTTAGACGTGAATAGATTTTATGCAAAGCTGCTAATGAAAAAAGCCCTCAGCAAATGTACTTAAATCGCAAATTTGGTTTATATAGATTGAGAGTGTAGTCTGCATTCTCCAAGTGATAAAGAGAGCTAGGAACACAAAAGTTGCATGGTGTTTTTATTAGTGTGCCAGACTTGAAGGGGTGCCAGACCCTACAAACAGGACTTGCTTTTCCACAGGGGTATCCTGGGATAACTTCCCCGGGCTCTTCTTATTCTCTACTTCTGGGACCCCCAAAGGTGCTCCACTTTTCACCAGGGTGGAACGCAAGGCCCCCGATCCATTTCAGCAGGGCTCCAAACACAACCCCCTTTAGGGCCCCACAAGGGTGACCCTCCCCCCCTCAAGTGGCAGAGCCATAGGAGAAGGTCAGACACCAGGGGCCTTGCCATTTATTGTCACCCCACACATTCTAAGAGTCAAGGAGTACGGAATGGTCAACAGTGCTGCAAGCATCAGAGAGATTGAGCAGATGAGGATGGAATAGAGGTCCTTAGACGTAGGCCACTTTCAGACCTGCCCACCCCCGGTGCATATTTTGGCTGTGGGAGGGAATGCGCACACCGGGATATGCGCAGGGTTTGGCCGGTCTGAAAGTCCCCCTCCCCCCTTGTACGACTTTGCTGGGAAACACACGCAGAGATACAGAGCAGAATTTCTTGCTCTGTATCTCTGCGTGCTTGCGCCGGCAAAGCTGCACGGGGGGGCTTTCAGACCAGCTGAACTCTGCACATATCCTGGCTTGCGCATTCCCTCCCACAGCCAAAATATGCGCTGGGTGTGTGTGTGTGTGTCTGAAAGTGACCTTAGTCACAAAGCGGTCAATAGGAATTTTGGTGAGAGCAGACTCAGTAGAGTGGAGAGGATGGAAGCCAGATTCAAGATGTTCAAGGGAAGTACTGGAGTTTGCGAGATTACTCATCACTTCAGTTATTTATAATTTGGTACTATTCACGCTATTGTGCATGCACAGTTGCCAGTTCCTTTGGAGGCATTGGCAGTATTGGCCAACTTATCACCAACTTCAGCGGGGTTCAAGTACACGCTGACATAACAGAGAGAAGAAGAGAAATGAGTGGACAGTGAAACAGCCAAATACCAACACAAGGCAGTCTTTGCTGTGGACTGATTTCACTTAGCTATACTGTAATGAAGCAACAAGAATGCCAAAGTGATGGAAATACCCAAATCAAAATAACAGAATAAGTGGATATGTGAATATCCATTTTGGCTGCAGATATCATTCTGATATTCCAATAGCTACCTGGAAATACAAACATTCTCCGTGATTACAAAATCCAATATTTGTTTCAACTCTAGTGGTCACTACAGAGATACATTGAACCTCTTTGACCTTCTCCCAAGCCATATCCCATGCGTTTTATATCAACAGCTTCCTTTTAATGTGTGCCATCTATTGAACGGACTTCCTGAACGAGACCCACGTGATTTATCCCTCGAAATCTCCTAGGATTCCTAAGCTGCCACCCGTCTTCTTCTTCCCTTCCTCTCAAGATGTGTTTTGACACCTCCTTTCTCTTCCTCATGCTAAAGATGGCCATTTTGTCCGATGGAATTTGGCAGAAGCTTGTCTCTGTTTCTCCGTACTGGAAAATCATTTGCTTCTTTCCTCATGCCCTTGCTGCGAAATGATCCATCTGCGTCAATCAATTCTTTCCTCCCCTTTCCCTTCTCAGACCTCCCACAGTCAAGAAATGTTGCCACGATACCTCTCTGTGATGGACAGATTGCAATGGAAATGATGATTTAAACAACTCAAATTGCCATCTGTAAACTGACATCATTACCATAATGTGACAGGCAGCGACAGCTGAGGCATCAGGAAACACCGTTAGGATTTGATTCATAAAAAAAAAGCAAAGTGAGAAAAAATCAGGGTTATTCACCTGTTAACTACAGGTGGAACAGTTCTGTCATTTCTTTTCTACCCCTTGGGATGCGGAAAGAACATCTTACTATAAATGGGGCAAAGAATGCTTCCCTAGACAGCCAGCTCAGTAATAATCACATAAGGAAACCGGTCGACCTGCAGTCTTAGCGCCTAGAGTTGTGTGATCTTATTAGATCACATCAGTCAAGCAGGATTGGCTCTGTTAATAATTAGAGATGACCATTCCCGGTGCTCTGAGCAGAAAGGGGATTGGGTTCTCAGCAGATGGCGCTCCTCACTCCGAGCTCAATACTGAAGCAATGGGTTAGGGGTAGTGTGTTGCTGGGGGTGGGGTGGTGAGGAGGAGGTTTATATTTCAAACCAGAAGTAAGGTCTTGGAAGAAGTGCTAACAAGCTGCCAAGGGGAAATTTCCAAGACACTCTCTTGAGGAGCAATGGAAGGCATACAAAGATCATCTTAACCCCTCAATATGGGATCATCTTAGCAGCTTTTTCTTAAATAAGGCAGGTATTTTAAGCGCTTTTGTGCTAATATCTTTTTGAGATCTGTGACAAAATCCAAACCAGTCCTAGTGAAAAGTTTATATTTTATTTATATTTGTGTTCACATATCGGTATCCCTTTCCTCTCTAATATTCTATATAAATATTTTTTATTTATTTATTTATAAATATTTGTTAGCCGCCCCCTCATGCCTACGGCATCTTGGGGCGGCTTACAGCATAAAAACACACAATAAAATTAATGAATATGGCAATTAGAAAATGATGGGGATTTTAAAATTTTTTTTTAGACATATCACAGAAGGTTCATGCATGAAAATTAATGGCATGTGCAAGAAGTGTGTTGGAATAATCTTAAAACCAGAGCTCACAGTATCTCTATCTGGGCAGGAGTGGTAATACGGGGATGTTTTTAAACAAGCAAGGCTTACGGAGGGGGTTTGTGGCAGCTGATTGGCACGGCTACGAGCACCCAAAAACATGGAGTGAGTAGGGAGCGATTCTAACAAATGGCTCCCAGGGTGGTCTCTGTGTCCATGCATGTCCGCCACCACGGATCAGTCCTGAAAACAACTCACTTGGGCAGCCATTCCCCCTCCTCCCCTCCCGGCAACAAGCCCCGCCCAACTGCCCGCCCTCTGTCATGACACACAACCCTGGACACCATGGAAACAAGTAGTCACAGAAGCTAGTAACCCCTTCCTGCCTGGGAGCTGGTGTAGCCATTGACAGTCCTGGGCAACAACAAAGCAGAGGTGCATACTGGTTGGGACATACAGGACGCTGCTGTCCGAGCTGCTGTCCTCCATGGCGTTGGCTCTTCTCTCGTGCATCGCGAGAGGGGGTTGTTGTGCTTTGAGCCCATGTGGTGTTGTATTTTGTGCATGTGGGGTGGGAGCTCCAAGTAGGGCCATGGGTGGGAGGACCAGGGAGGCAGCAGGGCCGCAAACCTGTCTGCTGGTGTGGATGGGTGCCCTGGTTCATATGCGCAGGGGATGCGTGGGCGCTTGTCCCAATGCACCTTTTTTGGCTTCCCCCGTACTGAGCACACCAGAGTTTTTGACAGCACAGGAACACGCATTCACCCACTCCACATTCTAATGAGTGGTCGGGTGGGTGGTTGATATGTGGTAGCATGTCATTTAAAACACCTACTGAGTTGCCATGAGTTGCTCTGTGAGGCAAGCCCAGGCCTAGGTTATTTGAAGATAAGGGATGAATCCATAGTACTGATCCATGTTCTAGATGACTGTCTGCTTTCTTCCCTAATCCCAAACACATATCCCCAGCCCCTCCCTACAAAACTCCTATCAACTCCCAATTGTTAGAGCTTCTGACAATTCTTACAGTGGTCCACAGAAGGGGGAATGCTCTTCATCCTGTCATAAACTATTACTCAGTAGCACGGGAACAAATTGGTCTATCTTGATCCATGAATCAAATCTGTGTATTCCATTCCTCTAATAATACTCATGGATAGGTCAATGAATGGCTATTAGTCAAGTTCGTTAGCGGATGAGCCCTATGATAGCCAGGATCTGGGAGTGATTATTAAGAAATAGATCACTCTATTATGACCTGTTATGCTCTTATCTGAAGGGGGGAAAAACTGGCATAGGAGACTGGTAACTGTTGATAGAGGGGCACAGGAGTGGGGTCTAAGCAGGGGTTCTACAGGGCTTCCAGAAATCGGGGAGGGGGGGAATGTGCCTCCTGACACACACCCCTATGAGTTTGCCTATGAAAAGTGGCTACAGTTGGAGACAGGGTGCTCAGCTAGATGGACCATAGGTCTGATTCAGCATAGCCTTTCTTATGTTCTTGCTAGGGCTGAATCAAATATTTGGTGCAAATACTAGGGGAGTGCTTCTTGTTTCTGTTTTCCTGATAACGAAAACAAAATTTCCCAATTTCATTTCAGCTATTAGGGAAACAGAATCTTGTGTAAACAACATTTTCCTTGCTAATTTGTTTTTTTTTTTTCCTCTCAGACTGGCTTACGTGCCTGGCAGCCTGAGTAGCAAACCAATGGGTGAGAAAACAGATATGAGTGCAACTCTACTTTAACACAACTTTAACGTTTCTTATGCATTATTGCAGGGCTGAATTGGCACCCTATGCAGTCCGACAACATGCAGAAGACATTTTAAAGCGGTGTAAGTTAAGGTGCATGTCTGTTTTCACTAGGGCTGCACCGAACAGTAAAAAAAAACCCCAAAACATGAGTATTTCCGAGTTTCCAAGGATCGGCTCAAAGTGTTTGGCCGGCCCTTGGTAAATCAGCCGAATACTCGATACTCGGTAAAATAAAACCGAGTACCTAGTATTTACTATTTTCCAAGTAGTGAGTACTATTACATAAGACTAGGAAAAGCCCCATATGTTGCAAGAAAAGCCCCATATGCTGCCCATCCAAGGATTTACCAGGAGTACTAAGTACTGGACTAAGCACTGGGTCAATTCCTTGGTTACTTGGCACTTAGTAAAACTCAGACTGTGTTCTCACCTGCAGCGGCGGTGGCGGCAGTGGGAGGGGTGAGGAAAGACATTGCAGAGCCGACGAGTCGGCTGATGGGAAAAGAGTGGGTGCGAATCGGGATCTGCCGCAGCTTCTCTCGCAGATGTCAGGGCAGGATTTTGCGCCCTGACATGCGCAAAAGAAGCTGCGGCAGATCCCCATTTGCAACCGCTCTTTTCCTGTCAGCCAGCTCCTCCGCACTACCGCATCTTTCCTCGCCTCTCCCACTGCTGCCACCGCCACCGCCGCAGGTAAGAACACAGCCTGAGACACACACCAGTAAAAACAGAGTAATTTTGAATTCCAAGTTTCAGCACTAGTTTCCCCCCACAGTTGCCAAAAGCCAGAAAGAAGGGGGAAGGAAGGGGAGATGAGGAGACTGGAGTCATGGCATTCCTGCTGGCCAAGAGGTATCACAAAAGGTAAAAATAGCCATGATGAGGGCCTGCTGTGGCCTATTACAGTCTGCCTGGGCCAGGAACTCACTGTGACATTTGTTTCTGGTCCGGCAGATGTGGGCCTACTGCTGTACCAGCCTGACTGGCATGGAATTGGTCCCTCAGATGAATTTGGATGCTCAGCCTGAGTCAAGGGCCACTCATGTGGGCCAACGTGGGCCACAGCAAGCCAGCACATATTTGTGCAGTCCCATAGGCTGCTGGGGGATCAGGGGCCACCATGGCTGGGCTGCCATGGATGCCTGTGATTGGCTGCGATGGCCAGGGCCGGATTGGAACCTTAATTACACACATGATCATGATCAATAGAAGAGAAGAAGCACACAAGGATATCAAACAACAACGGAGCCTCAGCCAAGTGAGTCCAGAGTGCATGGGGGCAACCAGGGCTTGTTCTTCTTAGATTGTAAGTCCACTGGGCAGGGTCCTGTCTCTATAACCACCAGCAGGCAATGTAATGGCAGGAGTACAGTAGAAGAGAAAACAGAAGTACGTTAATAGCTAGCCCAGATTACAGAAAACACTCAGAAGCTAGGTAGAATAGCAGCATTTGAAAATGTTCTTTCAAATTAAACTGCACACATTATGTAGGCATTTGTGCCTTTTTTCATTAACTTTTCTGTAAATACTTGTCCAAGCAAATTGTATCCCAGTCCCTTCTCCCTCCCAAATCCCCAGGTAGCTTGTAAGCTGCCTTTACTTACCCCATCCTGATGGTGGCGGCGGACCTGGTGGCACTGGCGGTGGCATGGTGGGCCAGCGGCTTCTTGCAGCATGAGCGTGCTCTTCACCCGCTGAGCTCCTTCTGGATGCTTCCTTCCTGGCCCCTCCCAAAAGGGCCTCCCAGAGCAGAGGCCTTTTCCAAGCGAGGGAAAGCCGCTCTTAATTTCTTCCTCTGGCCACTTCTTGACTGTCCCCTCCCAACAGGACTTTCCAGAGCGGTGCGGCCAGATGATGTCATCCAACCATGTCGCACTTGGAGGCCCTGTTGGGAGGGGCCAGAAAGTGTCCAGAAGGAGTGACTGAAGATCACGCTGCTGCATTCAAGAAGCTGCCGCAGTGCCGCCGCCGTTGCCAGAGTCGTTATTTCTCAGACTGAGTAAGGTGGGGAGACAATTGGTGGCCCTACACCCACCCAACGCAGCCTTGGGGGAAGGGAGGGGGAAGACAAGCCGGCACATGGCTCTGATGGGCTGCCTGGCAGATGCCTCTGAGCTGGCTTGCTCAGCCCAGTTCCACTGGCACTGGCCCCTGCTTGACCTGTACCAGCTCCAGGAGCCAGCGGCCCACCGGGATTTTTCACTGTACTTCCTATGGCCAATCCACCCCTGCCCATTGTTGCTCATCATGGCTGGGTGCGGGGTGATGGGTGCCCACTGGGGATGGGGCCGTCCAGTTGTGAATTTGTTTAACACCTCCCCCCCACCACTAGGGTTGGGGCAGGGGAAGGCTTGCTGGCCGGCCTGGTCAGGAACACATTTATTCTGTATCCCAACCTGACCATGCCAGGGCTGCCCCCCCTCCCAGAGCATGTAGCCAGTGCACCGACTGCACATTTATTTCCACCCAGTGACATCATGAAGCACTTGATGCAGACAGAGTCCCTGCCATGGGGCTTCATTTGATGGGGCCACAACTTGGCAGTACCCAATCAGGAGTTCTGGAGAGAGGGCACTGTGAAAACATTATCTCAGGGTGCGGACTGAAGCTGCCTGTCTGTTGTTCTGTTTTGCAGATTGCTTGGTAGGCACACGGGTTGTTTTAACAAATGTGATACTGGCCCAGTAGGGCCCGCTTTGGCCTGGCTGGGCCAGCATCACTGCACCACATTTGTTCTTACCCATCAAATGTAGGTCAATTGGGGGTAGCAGCCAGGCTGTAAATGTGGGCCCATAATGAAGCAGGTCCACAGTCCAGGCCCGGCAGTCACTCAGCTAGGCCAGAGCAGAACCGGGTGGGAATATCTTGTTCCCAGCCCCATCCTGGCCCAGCGACGTGGGTCACCACAGTAGCCATCCATGGCTGCCTGCTATTGGCAGCCATGGCTGCCTGTCATGGTGGAGGGCGGGGCACCACCACAGAAAAGGGGTGGAGCCAGCTGGCTGTGTGATGCTACCCATCCTCCCTCTCCAGCTTGGGCAGCCACAGGTATTTCTGTTCTCACAGCCAGAGCTACCCCAGCTTGGGATAGACCTCCACAACCCCATGGCAAAATGACAGCTGCCCATCACATCTGTAAGTACCCATAGTCCCTCCTTCATAATTTATACATTTACCCACCCAATTCTAAGACCCCCTCATTTTTTTTCAGTTTGTCTCTGGATTATTCCTTCCTCGTTGCTATTGCTGGCCTGTTGTTGGTTTTGATTGCAATATTTGATTTTGATTTTCTCCCTGCTCAGTCTGTCTGTGTGTCTGTGTACTCCAGAATCAGGAATTCTCATGCGTTCTGCCCCCATGGGTCACTCGCCGCAAGTTGACACCCTGTTAGATATGAGCTGCTGCCAACTGCCCACTGGCCATTGTCTCTACCTCATATTTTCGCTGATCACCCTGACGTGCACTCTGCAAGTTGAAGACCTGTGATAGCTGGGGTTCTGCCAACTTTAAGTTTCCACCAGTGCCCACCTGCCATTATAACTACCTCAGATGGCACCAGCCCACCCTGGGGTACTGCCTGAAAGTTGGAGCCCTGTGATAGCTGGGGTTCTGCCTAGCTAGATGAAGGAGGCACTAGTCAATGTGCCCATGCATTCTGCTGCTGCTTGCCTCAAGGAGAGTCACCCATGTGCCCTCATGCTGCCCATTGGAATGAGACAGAGAGACATCCCCTGTGCCCACATGCTGATTCTGGCCACCAGAAGGAGAGAGGTGTCCTTGGCACCCTGGATCATACAGGGTTTTGTTTCTTTCTCTCCCATCCTCTCAAATGCAAGCTTCACCTCTCCACAGGTAAAGCTGGCAGACTCTAGTTGTCCACCAATGCTTTTTAGTACATGACTGTATTCTCACCTGTGGCGGTGGTGGCGGCAGTGGGAGGGGCGAGGGAAGACACGGCATACCGGAGGAGCTGGCCGACGGGAAAAGAGCCAGTGATAACGGGGATCTGCCGTGGCTTCTCTCGCGCGTGTCAGGGCAGGATTTTGTGCCTCTGACATGCCAACCACCTCTGTAATGTATGGGGCACCTAACAGTTAACAGCAACAGTTGGAGGATGAGAGAGGATCACAGAACCAACTTATTAAAACACCTGTTTGGCAGACGGTGAGTGTACTAAATGGCTGATGGGATGTCAGGAGCATCCCCATTACTTGTTTGGTGGGCCGGGTGAGCACACCAAGCAGCTGGGGGGAGGGGGGAGAACATCCCCCATCAGCTTTTTGGTAGCAGCTATTCTCCAAGTCCGATCCTGTTAAGATGCATTAGCCCAGGAGTCCTGTCCCATGTGAACAGCTCCTCTGGCTGACCTGGGACCAGGAGGGACTTGTGACATCAACCCCCACCCCTGGGTTACAGGGTGGGGAGGGCTTCTCATGTGGACAGCCCTCCCCACAAACCCAAGGAATAGTGGCTTCTGTGGTTTGTCTTGAGGTGGCCACCAGGGTAGGCGTCTTGCCACTGTCACATCCGTTTTCACACTTCGTTTCTCTTCTCTCCACCTTCTCCAGCTTTTCTACATCCATCTTAAAATGGGGCAGGGGGCAAAGCATGCTTGTAAACGGTATTCTTAAGTTTGAAAACATGCTGGGAATGTCCAATTTTGATTTGGTGATGCTGGTCAAACACTAATTTCTGCCCTTTTAAAAATGTTTCTGCTCTGTTTAAGCCCTGAGAAGGCTGCATTTCTGTGGTGGATGTTATATTTCTAACCTCTCCAGCCTTTGCAATACGTGAGTTTGGCTTGAACTGAGTGTTAGCAAAAAGGCATTAGGTCAATGTAATCATTCCTGGTTCCAGGTGCTGCTTTTGGATTTTCCCCTTTGTACCGTAGGTTCCTACTGAGAGTAGTCAGACTTGTAGGACCTTTACATCAGCAGAGTAAATTAACCAGGAAAAGCCGACGTTCTGTGGAATAAATACTAATTTAGCTAAAAGCAGCATTAAAGGAGCAGAAAGAAGGGCACCCATCTCGAAATATGCAAGGGGTCACTTCTGAGTCTCACTGTTCAGTATTTCAGCGGGAGCATATGCAATAAATGATGTTGGTGATAATTACTTTCCTTTTATGGCATAGTAAATAGTGGTGTACAATCTCTTGCAAACAGCCAGAATGGTGCCCTGGAGCATATATATCTTATGCAGCCTTTTTTCTTCCTTTCCTAATAATCCTTATTAGATGCAACACATACATCTCCCCCGTCTCCCTCCCAACTGCCTTGGCCCTCTCAGAGCAGCAGCTATGTAGCCACTGTTGCTTGGACGAAGGGAATAGGGAAAAATATAACATTGTATGTTTGGACAAAAAATTGAAAATGAAAAACATCACTTTCTTTTTAAAAGAAATTTATTTTTTCTGGGAAATATGTCACACCCATTTTTAAGGCCTGAAGCAGCAGCATTGTTTGCTGTTTTTCTGTCTACTGTCAACATTTCAACAGTTTTGCCACCACTCTGATGGCATTTGCCATCAGTTTGTGGCGTTATATGACATGTTGCGACAGCTCCAGGAATTTTGCAGCACTTAAGATAATAGTGACAATTTCTGACAGTTCCAACAGTTTTTCTGACTTTTCCGACAGTTTTACTGACACATTCTGACACGTTGCGGCAATTTTTGACACTTTGGGTAATTTCACACTTCACAGGAATGCTGCTCACCACTAGGGATGTGTGAACAGGTTGCGGTTCGGGTTTGGCGGTTCGGTTCGGTTTGCGCGTTCAGTTTGTGTGTTCGGTTTGCGCTTTCAGGTCGTTTGCCAACTTCGGGTTCGACTGTTCGGTTCGGGCATGTTCAGTTCAGTTCAGCCATTCGGAAAAAGTATTGTGAGAGTACGTGGTCAAACTGGAAACCGGAAATTCTAGTGCGTGCGGAGCTGTGTGGCGAGAGAGTGTGTGTTTGGTTGGTGGCTCTTTGGTTCATGTGTTTTGACTGTTTGCGTTTGATTTGGAGAAGAAGGAGGAGGTCGCTGCCCCTGGACCTTCAGTAGTGGTGGCCGGCTCCTCGGATGAGGAGCAAGCAGCGGGTACAGGAGGTGCTGCCAGGTTTGTAAACTTTTTTTTTACTTTGAGGACAAGAAAATCTGTATCCATTAGAGTGAGCTCACTGGCATGCGGGTGGCTGGTGGGCATTAGTCAGGCACAAACAGTGGGCATCAGCGGGTAGCAGCGGATGTCTGCCACAGAGAGAGAGGGTACTGTAGTGTGGGCTGTGAGGGGCTCTTCTGCTGTCAGGCATGAGCATGAGCAGCACCCCCACCCAAATATGTGCCAGGCTAGCAAGGGTCTCCACTCTCCAGTTGCCATCCCATTCCCTACGCACCTCCAAATAAGGGCAAAATTTGCACGTGCCAGCCTCCAGGGTCTTTCCAGTTGCCATCCATAGTGCCCCAAGGAGGGCAGGATTTGCACGTGCCAGCAATGGTACTTCAAGTTGCCATTGCTACTAGCACCCAAAGAAGGACAGGATTTGCACATGCCAGCAAGGGTCTCATCCCTCCACAGCACCCAAAGGGCAGGATTTGCATGTGCCAGCAAGGATCTCTCCATTGTCATCCCAGGCACTCCAAGGAGGGCAGGATTTGCACGTGCCAGCCAGGACCTTTCTAGTTGCAATCCCTAGCATCCCCTAGCACCCCAAGGAGGGCAGGATTTGCACATGCCAGCCAGGGTCAAATCTCCAGTTGCCATACCTAGCACCCCAAGGAGGGAGGATTAGAGGCATCATCATAAATGCATGATATTACTTTGGTGTTCTTAATGTGTTCCCATTTCAGAGCGGAATCAGATGCTGGCCCCAGCGCTGGTGCCAGGTCAAGGAAGACCCTAGTGGAGGTCGCCAGTGACACCCCCAGACATTCAGCAGAGAAGGTCGGATGTCTGGAGGTTTTATGAGAAGGGCGACAGAATCACCTTATGCAAGGTAAGGCACAGGGACTGGAACAACAGGAATGGATTGCCCTATGGCCTTTAGGAACAGAAGTCCCCTGCAGAGAGAGATTGGACATCCAGTCCACCCACTTTTGGAGACAAAACGCAGGCAGGGCTTGACAGACCATTGGTCTGACACAGTATGGCACTTCTTATGTTCCTATCTTTTTATGCTCTTTTTAGATCTGCCAGAAAAGATTCAGGCTGCAGCGTGAGGGGACCACATCATTGCCCACATCAAAAAGCGGCATGGCAGGAGTACTCTGGCATGGCCATGGAGCCTAAGCCTCAGCATCAGTGCCAGAAGAAGGGGGGGAAGGCAACCCAAAAGTGACGGCATGTCAGCCCTTCCCCCTCCTCCAGCCCCGATGTGGACACCCCCGGGCCTCGGGAGTCTACTGTGGCCAAGGCCTTTCGGGCCAAATTGGAGAGGCCCACCCGGGACTTCGTGGTCGGCCTTCAGAAGACAGCAGCCACCATGGAGAACTGCCTGGTGGAACAGTTCCAGGTGCTCGAGGTGGAGAAAAAGAAGGTGGAGGCATACGCCCAGTATGTCCCGCTGAGATGGAACTCCTGGAACTGTACCAACAGGCAGTCTTCAGGTGGCATCGGGACATGGAAGAGGCCATGGAGTTTTCCATGGCCCATGGCTATCAGATAGAAGAGGACCGTGTGGTCGCCCCTCAGCCCTGTGCTGCATCCCAACACCTTTTGCCTTTTCCCCAAGTCCCGGGGGACAGACCCAGAGACTAATACTTTCCTTTATAAGTTTCCTTTCAATGTTTGGTTTTGGTTTCATAATGTTGTTGTTATTGTTGTTATTTAAATAGTTTTAATAAAAGTTGTTATATTTCTTCTACGAACTTCGTTTGACCTGTCCAATCTTTTATCTCTATGTGCTGAAGTTCTGTCTTCAGGTGGCAGAATCTCATCCAGCTTGTCAATCCCTACCAGAAGCATCTGGCTGGCTCCACATGTAGCATAGTTAAGGTATTAACCCAAAGACATGCCAGGCAGCAGCAGGGTCTGAACTTGCAGACAGCCCCCCAGGAGGGGCAGGGCTTGTGTCTGTGTGGGTGTGCCAAAGAGAAAGAGAGACAGGCTCCTTGGTAGCGGGCAGTGGGAGCTGTTGGTTGGAGGGGCTTTCATTTCCGCTGGCCAGGCAGGCACAGGCAGGAGCAATGGCAGCACCCAAAATGGAATGACAGCCCCCCATGACTGGAATGATGGTCCCAGAATCTCGCTGATGGTTCCTGGGATGGGCGGGCATGTCTGGCTGCTTCAGGTACAGTGTAATGACAGCCTAAAGCCTATGGGAGTTGAATAATGTCCCTAGAATTAGTGCATGGTTGGGCACACTTCATTCAATTGTGCAATAGGTGTAGGTGGTAGCAGCAGGTGGTACAGGAACGCACACAGGCAGGCAGGCACATATAATACATTGTGTTATATTCCATCACATTCTGGTAGGCTTGCTGCTGGATGTGGGCCTCAGGTCCATGAGCACAGATGGGAGTTCTTCCTGTTTCTGGCAGGTGGCAGCTTGAGCTGGATGCACCTCTCCCCTTTTTTCTAGCAGTGGGGAGCCTCTCTCTCTCTCTCTCTTTGGCCATGTACTGCAGGTGACAGCATGGGTGGGAGCATATCTGTCTCTCCTTCTAGCAGTGGGGAGACTCTCTCTCTCTCGCTCTCTCTCCCCGCCCCCCCCCAAGCAGCAGGTTGCTACCTCATAAAAAAAAGGTTCTTCGTGCTGACTCTCATCATTCTCACCATGTCACCCTGTGTTCCATCCCTGCATGGACTTGTGTCATATCGCTAGAAAGGCTTGGGTGGAACTGTCACTCTCAAAGGGGAGAGTGCTTCTTAGCCTAGAGAGGAGCTCGATGCCATCAGGACCGGCATGCCCAAGCCTCAGCATTGAGCCAGGGAGGATGATAGGACTCACCCCCAACAAATGGAGGCAAGAGAGCCCATTGCTCCTGTGTTCCCTTCCTGCTGTTCTAAGTGCCGGGATGGTTAGGACTCATTGGTCATTTCTTCCTCCCTTTGCCTCTGAAGGGGGTGAGGAGGTTTGGCAAAGCCTTCCTGCTCCATGCGCATGTGCATGGGGCGCTTGTAAATACAAGGCGTTTAGGGGTTGTTCGACCATTTTGCATGGAGTGACCGCATGAGGGCTGGGTGGGTGCTGAGGGAGAGGCTGATATGGGGTTATCTGGGCAGCTGTGAGGTTATTGGGAGTTTTGAGAGCCCCGTATCTCAGAATATGATTCCAAAGCAAAAGGAATAAATTTTGGCCCATTCCTTGCAAGCAAAGGGGGTGGTAGCAATTCCTGCCACCCCGTGAGGGGAGACCATGCCAGACAGCACCTGCAGAGTAACCGAGCCACACAATTCCAGCCTCAGGAAATCACTTGAATTCTTATTCTATATGTTCTGCACAACCCCCTTTAGAAAAAGAGAGAGAGTGTCTATTTAAAAATCAACTCCTTCTATTTTGCATACTTAGCTAATCTTTCCTAGATTTAGGGGGAAATCTCAACCAGTTTTATTTTATTTATTTATTTATTTATTAGCATTTTTATACCACCCCCTCATGCCCACAGCATCTAGGGGCAGCTAACAATACAATAAAACAATAAAATACATTAAAAACCAACATCACTTTAAAAAAAATTAAAAAACCCCAACCCTAACCCTACCCTCAAATTTCCCCAAATTCCCCACGCCACCAATCTCCCCCATTTACCCCTCCCTCCGCCCCTCCCCTCCCCTCCAAAGGCCTGGGTGAACAGCCAAGTCTTGTATGCCCGACAAAAGGCAAGCAGTTCTGGGGCCAGGCGGGCTTCCTTCAGAAGGGAGTTCCACAACCGTGGCCTGACCACCGAGAATGCCCTCTCCATGGTGGCCCCCCGCCTTACACGGGGGACCTCCAGATAGGTGCCCCCAGTGGATCGGAGGGTCCATCCTGAGTCACGGAAGGCAAGGCAGTCCCCGAGATAAGAGGGGCTGAGACCGTATAGGGCTTTGTATACCAATACTAACACCTTGAACTTGGCTCGATACGCTATAGGCAGCCAGTGCAGAGAACGGAGCACTGGTGTAATGTGCTCACTGCGACCCATCCCCCGCATTCTACACCAGCTGCAGCCTCCAAACCAATATCAAGGGAAGCCCCATGTAGAGCACGTTGCAGTAGTCAAGCCTCGAGGTAATGAAGGCATGGACAAGAGTGGCCAAGTCGGGTCTGGAGATGTATGGGCGCAACCTCCGCACCAGATACAGCTGGCGGAAGGTGGCTTTAGCCACTGCCTGCACCTGCCGATCCAGACGGAGGTCCACATCCAAAATCACCCCCAGACTCCGAACCTGCTGGGCCAACCAGAGGGCAGACACCTCCCCAATAGGAGGAACTGACACCGCCTTCACCCTCCCCGCTACCATCACCTCCGTCTTATCTGGGTTCAGCTTCAGTCTGCTCTGCCTAATCCAATCCGCCATGGCCTCCAAACACTGGGAAAGTATTGAGTCGGGAGGACCTGGGTCTGTTGAAAAAGAGGGGTACAGCTGTGTGTCGTCAGCATACTGGTGACAACACACCCCGAACCATCTCACGATCCTCCCCCCCCCCCCCGGGGCTGCATATACACATTAAATAACAGTGGAGACAGAATGGAACCCTGCAGAACGCCACAGGTCAAGGCCCGGGGACATGATGTTTCAGCTCCCAGCACTACCCGCTGGCTTCTATCAGAGAGGAATGACCGGAACCATCCAAGAACAGTCCCGTCCAAACCCCCCAGATCTCGCAGCCGTCTCAACAGCATCCCATGATCCACTGTATCAAAAGCGGCTGAGAGATCTAGTAGGACCAGAAGTGTCAACCATCCTTCATCCATCTCCCGGCAGAGATCGTCGGCCAAATCCACCAATGCCATCTCAGTACCATAGCCGGGGCGGAGCCCAGATTGAAAAGGGTCAAGGAAACCGATGCTATCAAGAAGCCACTGGAACTGCTGTATCACCGCCCATTCAATAACCCTCCCTAAAAAGGTTAGAGACAGGGCGGTAGCTGGTGAGTGCATCAACATCTAAAGATGGCTTCTTCAGCAGGGAATGAACCACAGCCTGCTTAAGGCTGGGCGCCAATCTACCCTGCTGAAGGGACGCATTCATAACCCTCACCAGCGCACCATCCCCAGCGTCTCCCTGGAGGCTTTCACCAACCAGAATGGGCACGGATCGAGTTGACAACTGGCGGCCCTAACAGACCCCAGGACATCCACCACATTGGCTGGTGTCACTTCCTGAAACTCAACCCAAGAAGATGGACCAGATGGGGCCTCCGCAACCTCACGCTCCTCACTCACTGCCTTCAATTTTGGGGTTATGCTTCAGTTATGGGAATGCTACATTCCCCCCCCCCCCAACCTTCCCCAGTTTCTAAAATGCAGGAATAGAGAATAGGTTTGTAATATGATCACACATCTGAAGTAGTGCCTGCTTTAAAAAAAAAACACCTACAACCCTTCCTAGGTTGCTGACCTCTACCCATGTTTCATGTATTCAATGGGAGTCGAACTGCTGTTTTGAAGTTACTTTTCAGTTAAGTTTGTGTTGAAATTATTATTTATTTTAAAAAACAACAACAACAAAACCCTACAAACTACTTTGGGAGAAAATACACGCATTATTTATATTCAGTCTAATCTTTGGAAGGTGATAGCTTTGTTAAATCAGGTTTTTCTGTAGTGCTGATCTGTACCAATATTTTATTAAGGGGGAAATATTAGCCTCTTTGTGGCTCCACTTCCAGTTTGGGGGCATACCATTTAGAAACTAGCAAAAGGCTCCCCCAAATATGTATGGGCAGTGGATCATTTGAAGACTTTGTAATCCCCACTTTTGGAAATTTTATATACTGGCTAGGTAAATGCTTTTTGGAGTAGCTTAGGGAGATGAGCTAGATGACCTTTCAAGATATCTTCCAGCCCTTATAACTGACAACTAAAGGCATTTTCTTCTTATTCTTGAAGGAAAAATGAATTCTTTAAGGAAAAGGAAAGCCCTCCCTGCCTGTAATGTAGGCCCCAGAACTGCTGCTGGATGTGAGCATTGGGCACATGAACACAGATGGGAATTCTTCCTGGTTCTGGCAGGTGGCAGCTTGAACTGGCCTCCCCTCCACCCCATCTCTCTTGTTCTAGCGGGGAGCCGCTCTCTCTCTCCCTGGCCATATAGTGCAGGTGACAGCATGGGTGGGATCGTGTTTGTCTCTCCTTCTAGCATTGGGAAGACTTTCTCTCTCTCTCTCTTATTTCTCTCTCTCACTCGCTCTTGCTCTCTCTTTCTTGGTAGCAGCCTGGGTGGGCAGACAGGAACCTTGGCATGAGAGGCAGGAAGGCAGGATGAGGCAGGCTTTGAGCTTGGCGGCAACCTGGGGTACAGAACCCTTGGCACAGACAGCATATAGGCCTGGGGGTCATTGGCAGTAGCTGTTTCTTGATGCCATGGCCCTTGATGCAGCAGACATTGGTGGTCGTGGTACAGAACCCTTGGCACGGACAGCATATAGGCCAAGGCCTGGGGGCCATCTCTGTGAGTGTAATGACGGCAAATGAGAGGAGGTCTAGAGACTGAGGTGAGACAGGAAAGCAATAAAAACTCCCCACCCACACCTAGTCACCTACCTAGATACCCACATACTAAATAACTGTGACAGAGACACAAACATATGGGTATAATGTGGTGGATGTTGGGATGACAGTGCCTCTTTGCAAGGAATGATGGTCCCAGAACCCTGATGGTGGATGCTGGGACTGGAGTGGCTGTTTCTTGATATGGTGGAATGACAGTGCCTCTGTGCAAGGAATGATGTCCCCAGAACCCTAAAGGTGGGTCCTGGGGCTAGAGTGGCAGCTTCTAGATATTGGACAGCCCTCCCTGCCTGTAACGTAGGCCCCAGAACCCTGATGGTGGGTCCTGGGGTTGGAGTGGCTGTTTCTTGATGCAGTTGAATGATGCTGCTCTGTGAGTGGAATGATGGCCCCAGACCCATGACAGTGCATCCTGGGGCTAGAGTGGCAGCTTCTAGATATTGGACAGTCCTCCCTGCCAGTAACATAGGTCACAGAACCTGGACGGTGGGACCTGGGGCTGGAGTGGCTGTTTTTTGATGCAGTTGAATGATGGCTTTCTGTGAGTTGAATGACGGGCCCCAGAACCCGTGGCAAAGACAGCATAGGTGGCATTGGCAGCATCAGCAGACATTGGATTGCTGGGGCACAGAACCCATGGCACACACAGCAGAGGCAGCATTGGCATCAGACATTGGATTTCCCAGAGGCAGCATTGACAGCTGGTGCAGACATTGGATTGCCCAGACTCAGAATCCGTGGCATGGACAGCAGAGGCAGCATTGGTAGTAGCAGCAGCAGATATTGGATAGACCGTGCACAGAACCTGTGGAACAGCAGAGACAGCAGCAGCAGCAGGGTTTGCCTGTACACAGCACCCACGGAGCCAGGATGGTTGGATTTGCCAGAGAATAGCTCCCATACAGCAGCAGACGTCAGCAGCAGGATTGTGTGGGCACACTTGGATTGACCAGGGCAGAGCACCCATGGACCAGCAGAAAGCGGCAGGATTACCAGACCAGTGGTGCACATCACTCAGGGTTGCCAGGGTAGGCAGATAGACAGCGTGCATGAGAGGCAGGCAGACTGAGGCAGGGTTCAAGCTTTGTAACCTGGGCAGGTGGGGAGGCAGCATGGCATGAGTAGAAGGCAGGCAGACTGAGGCAGGCTTTGATCTAGACCACCTGGGCAGGTGGGCGGGCAGGCAGGCAGCGTGGCATGAGAGGCAGTAGGGAAGACAGACTGGGACCTTGGCACCAAGTTGGCAGGGCACTCAAATAGGCTGGCAAAGACTGTACAGCACGCGAGAGAGAGTCAGTCAGATATGCGGGCTGAGATCGACTATCCAGAGGCCAGCTGGCAGGCTTACAGTTTCCCAATGCCACCATGCAGCATGCAGTCAGTCAGATAGGTTGGCCGAGGCTGTGTAGTATGATAGATAGATAGATAGATAGATAGATAGATAGATAGATAGATAGATAGATAGATAGATAGATAGATAGATAGGGAGGGAGGGAGGGTGCTACTAAAGCAGTGGGAGCGAGGGACAGCACCTCAGCACAGCAGCAGCAGCCCTTATTGATGAGGAGTCCCTTCCCAAGACTGCCCCTGGCATGGGATGGTGTGTGTGCTACTCCACCATCACTCCTTGTCCAGGGGCAGCTCGGGGAATCCCAGCAGCGGAAGGTTGACTTTCAAGAAGATCAACTGCTCCACCAACTTGGCCCCCAGTCTCAGACGGTGCGGGGAGCAAATGTCCCCCGCCACAGAGAACACCCACTCGCTGGGGACACTGGTTGATGGGCATGGCAATAATCCCCTGGCACCTTTGGAAAGGGCCGGCCACACGTTGGTCTTGCTGGCCCAGTAGGCCAAGGGATCGCTGCTGGGATCGATGCACGACTCCTCGTCCAGGTAGGTATCAACTGCTGCTGAGGTGCCATCATGCTCCCTCTCATAGCTGTCCCTGGGCACCACCACCCCCACTGCCCTCAGCCATGCTGTCAGTCCCTGTCCTTTTGTGGGCCACGCAGAGGAGAGGGTGCTGGCAGTAGGGGTGCTGCTTCTGCTCATCCTGCTGCTGCTGGTGCTGCTGCTACTGCTCGGGCTGGGGGCAGGGGTAGATCCCGCTGGCTGAGAGGGGTGGCTGTTCCCACTCCCACCATCCACTGGGGCATCCTGCTGCTGCTGCTGGCACCGCAAACTCTCCAGAGCCCGTTCTGCCTTCCGGACCCTCCCCACAAGACCATCCTTCCACATGGCATAGTGGGCTGACTTGTGTGCCACGCTGCACTTGACCATGGGGTCAAGCATTGTTCCAACAACATATTCCCCCCACTGCAGAAGCTTGTAGAACCTCACCATCAGGCCTGTCTTGAGCTTCTGCGCCAGCCCAACCGCCTCAGCTCCCAGCCTCTTGCCCCTAGGGCCACAATCCTGCACCTACAGCATGATCTCCTCTAGACTCCCATGGAGACTTTGGACCAGAGGGGTCACCTGGCTTATGGTGGCCATTGAGGAGCTGATGGTCTCTGTCACCTCATGGAACGGTCTGAGAACTAGGACCGTCTGTGCCAGGATCTCCCATTCTGGCCCATTGAAGCCTGGAGGTGCCCCACTGTCTGTGTCCAATTCTACCTGATGCAAAGCGGCTTTCTGCTCAAAAAGCCGCTCAAGCATCAGGAAGGTGGAATTCCACCTCATGGACACGTCCTGCACCAGCAGATGCCCTAGGGAGCCTTGCTCAGCCTGCTTGGCCCTGAGGATTTCGTTGCCCTTAACACTGTGGTTAAAGAACCCCACCAGATTCCTCCCCCGCTCTATCAGGAGCTAAGGGTGCCTGCCCCAATCCCCTTCTCCCCCAAGCCCAGAGCATCCGTGAGCACCAGGTGGAGGGTGTGTGCTGCGCAAGGGATGTTGGTAAACTCCGCATTGCGTACAGCCCTCACTATATTGGATGCATTATCAGTCACCACACACCCCGGGGTGAACAGTGCACCAGGCGTTACTCACTCCCCCACCACGGCATTCAGGGCTGGCTCAAGGTTCCTAGAGGTGTGGGGGATGTCCATTACTTGTGCCTGAAGCAGGGCCCACCTATACCTTGCTTCAGGACCCCTCCTGCTACTGTCCAATGCCAACTCTGGGTCCTCCCACCAGTGTGCCGTCACCGACAGGTAGGTATGTCGGGCAATCTGGCTGCACCACAGGTCAGTTGTGAAATGGACAGTGGCACCGCCAGTCCCTGCCATTGCCAGCTGCTCCTTCACTCTGTCCTTCAAAGCCCTGTACAGGCCTGGCACCACCGTACGGCTGAGGGTGGTGCGGCACGGTAGCTTAAACTGTGGGGCCATCAGCCGCCTAAAGCCCGAGCCCCTGGCCATGGAGAAGGGCTTCCCATCGAGCACATTCATCTTGCCCAACAGGTGCGTGGTTTTTTCTTGAAAGCCACACCACCCTCCAGCTGCTGATGACCTTGGCAGCTGCCCCCACACCAGCTCCTCCATTGTCGGCTAACGCTGCTGCTTCTCCTGCTGCTCCTCCCGAGCAGCGATACTGCTTCTGCTGCTAGAGGCAGCCGCTGGAGTGAGACGGTTGCCCAATGAAGGAGGATGAGTGGGAACCTGCTAGCATCCACTGACCCAGCCTGCCTGCTTAGCAGAGCAGCACTGTGGCATGTTTTAAGGTGTCTGGACATGGCTGTTGTCCCAAGGTTGGTGAGCACCTGCCCACGCTTCACCACCTTGCTGCACAAAGTGCACTGCACCTCCCGCGGATCATCCTCCCGCACCACTTTAAAATGGTCCCAGGCCCATGATTTTCTGCCCCCCGCTGCCTTCTGGCCCACACTGCTGTTAGGGGTAGGAGTCCAACATATTGGCACTTGCTGTGGAGACACACCTTGTGGATGGACAGCCACCACCTCATCAGCACCAGATATGGAGACCTCCTCCACAGAAATCTCTGCATCACTGTCCCCATCCCCAAACAAAGTGATGGAGGCTGCTGGACTCCCCATGCTGCTCCCACTCTGAGCAGCACTCTCCCCCTGCCCTCTATAGCTGCTGCTGCTGCTGCTACGCTCCCTGCTGCCGGTGCCCGGGGATCAGGCCCTGCCTCTAGCAGTCAGGCTGAGATCAATCTCGACAATGGGGGAATCAGGGGACAATGCTGGTCCCTGGGATACTTCTTCCCCTGAATTGCCTGCAGCTGCAGATGACACAGCCACCACAGTCTCTTCCACTGCCAGGAGGTGACGCCCAACCCCCTGGCCCTTAGTGCTGGGAGAGCGAGACCCAACATCAGGCCTTCGCAGCTTGGGGCATGGGGATGTGCTTGGGCTGCTGCTTTTGCCCACTGCCGGCACTCCGATGGCACGGCCCCTGCCACGTGCCTCATTGGGTGCCTTACGGGCAGCAGAGTGGCCTCGCCCTCTCCTACCTCCCATCTCCATTTCTCCAATCCAAAGAGAGCACAAATATTTTATATATATATATATATATATAATTTATCTAATAGATATATCTATATTACACTAAATCTAACTACTATTAACTATCTAACTACTGCTATTATAAAACCAACACAACTAAATATCTATAACTAAGCTAACTTAACTGTAATAATTAACTAGCACTAACTCCTACCTAACTAACTAAAGTATTAACTTAACTACTATAATATCTACTACTATATATATTAGGGGTGGGACACCGGGGAGAATACTGGATACCGGACGTACCGGTATCAGATCTCCCAGGTACCAGATTTACCGGTATTGGCATACCGGATTTTTAACATTGGCTGCGGTACCAGACAGGCAATACCAGAAAACAGAAGTACGCACTGGAACAAGTAAGGGGATGCTGTGTCAGGAAAACGGCCATGGATGGGAGGTTTCTGACAGAATTGTCGGACACTACTGTATGTTGTTACAGGCCTATGCCATTTTATCTAATTAATGGAAATGCAAGGATAAGTTTTAAAATGAGCAAACTCTCAACCCCTCCAAAACTAAAGGAGGGGTTGAGGGGCACTGCTCTTTTGGAACATTTTCAGCTAATGGAGGTGTCTGTAGAGGGGCATTGTTCCTTTGGAATATTTTTTGCCAGCCTGAAAAAATAAAGGACACATTCTGACAAACAGAGGTAAATGTGAGGATTAAAGGTTGTGTTAATTAGTTCTATGTGAAGAGTTCCGAGTGCCATGGCGAGGGCATCATATAATTAATGTATTTATCTTTAAAATAAAAATAAAAATTGAATTATTTCAATTTAATTAAATCAAACTAACTACTCCACATTGGCAGTACTATTCAGAGAAACAATCTAAACCAAAGTAAGTACTTTCATTTAATTATTCATCTGAATACTACCAAAGGGGAGTAGTTACACTGATTTAGTTAAATCAAAGTAACTACTCTGTTTTGGTAGCATTTAGACGAATGATGTAAACCAAACTAGTGCTGCAGCAATTTCCACCCTAGCTGAGACGTAATGTTAGGGGTGTACAGAAGACACCACTTCCATTTTTGTTAGACAAAAACAATTCATTTTAGGGTTTTTGTTGAAAACCTGTTTGTTTTCAGGTTTTTTTCTGCAGTGTGTGTATGTGTGTAAATGCCCACTAATTTTATATGCTTGGGCAAGCAGAGGGCAGCATAGAACCTAGAAGAACCATTCATAGCTGGCTCAAAGCAGAGCAGCTGAGCCACACCAATATCCAATGGTCATGCTCTAGAGTCCTTCCTAGGGCTGAATTGAGGATCTAAATGATCGAGAAGTGTCAGTGAGATCTTGAGAAGATCTCGTTAACGGTTCAAGATCTCATGATTTTTAAAAAATGCTCTGTGCATATAAAAAAATGCACAGAGTATTTTAAAAAAACAAATTTTTATTCTCTTTATTTGTTTTATTTATTTATTTATTGAACAAATTCTATTACTTTTTTAAATAGCTGCCCGGGCCATTCTATGCACCTGAGTCCCTCTTCCATGATGGCACAGGCCTTGTCAGTGGCGTCTTAGAAAAGGGAAGATGGTCTGCACACAACCAGCTGCCCTTTCCAAAATGGCGCTGGCTCAGCCCACACCATCTTGAAAAAGGGAAGTGCATGTGCAGAACTGCTCCGGTAGCCATTTGTGCATGCGCAAAGTGTTTTTAGATTTTTTTCAAGAATCTCATGAGAAAAAAATGTCAAGAACAGTCAATTCTCTGCTCATTCTCATTCTCAATTTCAAAAATTTCATCAAGGGCCTGATTGTTGATGAGATTGTTGAGATAAGCGACATCTCGATTTAGCCCTAGTCGTTCCCCTGCTGGCTGACAGAAACACTCCTGCAACTGTTTTTCCTGCAGCTTTACTGGTAGACTAGGACGCAGGAGATGATAGGTCAAGTGTTCAAATCTGGACTATGTGGTAAGATGAAGGTGTGATTTCTTGTATTTATAAATTTACTTTGGGAACTAATAAAATGTGGATTCTCTGATCTTATGTGGATTCTTTGATGTTTCCATACAGTTCCTTTGCCTATAGGAGCATTGAACCGTCAAGCTTCCCACTTCCTTTCCCAAAGGTCTACCATAACAGCTACAAGAGCAACTGCTAGATGTGCCTATCTACTTTGGTCATTAGGATGGGCACTGTGTATTGGTTATATAAAGAGTTTACAATTAGTGCCTTGCTCTTCTGGTGTGGTTCAGCTGCTTTGCTGTGGGGACAATTGTACCAAGAGTCTTAGGTTCTAGGCTGCCCTTTTCTGCCTGGGCCTCTTTCTAACAGCTGGTTTATAAAATCAGTGGCCATTTACATACACACCCTCCCTATCTTAAATCCCAAACAGGTACTAGTTGGATCCTTTATGCTTATTACTCAACCCGCAAATCAGGTAGTGCATAGTCAATGGGTATAATTGTTTTGGAGGGTACCCATTTCAGCTCTATGGGTAATGTGGAACTAACCTCTTCTTCAGCAAAGAACACCTGTAAATGAAAGTGTTGAGTAGATATTTTGGGCCAGTTCGTCTCTCCTGTATCCCGTCGTAATTCAGGAGTAAGACCCTTATAGTCAGTCACTGGGATAAGTGACAAGAGAAGTGATATCCTTCATTCACACTCTCAGCTAATGGAAAGAGTAGGCAGCAGCAAAGAGATCATTTCTGAAATATGCAAGAGTCAGATGGTGGTGGATATCTTTGGGAAGCAGAACATCATGAATTATTAAAAAACAAAACATACGCAAGAAATATAAACTGAGAAACCTCAATAAATGAGCAGCGAACAACACGGTGGAAAGGAATTGGTTCCTCAATCGGAAAAACAACAAAAAAGAAATTATTTTAAGATCCTAAATTAATGGGACTTAATGCTAAATAAGCATAAATAAATTATTTAGACAGATGGCGAGCTGCGCTGGTGACAGTTCAGAAGAGAAGGGGGAAATTCTTTCTGGCAAGTAGTCATCAAACACACAGAACTGCGGGTCTGAGAGACCTCTGATGATTGGGGCATAAATTTGTCCATGACCTTTTTCAAACAGACACCCTCCCTCGCCCACGTGTGTGTGTGTGTGTGTGTGTGTGTGTGTGGAGGGGTGTCCATTTGAATGCTGGGGTGGGTGCGGGGAGAATGAATGGGCATCCGTGTGAATGTCGCTGGTGTGTGTGTGTGCTTCTGTGCTCCACCCACCTCCACCCACCACCCACGCATGAAGCAACAGGTGCCAATGCTGGATGCTCTGTGCATGAAGATGGGTGGAGGGTGGTTGAGGGTCCATGGGAATGCACCCTCATGCACTGCCTACCCTATCACACTGTCCCCCCATCCCCCTCATGCACCTGCACCTGTTAAAAGAGCAAATTACTTGTTTGTGAATGTATTAGACCTATCAGTCGATGATCCCGCTGATTACAAATATTGTATCCCTATTACCAAACATGCAGCTCAGTGATGCTTTGATGAGATTATAAACTCTGTAGTGTAATTAAAGTCCAGATTTTAGAGTTGAAAAAGTGGATTTATCTGAATAATATACACAACTGAAACTGATTCCAAAAGGTGAAAAGAACAATGGATTTTCTATTCATGGATATCATCCACATCTTGGGGCAGCCCTCTGAATAATGGTTTCAATCAGAACTATTATTGTTTTCATATTTGTCTGTTTTGTAGGGATGTGCAAACGTGGTTCAGAAGTTTGGAGTTCAGACCGAACTCAAATAGTTCGGTCGACTGAACCGAACTTTCGAACCGAACTAAAATTCAACCGGACTGTTCGGTCAAATTTCAACCAGTTTGGAAGGCCAAAAAAAATGGTTTTGAATGTACAAACTCGGTTCGGAAGTTCAGAATTTGACTGAACTCAAATAGTTCGGCCGACCGAACCGAACTTTTGAACCGAACTCGATTTTCGAACCGAACCGAATTTCCAAACTCGGTTCTGTTCACACATCCCTACTGTTTTGATATTTCGGTCTTTCATTTATCCTAGAGTTGCAGGGGTCCTTGAGGGTCATCTAGTCGAACTCCCTGCTTGGATGTAGGATGACAGTAGCTACAACAGGTCCAATCCTAAATCCTGGGTGCAAGTGCACATGCGGCACACAAGACATACACGTGGCACACATGCAACGTACGCACATCCTGTGCGTATCTCCTTTGTGGGGATAAACCGCACATAAACCACATGCAAGTTGCACGCATGTGCATGATGGATGGGGTTAAGATCGCCCCCAACATATCTGGCAGGTGGCTGTTCAGTCTCTTTTTGAAAATCAACCTCACATAATGGGGAGCCTTCCTCTTCTCTGAGCAACTTGTTCTATTGCCAAATAGCTCTTATGGTTAGGAGGTTTTTTCTTGATCTTTAACCAAAATCTAGTTTCCTGTAACTTGAGTCAATTATTTCTAGTCCTGCCCTCACTTCTTTTCCGCACTCGTAGGCCGCTTTTAGACGAGCAGCACACTTTGCAGAGGAAAATCACGTACCTGGGAAAAGTACCCGGGGTGTGGTTTTAGATGAGACAATACGTGCCTTATTGCTGCTCATGCATTCCTTTAAGGCAGTAAATAAATACCTCAATATCGAGGTATTTAAGTTGCGGCAGTAACGGTATGCGCAAATGGCAATAAAGCATGTATTGTCTTGTCTAAACCACGCCCCCAGTACTTTTACCATGATTTTCCTGTGTGAGTGCACGTCACTTGTCTGAAAGCGGCCTTAGTGAAAAAACAAAACAAAACACTAAATTGGCCAAAATAACCAAAACAAAATACCGAAATATGCACACACAAAAAAAGAAAGAAAAGGAAAATAAAATAAAATTCCTGAAGTAAATAACACCCAGAACTAAACAAATAGCTGCAGATATCAATTTTTCCAGAAATAAAATTCACAGAGCAGATTCGACAAATATATTCATTTTAATGGGTATTTCCTTTGACTCTAATTCATTGTAAGGGTCATGGGGAGAGAGGCATCCGGGACGTGGGTGGCCATGGGGTTCGCAGGTAACAGGGATGGAAGGCATGACAGGAGACAAGGCTGAGGGCAAGAAGAAGGACGAAACCAGGTCAAGGACAAGAGAACAAGACTAGATCAGAGGGGAACCCGGGAGAAAGAGACAAGGGAGACAAGGCACAACTAGAGGGAAGCAAGGAGAAGGACCAAGAGATAAGCAAGATAAGGGGTGCAGCCACATGGCTTCAGAGGTCCAATCCCCATGTGGCCCTATGGCAGGCAAGCACAGCCACCACACCGTGGGGTCAGTACAGGGAGCTAGGCAGATGCTCCCCCACCCCTCCCCCACCCCCGTGGAGCAGGAAGGCTGCTGTTGGAACTTCCAACATGGCCAGTGCAGGCTGAGGTGCCGGCCTCACAAGCAGACACCCGGCTCTGCCCCGCCATACCTCCTTCCCCATGGTCTCACCAAATTCCTGCCCCCGGCCATGTACGTGGCAGAGTGTGAGAAGCGACAGCACCCGCTGATCAAAGCCCCACTATGGAGCCCGCTGTGTTATAAGGTAGAAGTGACCTCAACACACGGGCAGGCACTCCTTGGGCAGCCTAGGGCTGCTCCGTTACGTGTCCTTGGACTTTCACCCAAGGACGCAACACATAGCAACCAGCTGCTTACCCTGCCCGGGAGGTGGCGGCAACTGGGCGGCAACTGGCAGCAACTGCTCACCCTGCCCGGGAGGTGGCGGCAACTGGACACATGATGCTACCAGTGCACCTGGTTGTCTTCTTGTAAGCTGAACTAATTTTTTTGAGTACAGCCATTTTCCATACATTATGGTACTATCCAGGTGTTTCCAGTGGAAAATGTTTGGTTTTTTGGCTTCCAAAAACTAGTTAACCAAGTCCCAGATGCCTCCTTCAGTGGCCCAAATACATTTTGAAAAGAATACAGGTTGTTGTTTTTTCCCCCCAAACTGTCAGGGATCATAAAAGGGATATGGAAGATTTGTGCATAGCCCTGGAAGCAAAGAAAGAGAGAGCACGTTTCACATTGTGTAGCAACCTGCTACCACCACAGGAATGGAGGTGTACGCATTGCATGGCTTGGTTCCCCAGACTGGGTTACAGTTACACAAGGCATGGTAGCCTGCCCAGGGTGTCTCTGAATGGGGGGTGCATGGGGATGTGTGCCTTTAATGCCTGCTGGTGGCCAACCAGTAAACTTGGGAGGACAGGGGGCATGGACAAGACAGACAGGAGATGGAGGTTCAAGGCCAGGACCTGACATTCAATGATCTGACATTTTGATTACTTCAGTTGGGCTATTGCACAAATCCAAAAGTGCAAGTACAGGGGAAGGCAGAGTTCCGAAGCCCAAATGTTTATATTGCCAAGAGCTGCCTCAGAGATCTGACTCCCAGGCACTGTGGTGAGTTCAGGTAGCAGCAACAGCAGCGCAGGACATGCAACCTGTGCTCTCATGGCTGAACTGGCAGCTTGACATTTCTTGCTCTTGTCCTGATGGAGCCACATCGACAGTCAGTTCTGGCAGTAGAGGTGTCCAAGAGCCATATGTGGCTCCCAAGCTACCATTTTCCCACCTCTGCGTTAGTAGAACCACATGAATAACGACTGAATAGCTTTCCCCAAATAGCCAAAACACATAGTCCACAAAGCAGGAACTGAATAGCTGTAATTATTTACTTCTTGGGAAATCTTTCAAAGCAGGAGATTTGGACAAATGAGATATTTTTTGAGGATATTGTTTTCAACTTTCCTTCAAATCTCTGCCAGGGCCCAAGACAACCCAATCATAGAACAGAAGAAGTGCCATACTAGGTCAAGCTAATTGTAGAGCATTCTTTCTCTGAAAGGATTGGGTCACATACTGTGTTCAGGGTTGGATTCCTTCTGTCTATTTGCTATTTCCCCCTCCATTCCTGTGGTGGTAGCAGGTTGCTACACAATGTGAAGCTTGCTCTCTCTTTCCTTGCTTCCAGGGCTATGCACAAATCTTCCATATCCCTTTTATGATCCCTGACAGTTTGGGGGGGAAAAACAACAACCTGTATTCTTTTCAAAGTGTATTTGGGCCACTGAAGGAGGCATCTGGGACTTGGTTAACTAGTTTTTGGAAGCCAAAGAAACAAACATTTTCCACTGGAAACACTTGGATAGTACCATAATGTATGGAAAATGGCTGTACTGGTAAAAAATTAGTTCATCTTACAAGAAGACAACCAGGCGCACTGGTAGCAAAAACGGTCTTGCCTATGTGCCTCCTCTATGTTGAATTTTCAGATGAAGGTTATTCATTGTCGGTGAGGGCGGGGATCCCATGCCCTGTGTAAGCTGTGCACGAGCATGTGCTCGCAACATGCATGCACGTCTATTGTGGGGACATTGTGCCGTGCGCAACCCATGTGCAAGGGGGTTGGAATTGCAGTCAGTGATGCCCCAAGTCAAAATGTTTTTGAAACATGAGCAGCTTGGGAAATGGGACTATAATATGATAGGACGAATTGTAATGTGAGAACGAAGAGATACAACAGTGTGGGCTTTGCAGAGTATCAATCAAGAGAGTATCTGTCCTTCTACCTGTAAGTCCCTCACACCATTATCAATGTCCTCTTGATTCACTCTGGTAACTGGAGTACCAAGAATTCTGTGGAGAGTTTAACTTACTTATAGTATTTATTTATTTTTGTTTTTACTTCCGTGAAAAAGTATTGATGACAATAAACCTTTTTTTAAAAAATAAATAAAATAAAGTGTTCTGTATTTTAGATGTACAAAATAGGCCTGTAGCTCCTGGGTTGCCCTGACCAAAGTGTCAGAGCTGACCCAGGAAACTTTATATTGAGTGACAATCAATCCAGAGAGGTCATTCTGAGCCAATCAGAGATGGCTCTGGGAGAGCGTGTATGTTTGAGCAGCCAGCATCTCTACCAGTTGGCCAGTGAGAGACTGTGGCCCTAGTCCCTGCCCTATCATTCCAGGGACTGGGTTCAAGGTTTTCAGTCATCCAAATCCCTGACACCCTGTCCCTTTGTAGAACACTCTGTTGGATCCTACCTCTTCTCTCACAGAGGGATCCAACAAGCCTTATGTTTTCTCAGAATATCTCGTGGAGCTTGTAAAGTTTTTCCAAGTAGGCCCATGGTGGATAGAAGGTTGCCCATCCCTACTTCACAGTTCGTACTATGGAGCCAGTTATCACATGTAACAGATGGACAGCTACTCTATGGATGAGGCACTTAAGTGAAACCCACTCCCAATGTGTTTCACAAACCCAGCAAGGCTGCCTGACTGCCTATGCTCTAGGGTAACTGTTTCACAAAGAATAGCTTTCGCTATCCATCTCCCAAACAATTGTGGCAAAAATTGAAACCCCTTATGATTCAACAGCAAATTTATTATTTTACTTTGCTTCTAAATCTACTGTAGACTCGAGATTTATGTCAGAGCCATGCAGAAAGGCAGAAGGAATGCAATGCAGGCATTTGTTACCTAGAGGGAGCTGATGTCGTATTTCAACTTCAAGGTTACATTTCAAAATAAATCCCATCACTCCTAAACTAATGAACAGATTGGTTTCTAATATTTCAGAATATTCACCCCTAAGAGGAAGGGGATTGAGTCTGAGATGCATTTTTTTTCTCCAGACACTAAAAGGCAATTTAGCTCCTCATCGCAACTGCAGATCTCAATGCAATCTTAGCCATGCTATCACTGGATGTGAACGAACGTGATGGTGGCCCACAAGCCACCAGTGCATTTGTTACTGTCCTGTCAGATTTTCACCCTAGGCATGTCAGTGGCAAGCCAGGGGCTGTAATCCTGGAGAAATAGTGGATTTTGGCTAAACATCAGAAAGAACTTCCTAACAGTAAGAGCTGTTCGACAGTGGAACAGACGGCCTAGGGAGGCGGTGGGCTCTCCTTAGCTGGAGGCTTTCAAACAGAGGCTGAACGGCCATTGGTCAGGGATGCTGTCGTGCGGATTTCCTGTGTTGAGTAGGGGGTTTGGACTAGATGGTCCCTTCCAACTCTAAGATTCTATGATTCTATGACCTCCAGAACTGCAGCCTGGGCTGCTATCCACCTGATCGGGCCACAGCAGTCAATAATGGGTCCACCATGACCGGCTGCCCATCATGCTGGGGGCGGGGGCCGGGTGCAGCACAGGGGCACGGCCAGCCATACATTCATGCAGCTCCTTGCCCTCCCTTGCGGCCCGGCCACTGGCACGTTTGTTGCCCCGGCAGACCCCGTTGGGATTGTGTTGCCAGTGTATTCCTGACCTGTCTATTAACATCCACTGTAGCCAATACAGTCAGAGAGCTAGGACATTGGTAGGGAGTAGGGATGTGTGAACGCGGTTTGGTCATTCGGACCGAACTCAGCCAGTTCACACGGCCGAACCAAATGCACGAACTGAATGCAGAAACCCCCGGACAGTTTGGCTGCGTTCGGATGAGTTTCGGCGTGTTCGGGTGGGAAAAACCTGGCTAGCAGGTCCGGGGGGGGGGCGTCATCTGAGGAGGGGTGGAGAGAGGCTTGGACTAGCAGCCAGCCTGCCCAATCACCATCCCTCTTTTCCTCAGACCATTGGCTTGGCAGTCTGCGATCGGCCATGGGCTAGCCTGCACAGAGCCAATGGGGGTTGTGCTAAGGCGGGCACAACAAGGAACAAAAGTAATTACCCTCTCCCTCTTCCATATCATTCTGAGCTAGCCACTGATCCTGTCAGCAGGCATTTTCAGAACTCTCCCTCTCCCAGCAGTTTGTGTTCCTCCCAATCCATTGCCATCCTACTCCTGTTTCACCCATTTCTACACATTTACCTCATAGTTTCATTTATTTAGATTAGATTAGATAGATTTAGGTGTTGTTTTTATTTTTTTACCCCTTCCTGTGTTCTTTCTCCCTCCCCTCCATTGAATCCTTCCCTCCTCCCTGTATATATTACATCCCTGATTCCCTTCCCCTGTTTTGGATTTATTTAGATTAGGTTTCATTTCAATTTTGTACCCCTCCCTGTGTTGTTTGTTGTGAGATGTCTGTGCCCCCTCCTCCAATTCCTGTGGATACATAGATAGATAGATAGATAGATTATGTAGTAATTCAGTTTGAATATTTTATAGTGTGTTTGTAGGACTAGGCCTTTGTAGATATTAGATAATATTCCGTTTAGTTCCATAGGTTTTAGAATAGTTAATAGCAGTTAGAGTTAGTGTAGTAGAGATAGATTATATTCCACATTTGAATAAATAAATAAAAAAATATATAAAATCTTCCTCTGCATTATTTGGGTGGGAGAAATGAAGAAGGGAAGCAGGAGAGGCCAGTCTGCTGCCCATAAGGCAGGCTATGGGGGACTTGGCAGAGGTGGCAGGGACCGTGTCAGCAGAGTTGAAGGAATAAGCAGCAGCCTGAGCCCATCACCATGCCCCAAACTGCACAGGCCTGATTTTGGGAGACAGTCTTCAGAGGCTCCCAGCAGTGGCACTAGGCGTGTGGTTCAGCATTGCCTCCTGCCAGCATCCTTCACTGCCACACAGGGCACTGGAAGGCCATCAGTCCAGGAGGCTGTGGCTGTCTCTGCTGCGGCTGCAGGTGCAGGTGCTTCAGGGTCAGATGTTGATCATAGGCCACCATTGTCCCCCATTATTGATGTGATCCCCAGCAGTCCAGGGCTGGTGGATCCCACCCCAGTTGCTAGAGGCAGGGCCTGATCCCTGGGCAATGACAGCAGGGAGAGGAGCAGCAGGAGCAGCAGCAGCTATAGGGGACACAGCGAGAGTGGCAGCAGCATGGGCAGTCGATCAGCCTCAGGGTCCCAGTACTCCCCTTCATGGGACAAAGATCAGATTGGGGACAACAAGGCAGACACTAGTCCTGTAGAGGAGGAGATGTCTGGTGCTGAGGCAATGGCTGTCCCTCCAAGAGCTGGCTCACCACCATGTTCTGCCCCTCCCATCAGCGCTGTCAGTGATGTATCACCCGGTGCGGGCCAGAAGAGCTTGTTGAGATCCGGCGAGTAGGATGCAAGCCTGCAATGCCCAGTCAGGTAGGGGTGCAAGCCACCAAGCCCTGGCCAAGCCTCTGCTGCTACTCCACCGATGCCTGACAGCCTGCAACACCCGGCCGAGTAGGGGTGCCAGTCACCAAACCCTGGCTGGACATCTACCGCTGCTCCACTGATGCCAGCCAACCTGCAATGCCTGGCCAAGTAGTGGTGCCATACTGGCCATACTGCATAACACATAGGTGGTAGGTGCCATACAGAGCACCCACTCATGGCCACGCACAGAGTGCTTGCTAAAAATCCAGGCAAACTGCAATGCCCAGCCAAGTAAGGGTGCCAGCCACCAAGCCCTGGCCAGGCCTCTGCCACTGCTCCAGCAATGCTTGGCAGCCTGCAACACCTGGCCGAGTAGGGGTGCCAGCCGCCAAGCCCTGGCCAGGCCTCTGTCACTGCTCCGTCAATTCCTGGCAGCCTGAATACCCAGCCAAGTAGGGGTGCCAGGCCAGCCACCAAGCCGCAAGCTTTCCAAGCCTCTGCTGCTGCTTCTGCTGCTGCTTCTGGGTCTAAGACAGCCAGTCATGCCCCCACAGGCACCCCCAGGGGCCAAGCGTTGAGCCTGTCTGCCCGGTCAACCCGGGGTGCCAAGCCCAAAGCCTTCCCGGTCTGTGCTGCTGCTGTGTCTCCAATGGACTGCCATGTCCCCACAGGCACCCCTGGAGGACCCCAAGCCTCCAGGTGGCTGAATTTTCTGAACATTTGGGGGGGTCTGACCAAATCCACAAACCCAAACTTCAGTGTTTGGACTCAATGGCCGAACATCCAAATCCCGTTCTGTTTGCACATCCCTGGAAGGGATGGGTTAAAATGAGTATTCACTGATATTCAGTGTCTGTCTTGATACCAAATAGTATCCAGTTAGTGGGGCTGATCCCAAGCTCTGCAGATCCCATGCATTCACGCATGCACGTGTTTTTCACGTGGCCCCATGTGCTGACAATGCAGGTGTGCACGTGCCTGTGCATAGGATCCACAGGGCTTAGGATCAGCCCCCATGTCAGCAGTTAGTCTGGTTAACCAGATTACCAATTTATTGCAATACCACACTTTACTCTTTACCGTATTACTGTTTACCACCCCTAATTTTCTTTGTTGTTATTATTATTATTATCATCCTCCTTCTGTACCAGGTTTTAAGGTTGTAATAGTAACATTTGGTTATGCAACTATGTGGTAATATAGCAATGTGCAGATTTGAAACAGGTAACCGTGGGCACACCCGTCAAATTCATAGAACTCGATTCCACTAAAAAATTCTGGGTGCTTTTTGGTACCTGAAATGGCATCCAATTGACTACCGGAAATACCAAAATACTGTTTTTCTCCCAATTTTTCAGCTTTCAGCCCTGATGTCAGAATCTTTTTCATGTATTTTTTCCTGGTTTTCAGGTAATTGCAGGTTCTTAAAAACTGGAAAACAGAAATTTTGGTTTTCCAGGTACTCGGACAGAATTTGGGTACCGACTTGGATACTTGAAACAGTACCCAAAAAATGTGGGACTTGCCGATGGGTACCAAATCAGGTATCCGTTTCATCTCTAGCTAATGCAGTAAAAGGTAATTTGGTAAAGAGTAATACAATAATACCAGGTAATCTATTTGGGCAGTTAACCTCTGTTGTAACAGGTTAATTACTGAATAACTGCCAAAGTAATTGGAATACCAGATATTAACCATGGATACTTTTTTTTTTAATATATCCATTTCAGCACTACTGGGTGGAAGATTACAAGACCAGGGACCAGTTCTTTCAGCCTAAGAAACTGGGGGGTAGAAAGGAAGGGTGACTTGGAGCACATCTTATTTTACAGGAAGTGGGGGGGGGATGCAGGGGGAAAACTATGCCCTCTCTCTTCCCTTTAGTTACATGTTAACAACATCTTATTGTTATTTCATAACACTGGAAAATATGTTGGGCATTTCTTCAAAGACGATGGGCGTTTTTACATGCACCTTATTGCTCCTAGACTTCAAACTTCAGTAAACATGTGCACCTGCCCTCCTGAAAGGTGGCCATGCCATTGTAAACAGCGTAACCCTGAGACTTCTGCATGTTTTGTGTCCCGGACTTGTAAGTCCTCTGCTGTCAGGGACTTACAAGTCCGGATCACAAAACATGCAGAAGTCACTGGGTGCTGCTGTTTATAACGGCACCTGGTTGACTTCCAGAAGGGTGGGAGAGTGTTTAAAGGCCTCATGCACAAGTTTACTGAACCCGGACTTTGAACTCCAGGAACAATAAGGTGCATGTAAAAACGCCCAATAACTAGTAGCATTTGACAGAACTGTCCTCTATGATCTATCATCCAGGAATTCCTACAATGGTAGTATTCCCTCCAATTATCACCTTTCTCCCTAGTCCCAGAGAGTTTACAGGGTGTGCTTCTTCTGTAGAGAAGGTGATAAATGGAGGGAATACTTTCCCACTGTATGAATAGGAGGACTGTAGGAGGACAAGTCTATCTATAGCTATTGAACATCATGGTCAGAACATGCAATCTCAGCCTCCAGGTGGTTCTAACTTCTGGATGCAGGAAGTCGAGAGGGGGATAACAAGAGATCATTCACTCTCTGCTTGCCTGTTCCTTCTACACCTCTTCTTGAAGCCTCCAAAGTGGTCACACTTGGGGAAAAGCTACTAGGTTGGATGGACCATTGGTCTGAGCCAGGGTGGCATTTCTTATGTTCTTATGACTGGATAAAATTCTCTGCTATACCGGAGATCGGAAAAGATGGTTATCTCCTAGTTCCTTTGGGCCTTAAAATCCTAGGAATCTATCAATAAGCAGTGAGGAGAGGATGGGTTTTTTTTTGTTTTTGTTTTTATTTATTTATTTATAAAATCATTTGCTACCCCACCCCTCCTGCTCCAATCAGTCCTGGGCGGCTCACAATGCTAAAACACATACAAGCAGTAAAAACAATACAAAAAAAGCGAAGGTACAGAACCAATCCCCTTCCAGCCTCCCAGCCCACCCTACACCCCATCTCCCTCACCAAAAGCCAGGTGGAACAGCCAGGTTTTACACATACGACAGAAGGAGTGGAGATCCAGGGTCACCTGGGCCTCCACCGGGAGGGAGTTCCACAGCCCAGGTGCGGCCACCAAAAACGCCCTCTCCATAGTGGACCCCAAGGCACTATTTAACGATTGGTAATTTGAAAATTGAAGAATTGGTACCAGAAATGACTGATTTTTCGAGTATGCAGGTACACAAATGGTACCCATCAAGTACCTGATACAGTATTAAAAAATGCAGATATTACCTATGAGTAGCAAATTAGCTCCCTGTCAGGACCTATCAGATGGAGAGTTTCCCCCCCCCTTTTTTTTTTTTAACAGAAATTCAATGATGTGTCCGATTTAGCCATCTGAAAATCTCACTGGTTTTGGTAATATTTTAAAACTGATGAGGAGGGTGCAGAGATAAAATTAAGACAAATATTGACTTTGACTTCTGTTGTCAAAAGAACAGAAAAAAGTACCCTTTATAGAGATTTTGAAATAAGGTGANGAACACGAACGCGAGGTACGACCGAACGACCGAACACGAACACACGAACCGAACGCGGCCGAACCGAACGGCCGAACGCGAACACACGAACCGATCGCGGCCGAACCGAACGGCCGAACACGAACCGCGATCTGTTCGCCCATGCCTAGTGAGAATGAGATAATCGGGGCATTGTTGCTGGAAACAATAGTCAAGTGGAGAGATGCAGACTGATCTGGTAACGACTACGAGACAGACAGTGTGGATAAGCGTGTGTGGGCGGAACCAGAGATATAAGTAATGTGGCCTTGGATGTGAGGATAAGCATTTTAAACATGATGGAATGAAGAAGTGAGAGCTAGTGGAGAGGTTCCTTGATTATAGCAGATTATACTTGGTATAAACACACAGTCCTAAATGGCCAGAGACCTACATATCTAAAGGACCAGCTTCCTCCTTATGTCCCTCTGCGGCCTCTAAGATCATCTGAGAGAGCCCTCTTGCAAGTTCCATCATTGGCCCAGGTCGATACGACCAAGGAATGCAGAGAGGCATTCTGAGTGGCAACTCTACAGCTTTGGAACTCCCTTCGCTATGGAAGTTCACCTAAGCTCTGGTAAGAGCATCTTCCAGACGCAGTATAAGCCCTATTCATTTGACCAGGCATTTCATGGGCAGAGGGTGGGGCTATTATTAGTATTGCATGGATTTTATTCTGTATTTTATCTTTTTATTATGTTAGCCCCTTGAGCCTCAGGGAATAGGGTGGGATAAAAATCAAAACAGATGATGGATGGATCGATCAATAGATAAGCTTCCGTCATTAAAATAAATGGCAGCTTTGCCACTGACCTGAGTGAGTGGACGACTGCACCCTTATAATGGACTTTAGTGCAGTGGGGGTAATGTGGATGAGAGGAGGATGTTTCTGAAGTTTAGATGGAAGAGGACTTTGGCAATTAGTTGAAGTTTAGGCTGTTGAGACAATGTAGAAAAGTTGGATCTACAAAGTGATTTGATTTGGATACAGCTCAGATGTGGGGGCAACATGAGAACAAGGACTGAAAACTGGACACCCAAGGTGTCTTGGAAGATGGAGCTGGTAGGAAAAATTCAAGAGAGGATAATTTGTATATGGAGCTCTGTTGCTGTAGTCTTGTACATACATTCCACAACAGGAGTGGGGGACCATTTGCCTTTCAGGGACCACTGGGGGTGTCTCCACATGAACAACGAGGGTCTGATTTCTGCACGGCCCTGTGGTAGGCAATCACTGCCGCCACACAGTGGGTGATGCATGGAGAGGTGGCCACACGGTTGTGGGGAAGCCAAGTTGGCCGACCCCTGTCGGAGCCACTGCCACGGGGGAGAGACGCAGCATCAGCCACACAAGCATTTGTCCGGCCTTGCCCCACCTCCATCCCCCGCCTGGTGTGATGGGCACCAGTACCCATTGCTCACAGACCTGCCACAGAGCTTGCCTTGTGGTGGGCAGAAGGGGCCCAGCCACATGGGTCACCCCACCCTGATCAGCCTTACCGCAGCTGGGGTGTGGGGAACATATGGCTTCCACCTCCCAGTAGCCCAGTAGAACGGGAGTCATCTGATCTCCTCGCCTACCTGCTACTAGTGGAGGTTCCACAGCAACTTGGCTCTCCTAAGTCTACTTTCTGTGCTTAGATTTGTAGCTTTCATTGGTAAACAAGCGCATCATAAGGGATATGGGTAATTACACAAATTAGATCAGATAAACTTTGCCAGAGGAGATGGATTTTGTTTACCCAACGGCTTTCTGTTATAGAAGAGCCGCCAGAGAGCTGCAGTCTGGGACTGACGAGGACCAAAAAAAGGGTTTGCTTATTTGCAGATAGGAGTTGAGCATGAAGGCTGGGGATTTTACAAATGATGGAGTCAGCGCAATAGGTGCATGAAAGAAGGCTGAGTGACAGTTCTTGGTGGCAACTTTAAAAGATCCATTTTTTGATTCATGGCTGTTACAAGGCGATTGGCTGTCAGCTGCCAAATCTGTGCAGAATCAGCTCCAAGTTTCCATTTAAAAACTACGTTTCCTGCACTACCATTTCCAATTTATCAGGCTCAAACTCAACACACCTATTTTAACCAATGCTCATAGTCTGCGTGCTTTCAATTCCCTTATGGAGGTTGTCCACCTGCTCTCTCTTGCCTTAGGCCAGATAAATACTATGGAGAGATTCCAGCCTGCTGTAGTCTCAGCACCCCGGACAGCGCCCTGCAGACCCCAAGCCCAGGTCCTTCTGGTTCTGTGACCTGAGAGGCTGCCTGAATGGCAGGGTTTGTTGCTCTTATAGCCCCAGAGGAGGGTTTGGCTAGGGCAAGGAGCAGAGCTTCTTAAAGGGCCATCACCTGCCATGTTAAAATGCCTCTTTGTGAGAAGAACTTTTTGAATACAGTCTGTTCATTTCTTCTTTTCTAAGTGGTGGGGCTGATCCCATGCCCCACAGAACACCACGTGGAGGATATGTGGCGTACACACAGGGATGTGTGCATAAACCGAGTGCACCCCTGGCATGGGACCTCTGTCGCCTGTTCGAACCACATGGCTGTACACGTGGGGCATAGGTTCGGCCCCCAGTGACTACAACGTCACAAGCAAAACATTGAAGGGGACCTTTAGCAGAGTTTTTCCAGTATTAGTATTTATATCTGAGGAGGGGGAATAAGTAGCGTGGATGGAGCTGGTCCATGGCCTCCTCCCTATTATTGGCCATAGACAGTCGTCAAGTCCACCCCCAACATTGCAAGCTCATGCTTCCTTGTCCTCACCATTGGGCAATACAGCCAAGGAGGAGGATAGAGAATGAAATCAGCAGGTCGTGAGGGGGCTTCCTACAGCCATAAGTCAGAGGGGAGGGGATCAGTGAGATCTCTTCCTTTGGGTCAACTCCCTCACCTTTCTGCCACAGCTGCTTTTCTCAACAGAACTGGAAGATGAGTTTAATGGAAAATGGGGTGTGGTAGGAGAAAAGAACTGTCCTTGCGTGTGCTTAGGAAGAGGAGGGAAGTGCAGGGAGCATCAGAGCTCAAGAAACTTTCAAAAATGGCCCTTCTTGGCCAAAATCCAATTGAGTCCTTCCTTGTCCAAGGCAACCCTTGTGGAAACATAGTAGTCCTGCATTCCATAAGGCCCCCAAAGTGTCTTCTTAATCAAAGACTGTAGAACCAAATCTCCAATCCTCATACTGTTTGCTCTCTATCAATAGCCAGAAGGTTTAGCAAGATGGGACCATTATTTTAATTTCACCTGACCTCTGTTGTAAAAAGATACTTGTGTTTTGTGGACCGTTTACTTACACCATGGAGGAATTTAGCAAATTATAGCTATTCCTTTCATCTAGAATTTGGCCTCTTTGAAAAGAAGGGAAGATGGACAGATGCGTCTTATCTTAATCCTTCCTGGATGGATGCTTGTATAAAAAAAAAGGTTCACCCAGCTCTCGCACATCAGCTAGGCCAGTGTCATGCCACGGAATTAGAAACATAGGGTCAGTGTACAGTATTTCTGATCATAAGCATTCCAGAATCACGAGAGAGCCCACCAGAAATCATGAGATGGCTTTTTCTTTTTTTAAAAAAAAATGTATTTTGTGTGTTTTATATATGCTGTCTGATTTTTGAGACTTTGGGGTTGAAGTAGGAACCTCTTCACTTAGCTTAATTAATTTAAGGCAGCGTTGTCCAGACTTATGGTGCCTGTGATCCACTTGATTATCCATCCACTTGATTCAATTACATTGTCCATTAGGGAACTGATTTCTGCATTGTCCAGGTGTCAACGTCAGATGACCTGTCAGGATCCATCCCGCTAGCTGCGGCTCTCTAGGCTGACACATTTCCTGCTGACTACCAGCTCTAGGGCATCTCAGTATCTCATCACAGGAGCAGAAAGGAACACTCCCCTATAAAGACAGCTTTTCCCCACTACACTAAATACTCTGTCCTAGCCTGTCTTCTCCCTGGAGATACTCCCTGGGGCAACAATCCTCATCTATTCTCTTCTCCAGAGGTGATCTACCTCTTGGTCACACCAGGACTAAATTTGTATGGATTCACATGCTTCCAGAAAGGCTTTGAGGAATCAAAGAATCACAGAATCTTAGAGATGAAAGATACCTGAGCAGTCATCTAGTCTAGGGATGGGCGAACGCAGTTCGGAATTTTGGAGTTCGGACCAAACTCGGTCTGTTCGGTCAACCGAACTGAACTTCTGAACTGAACTTGAATTTCAAACCGAACTGAACCGAACAGAATTTCCAAACGCTGTTCTGTTCGCCCATCCCTAGTGGCAATACACACCAAAAAACATGGTTTTGAATGGCCGAACTTGGTTCAGAAGTTCAGAATTTGACCGAACTTGATCTGTTCGGTCGACTGAACCGAACTTCCGAACCGAACTCGAATTTCAAACCGAGCTGAACCAAGCTGAATTTCCGAACTCGAATTTCAAACCGAACCGAACTGAACCGAATTTCTGAACTCCGTTCTGTTCGCCCATCCCTAATCTAGTCCAACCCCTTGATCAGTACACAAAATCTACAGCTACAGCATTCCTGACAGATGGTTGTCCAACCTGTTTGAAAACTTCCAGTGAAGGAGACCCCACCAGTGTCCTAGGACATCTGTTTCACTGTCAAACAGCTCTGGAAGTTCTACCTAATGTTTAGCCAAAATCTGCTTTCTTTTAATTTGAGCCCATGGGTTCTAGTCCTGCCCTCAGGAGCAACAGAGAACAAGTCTGATCCATCTTCTATGGGACCGCTCTTCAGATATTTGAAGATGGCTATCATGCCTCCCCTTAGTCTTCTATTCTCCCAACTAAACATACCCAGTTCCTTCAATCTTTCCTTAGGTGACTTGGTTTCCAGAACCCTGAACACCTTTGTTGCCTTCCTCTGAAACTGAATAACAGCCAACAGGATGAGGAGAGCCAGATTAAATGATGCGGGTGTACCAACCTAAGTCATTCTTTTGAAGGGCCCCCAATAAGACCATTTGTGGGACACGTGGGCAGAAGGAGAAGGACAATATGGCCAGCATTAGTTTTGAGGTAGGAGGAACAGGACTTAGAACGTGAAAGAGATGCTGCTTTCTTAGGGTGCTCTGTAGGCTCTTCAGGGACCCATGTCTTTATTAAAACTGTCATTATTTGTTTTTGTTAATAATGAAAAATCATTTTTCATTATCGATGTCATTATTGGTATTGCTATCGGATGAAACTGAAAATGTTGTTTTCATTTTCATTTTCATTTTCATCAGTTTGTGTGTGTGTGGGGGGCTCTGTGTGTGTGTGTTTGTGTGTGTGTGTGTGATAGAAGTGCTATTGGAAGAAGTGCCAGTAGACTGCACCTCATTATAGCCCCCCCACCACACACACACAGAGCCCCACATGAAGACGCGCTGACAAAAATGAAAACGAAACCAAAAACAAAATTTCCGGTTTCATGCGATACCGATATCAATATCAATTCAATAACAATCACTGGTACATTTCATTATTGATTTAGTTGTTATTGTTTTCGTTATTGTAATAACAAAAATGAAAAACAAAAAATTCATTTTCGTTATCAAAATAACAAAAACAAAGTCCACACCCCTAGTAATACTAGAGCTGAGAGTTATCTGCATAGCAATTAGTAACCATCAGATTTACAGTACCCAAACTGACCATGGTAACATATTGAGCTGTAACCATTCAAAAACGTAATGGTTTAATAGAGAGACTGCATTATCCTATCAATGCTTTGCATTATTTAATGGGTGCTGTGTTCCATTTTCTGTCTGTTCTACTGTAACTGACCAATTCCATTGGCTCATAATTCCTCTGCACCTCCCCACAAACCCTGGTTTCAAGTTTAACCTAGTTTTTCATTGGTGATTTGGTTCAAGCCTACTGGATGCAGTCTTGTTGTTGGTCCAGATGTAAATCAGAAATAAGGGGACACAGAAAAACTGTAAATTTGTTCTGTGGCCAGTCGGTGATGCGATAATAGTAAAATGGTATTAATCAGTATTTCAGTTCATGAGTTAACCATCGTGGTATGCATGTACATATCTAGAATTATATGTCCAGAATTTTGGTTAGTATCCACAGTTATGGAATTAACTATCTTTTTCAGCTCTAGGGAGTAGGCCTGAACCAAAAAAATCTCAGCGAGTGCTGTTTCCTTTGGAAGTAGGACATTCGCCAAGTTTCATGGGTCATACCAGCACACATACCGGCTTTCCCGCTGTTTTCACCATTTTCTGTTATTTTTTGCAAGTTGAACAGGTTGCCATGACCTCGTCCCAAGCCCCAAGGGTGAGCCGCACACACCCCTGGGGGGCTGTAGAAATGAAAACCTGCCAGGGAAGTGCTGGAAATTTCCACAAAAGTGCTGTTAAACTGCCATAAAACTGTCATAACATTCCCAGAAAGTGAAGTCTCAGAAAGTGACTAAAATTCCCAGAAAGTCATGAACATGACACAAAAATGGGGAAAATGGCAGAAGCACAGAATCAGCAGAAACTGACAAAGCACCAGTGGACACTCGCAAGCGGTCCTGAAAAATTGGCATTTCCCTCCGAAATGGGAACACTTGTTCTTGTCTCAGCCCTGTCAAGCAGCACTGAGGACCGGGGACATTGGAATGACTATAAACATGCTGGGTGACTCTAGCTATTTAGGCCTGTAGCAGGGGGCTTTCCATTGCCACACGGGGGAAGTGGGGTCGCACTCTGGGGAATTAGCTCACCCCCTGCTACGCCGTTTCAGCCTTGAGCCTCGGCTGAATCCCCCTCTTTATGGAAGGGGGTATCCCTCTCAAGACACACCACACAGTCCAGAGGGTATTAGTCCACAGTCCTTTATTAGACACAACCCATGTCCAGTGTACCTGGGGCTGCAGGCTCAGTTGCCTCCACCCTGCAGGCCCACGTCCGTCTTTCTCAAGTACAGGAGCACCACAATATCAGCCCCCAAAGTCCATCCAGCAAGGCCTCAAAGCTCCAGGTTCTGGCCAAGTCTTCTCCAGAAAAGAGACTCCCTCCTGGCCACAGCCTCTCCCACTTGCCTGGGTCCCTCTGGTTCTCCAACCCTCAGCACCTTGGATAGCGTAGAGCAGGAAGGCTTGTTTAGCGAGATGTTGGTCCTTTGGCTCCCTGGCAGAGACTCTTTTCCTCTCAGCCTTGTCTCTTCTTATACACAGCAGAGTGGGCCTGGCCAGGCTTCTACTCCAGTCTTAAAGGGCCAGTAACCTGCCCACTCTGTCACAGGGGTTTCTTAGACTGTGCTCCCCACAGGCTGATCCCCCGCTCTGGGGCTGACTCTGCCACACCCCTGTGTGTGCTCAGCCCTCTGGCTGGCCGACACAGCCCCCTTCTGAAAAGGGGCATCAGCCCCCCAGGTCTGCTCCCTGCTACAGGGCTCTCTTTAGGCTGAAGGACTCTTGACAAAATCCCAAGACCATACAGACCCCCAGAGCTGAGAATGGAGTCTCTTCCCCAGCTGCGCCCATCCCTCGGACATCTTCTACTCCTGCTTAAAAAGTTAGTCTGAGTTTTCAAAAGACAAAAAGGAAAAGAAAAAAGTAAATTGTGGTCAGGATGAAATATTCTGCTAATTAAAAAAAAGTTAAACAGTCTCCATCCACTGTTTCCCTAATGGACAATGCAACTGAATTACCATTAGAGCTAGCATGGAACCTTTGATAACGACGGAGCTATTTGTATTAAATTCAGCTATTTTCTCTTATTCCGCCGAGCCCCGGCATTGTATCCTCCTTACTTTGAAGCCATTGACAGCGTTCACTTGATTTATTTCAGACTCATCACATAGCTCCTAAATTCTACTTAAATTTGCTTCTGAACAAAGGGGACCTGGCTCAGAGAGATTTTCTTTAAATGAAAAACACTGGGCAGTTATAATCCCATTCCTTTGCTTGTATTTCTAACTCTGTATCTAGGGAGCTATTATCACTGCATGAAAAATGATTTTAAAAAAAATCTTCTCCAGAGTCTCCTCTCAAAAGCAACAGGAAGAAGGGAGGGAGGGCAGGAAGAGTGTCCAGTGGCCTTGGTACTATAGAATGACTTTCAGATGGAATCAAGGGAATATGAGAATATGAAATTTTCAGTGGGGGGAAATTATGGGGATATATTTGTCACCAATGACCGATGGTGGCTATGTGTTTAAGCCATTCAACTGCATCTCTGAAGACTGAGTTCAAATTAGGAATGTTCCAGATAGGGGAGAATACATTTGCCAGTATTTTCCGAGGGTCTGAGGAGTGGTCCTGACTGTTTGGACCACCGTTCGGATTCTTGGAGAATACTCACGCATTTCTGAGGCCAAGCAGATAGCATGGGGTGTGTGTCAGGGGTTGGGGGGTTGATAGGGATGGGCGAACAGAACGCCATTCGGATGTTCGGAGGTTTGGTCGTTCAGTTTGAAAGCTGAGTTTGGGTTCGGCTGTTCGGTTCAGCAGATTTCAGTTGGGCCGAACTTGGCCGAACATTCAAAAAAGTGCTATCTGTACCAAAACTGAAACCAAATTTTTTTCAGCATGGGTATTTTTGGCCCTGAAACCACAACTGGTGTCCCCACCTGGTGCCAGGAAGTCTGCTTCTCAGCTGCCTCCCCCTTCCAGTCATGTTTTTCCCACCCAAAATCACATTTTTTCCACCCCCGAACTCATCCGAACTCATCCAAACTTTTCTGAACTGTTCGGAAGTTCGAGCATTCGGTTCGGAAGTTCGGTTCGGTTGTCCGAACCTGCTGAGTTTGGACCAAACTCTGAACTTCAGAACCGCATTTGCCCATCCCTAGTGGTTGAGGGGAAGAGGGGGGGGTACCAGGGGGATCAGGGTGGGTTATTTACCTTCCGGATGGGTCCCACGCAATGTGTGACCTCTTCCTGGCTTGTAATTTTGAAAGTAAAAAACAACAGCAACTGAGCATGCTCAGAAAAAAGCCGAGCCCTTTCTGAGCAAACTCGGCCCTTTTCAAAGATGGCACTGGCATACTGATGCTGCTCAGAAACTCAGAAAGGTTTCTGAGCATGCTCAGTTGCTTTTTTAATTTTCAAACTTACAAGCTAGGAAGAGACTGCGCATTGCACTGGACCCCTCCAGAAGGTCACCCACTAGGCCCTGACTCCCCTCTTCCACTCTTCAGGGAAGGGGGAACAGGGGCCTAGCTCTGGCCTCTGGCCCCCACTTCCCTGCCCTCTGGCCCCCTTCCTCCTTATACTTGGCTGAGGTTTGGTTGAGTTCTGAAGGTCCAGGGCCCTTCCTCAGAAATTCAGAACTCTGGAAATCAAGGCCAACTGCACCAGTCCTCGGTGTTTCCCAAGGAAAACCAAGGACTGAGTTTTAGCACCAGTTCAAATTACTTGGTCTCAAACAACCTCTGTGTCTTTGTGCATCCCTCTCCCTTTTATTCTCCTTTCCTGTGTCATGTGGAATTGTACCTTCTGTGCTTGGCTTTCCGATTCTGCTTTACTGGCCAACTTCATGGTTGCTGCTTTCCTCGGCAGCTTGGACCTAGAGGTGAAAAAGTATTTTCAAAAATAGGTACCCATCAGAATTGTGTTTCTTGACCCAGCCTAGTAACATTATGTACTAGTTGATGCCCAATTAGTACTCAACATACTACCTGATGTACCAATTTACAATTTTTTCATTCCCATTTTCTGACTTCTGATATCGATTTTCGTACTTCCAGTACCAATGTTTTGATTTCCCGTGCTGATTCCTTTACTGACTTACCATTTTATTGAGTGATACCAATCAGTAAAACATTAACTCAGTAATGGCAATCCTCAGTATTTTTGGGTAATCAGGTGTGCAATCAATACTTGGAGAGCTGACCAGGCAGTCAACACAGCAGTAGTGAAACAAATGGGTTGCCTGTTTCAACTCTACTTATGCCCTTGACTTCAGAGCCTGGGACAGCTCCCAGCATGAGCCGTTCTGCCTAAGCTTATTATCCATTTGGCAGCTTGCAATAGACAGCCAGACGCACCAGCCTTTCCCCTTTATATTGCTTCAAAGCGGTGGGGCAAAAGTGATGGGCAGGCCAGAATTGAGGTCACATCCTGTTCCATCACAATTGGCCAATGGAGAAGCAGAAGAAAAAGGTCCATCAGCCCATTACCTCCCTCATTCCAATCCATAGCAGTCACAAAGGGGACAGAATTAGGGCTGAAACAGCGACCTGATTTGGTACCCATGATTAATATCCAATTTGGGGGTACTGTGTTGGGTACCCAAATTGGTACCTCAAAATGTTCTGATTATGTGAAAAACAAAATTACAGTTATCAGTTTTCGGGCACACAAAATTACCTAAAACCCCAAAGTAATACCTAAAAAATGCCCCAAATCTGGGACAAAATAAGTATGTCAGTATACCAGTCATCAGTATTTTGTGTACTTGATCGAAAACTGGTTCGAATCCTGAAAAGTACCCAAAATATTTGGTTCAATTTGGGTACTGGAAATTCTAAGAGTATACCCATTCAGGGAAGTCTCCTTTAAACTCTAGTCAGAAATGCTTAATTCTAAAGAACAGCAGGGTTTCAAGTCTGGATTATGTCTCCCTGAGGTAGCTTTCTTGGGACAGTGTGGCTCTGTCCAACTCAGTGCTGTGGATACATTATACAATCCCCAACTAGACGAGTTCTTTACAGTAATAAAATGGATTGAATGAAACCGAGGGATGAAGAATATTCTTTTTAAAGCTTTCAGATGGTAAGGTGGCTTGGATGGCAGCCAAGGGTGTCATGGAAACCTTTCTGGTTGGCACATGGATTGGGAGAAAAATAATGACAGTAGATAACCCTATACCAGCAGAAAAGCGGCATTTGAAACCCTAGGGGCTTTCCCTGTTTCCACATTCAATAGTTCTGAGGGAACAAAAAATCTGAGGAAATAAATGACTGCAGAGACCAGTTATTTAAAAATGGGGAGATCCATTTTGCCATGAGCTGGGGGCGGGATTAGTTTTCTTGCTCTGTTGGAGGCAGACTAAGTTTTTTACGCTGGCTTAAAACTGCATTCCATTCCATTCGTTGTGTTTTTTAAAAAATCTCTGCAAATGAACATGTTGTCAAATGTGAGCCTCCCATAATGATGGCTGTTAATATTTTAGAGCCACTTTCTCCTTGGATCACTGGTTTGATTCAGACATGTGAAAAACATTGACGGCTGCTTGGAATCTCACTTTATCCAGTTTGAAAACAGTCACGATTAATGGTCCATTTATTCATGCAAAATTCAAACCCATATGTCCATCCATCTATTCATCCATCCATCCAACCAACAGAGGGTTAGAGTTAGAGTCTCTCCTCGGACATAAGCAATATTACTTTTTTACCTCCTCCTATGCATAAGACAAACTCCCTGGTCTCCATCTGCAAAACTTGTTTTCTATCCATAAATACCTCTTCAAGACCCACATTTCTTCCATGTTGCTTGGAGTAAATTGAGTTGTGTCGTGTATAAATTACTCCCGGGTCACAATTTGGCATTTGTAGCAGGACTTCAGAGATAGCTATTCCTCAGGTATTGCATTCAATTGGTAGATTCTGAGGGACAATTCTTTCTAGAGAAAGTGTTGCAGAACAACATCTCAAATTCATGAGTGTCCACTCTTGGAGAAGTTTAACAGCAGATCTAAGCAATAAGGCCATCATATTGCCCTCCATAAATAGAACTGGTGATCTTGTTTTTCTGGATATAGGCTGTTTTCACATGGATAGAGTTGGGTGGGAGGATGGTTGTGCTGCCACAGTGGGTGGAGGTGGGTGGAGGTGGGTGTGTGTCCCTTTGCACGGACACCCACCCACCTCCACCCATGGGACCTTCTCCAGTTTTCCGGATGACTCAGTGGGTGAAGATGGGTGGGTGATGGGTGTAGGTGGTGTGCGCCGGGAGCATAAACACACAAACACCCACCACCCATGGTGTTCACACGAGCACACACATGGTGCACACCCATCCCCCATCCACTGCCAGCTCATTTCAATGGATGCCCCCTGCCACCGCACACCTGCCGGAACACCCAGTGGTGGGTGGGGTTGTCTGTGTGAAAACAGCCATATTTACAGTGGTTTTCCTTGTTATTTCAGGCCTTGGTGTGCTTTGGTCACTGTTGATACTTGTTATTTCAGGCCTTGGTGTGCTTTGGTCACTGTTGATCCTTCTCTTTGCAGTAGGTTTTCTTATAAGTTCTGTTTTTCTGCTGGTGGTTCCATTTGTTGGGAAGCTAAGGTCATTGAACCAGAAGACCATCAAGGCCACTTCCAACACTATGGGTGAAAACATATGTGACGGAGGTGAGGCGGCTCTCTGGCCTTCCCTGGGCTAAACCACTGCAGTCACCACTCCTCTGACTGGCAGGGATGGCTGTTCACATAAGCAGCACTCAATCCTTAACTTGGGCATGGGGGATGACAGCACAGGTTCTTCCATGCCCCAGGGTGGCCTGAGGAACTGTCCACATGGGACAGGATTCATGGCCTGATCAGCTGGATCAGGCCTGGGAAGAGGTGATGAGAGGGCCACTCCCGGCCCCCTATGAGCTGTTTGGGGTGTGCACCTGACCCACCAAACAGCTCATGGGGGGGGGGTCAAGAGGAGTGCACTCTCCTCCTCCTCCAGGCCCTCCCATCAGTTCTTCAGCGAGCTGGATGAGCATGCCCATCCAGGCCCCACCGACCAACTGTTTAGCAGCTGAAGTGAGCATGCTCCTCTGGGCCCCATACACGGACCCTGCTTCACAGCGGGTCTGGGAAGGCCAAGCAAACATTCGGGGTCACTCATGTTGGTCCAGATTGCCCTGGGTGAGTGGGTTTTGATCTAGGCTGTGTCTCCGAACTTTTCTGGAGGACGTCTCCCATAGAAGCCACCTGCCTGCCCCGGGGTACATGCGGGCCACCATCTGTTGGTGACAGAACAAACATGCAGGTGAGTCCCAGGCCAAAGCAACCCAACACAGGCTACTGTCATGTCTGTCTTCACCCTATGATTCTTTTTGAGATTGGCTTCCAGTGGATATATAAATGTCAAGAACACTCAAATTTCTCCACTTTTATATAAAATGGCCTCCTTATTGACAATGGGACTGATCCTATGCCAGACAGATCCAACCTGCACCCCATGCATACGTAAATGCATGTGGTTACCATGCAGCATCGACAATGGGTGTGTGCGTGTGCCCTGTGTGGCTGTGGGCATGTGTGGATGCATGCACATACAGCTGCGCATGGGATCCATAGGGTATGGGAGCAGCCCCAATGGATCCAATCCCTACCCCCCTGTGCTCAGTGTGCACGTGAATTCCACACAGCTTCCACGTGGGTTGCATGAGTCACACGCCCACACAAGGGTGCCCACAGGTTGCATGCATGCCCGCATGAACACAGCACATATGCACAGCACATATGGTACACACGAAGCTTGGAATCAGACCCACTCTCAGAAGAGAACAAGACCTGGAGACTGCACCACCAACTTACCAGTGGAGGCCATAGCGGGTTTTAAAAATAAATTTAAAAAAAAAAACTGTCTGGAGAGGTTGGGGGTTTCTTTGGATATCAAAATCCAGTTGGGCGAGCATCTTTTCAGTTTTAAGCTGAGGATATCCTGCTTGGAGCAAAGGAATGCTCCTTGAGTTTCCTTCCAACCCTACAATTTTAAGAATGATGGGGGTAGCTTGAGATTTCTCCCCTTGCATCCAAATTGTAGGGCTAGATGGAAATTTCTGAATATAAGATGGCAGCCAATAAAAATCCGAGGGCTAACTCAGAGTCATTTGGATTTTAGAGAGTCCCACATGTGTGTGTGTGTGTGGGGGGGTGTCAGTGGGGAGGGGAAAGGAAGAGAGGACGAGGGTTGCCCAGGCGCACCACACACTCTCGGGGAGCTCTGTTATATTCGATGGGGGTCCCGGAGGCCCGTCAGGATAGTATATGGGCCGTTCCGTGGGCTTTCGCACCTGGAACTTAGGCCCCTATCATCATAGGGCACAGAGCTTTGGCTAGGCAGGGTTCTCACACACCACAGGGGTATGGGAGAAACTGTGGGGGCTGGTGTAGGGTGATTGAGGCAAAGGACCCGGGGTAGAGGGGACAGGAGTATAAGGGCTTGCACACTGGAGAGGGGTAGGGGAGAAAAAGGTGCCCAGGGAGGGGG
>QEPC01014531.1:3133152-3165318 GCA_003113815.1 Sphenodon punctatus
CTGGCTGGCACGTGCAAATCCTGTCCTTCTTTGGGTGCTGCGAAGGGATGAGACCCTTGCTGGCATGTGCAAACCCTGCCCTCCTTGGGATGCTATGGATGGCAACTGGAAAGACCCTGGTGGCTGGTACGTGCAAACCCTACCCTCCTTGGGGTGCTAGGGGATGCTAGGGATTGCAACTAGAAAGGCCCTGGCTGGCACGTGCAAATCCTGCCCTCCTTGGGGTGCTAGGGATGGCAACGGGAGATGTGACCCTGGCTGGAAAGACCCTGCCCTTATTTGGGTGTGTGTAGGGAATGGGATGGCAACTGGAGAGAGGAGACCCTTGCTAGCCTGGCACATATTTGGTTGGGGGTGTTGCTCATTTATTAATTTATTTATTTATTTAAAATGTATATCTCACCCTTCCTGCCCACAGGGCAGCCCGGGGCGGTGAACAGCACTCATGACAGATCCCCCCATACTACAGTACCCTCTCTCTTTGTGGCAGACATCCACTGCTACCCGCTGATGCCTACTGTTTGTGCCTTACTGATGCCCACCACCCATGCACTCACCTGCACTCCAGTGAGCTTGCTCTAACGGATGGAGTCTTTATTGTCCTCAAAGTAAAAAAAAGTTTACAAACCTGGCAGCACCTCCTGAGCCCACCACTTGCTCATCATTCGAGGAGCCAGCCACCACCTCCGGAGGTCTAGGGGCAGTGACCTCTTCCTCCTCCTCCTCCTCCTCCTCCTCCAAGACCACCAAGTCGGCCCCCTGCAGGGGAATCATCACAGAAGCCTTCTTCATTTATTTTTTTAAAAAAATCACGCAGCCAACCAAACCAAAACACACAGTCACCCACCACACACCAACACTCACCAACCAGCCGAACAACACAGCCAAACCAAACACAAACAGCCAAAACACATGAACCGAACAGCCACCCAGCTAAACACACACTCTCTCACCACACAGCTCCGCACACACTCAATTTTCTGGTTTCCGGCGTGATCACGTGCTCTCGCGATACTTTTTCCGAATGCCCGAACCGAACATGACCAAACCGAACGGCTGAACCCGAACTCGGTGAACGAACCAAACGGCTGAATCGAACGCCGGAACTGAACCGGCCCGAACTGAACTGAACAGCCGAACCCGAACTGCGATCTGTTTTCCCATCCCTAATACATAGATAGATAGATAGATAGATAGATAGATAGAAGTTTATTGATATAGATACTTAGATAGGAATATATTGCATATAGTATAGGTTATTAGGTGTAGGTTAGACATACGTATTAGAAATTTTTCATATTGTTAGTGTGCACTTATTAATACTGCAGTATAATGAGAAAGGGAGGAAGAGGTTCTGAGAAGTCTGGGGCAGGTGTCTGCTGATACTACTGCCACTGGTGGCAGCCCACAATGGAAACGATACTAAAAAAAATATATTTGTTGTTGCGCAAAATCAATACCAATAACGACACTGATAACGAAAAATGAAATTTCATTAATAACGATAATGAAAAATGAAAGTGAAAAAGAACATGAGTCCCTGGTGCACACCCTATCTATTGATAGCTAGGGTCTGATCCACTATAAGTAAGGTGGCCATACCTCTCAATTAAAAGAGGACACTTATGAAGAATTCATGTTGCAGGGCTGCATTGTTTCCAGTGCAGCCCTGGGCCATATTTTTCATGTGTCCTCTTTGAAAGGGGAGGTACGACCACCCTATTTATAAGGATAATACTCAAGCTGAAGAGAAAAGACAAAGTGGTTCAAATGATATTTTTTATTGGACCAACTGCTGTTGGCGAGAATGAGCAAGATTTCAGACCACCCAGGGCCCTTCCTCAGGCAGGAAGCTTAGCCAGCAGAAATATATACACTGAGCAAATGTAGGGCAGGTCTATATGTGGGGGCATAGAATGGGCGGGAGTGGATAGACAGGGTAACTTGTGGGAGGGGGTAGAGAGAGAGAGAAATGTGCCAGGCATTTAAAAACAGAGCTGTCAAGGTATATGTTGGTGTATGAGACAAAGAAACGATCGGTAGTCGGAGACACAGTGAGGATTTGGCTAAAGTCAACATATGGGTTGGAGGTGTAGTGGGAAACAGCTTATCAGGTGAAGGGAATATACATATGAAAGGACTTCGATTCACAGCGGTAACAGAAAGGTTGAGTATCCAGCTGAGAGAGTCTTTCAGTTATAAAGAGGGAAATGAATACTCACAAAAATTGGTCAAATTTCCGGTATCTGAATAAACCCACAATGTTTTAGTACTAAATGGTATCCAATTAATGCCTGATTTGGGAACCTGTTGTCCTGGAATGTCGTCTTCCAGTCTAAGAGTATTGACCCCCTATTCCCAATTTTTGAAGTTTCCATCCCAACCATTGGGTTTTCTGTCTTGGTTTTCTGTCCCGATTTACCGATCGGTAACTGGAAAACAGATGAATCAGTAATGGAAATTACTGATATTTTGGGTGTTCAGGTACCCAATCAGTGCTTGGGAAGACCATCATGTACCCAACATGCACTCAAAAAATGTGGGTATTACTCCTGGGTACTAAATTAGGTACCCGCTCTAGATAACAGCCATGCTATCAATTAACAAGGGTGCAAGTCCCATTGAAGAAATGGAATGCTTGCTTCTGCTAACTGTTAATGAGGGCACACTCCCCACAGAGGATCATGCTGCATGCCCATTAAAATGCGTTCTCTGATCCCTGCTATAGAGAAATCCTCCTGTTTAACCCACTCTTTGGGATTTCCCTTTCAGCCTCCTAGCAACATACCAGAGTAAAATTGCAGTGTAACGGTTTCATTAATAATAATGCTAATAAAAAAGAAGCCCACACAAAATCAATGCCGTGGTTTCCCCTGTAGGTAGAGGCGGGGGAAATAGAAGAGATATCTCTATTTAGCTGGAACGGCAGACTCTCCCGTTGCACATTATTTCTCCCACCGAGCATATTGAACCGACTTGTAGTTTTCCAGCCTTAGGCAGTACACAGTATTTAAAAGCGGAGGGATCAGGCTCCCTCTTTTTGGATACAAGGCTCCCTGTCTATGCAAAGGGAGCTGTGGCAAGAAAGAGTGATAAGCACTGGAAACTGCAGCGTGTAGAAGGAATTATCGAGCCTTCTGGTTGAGCCACCGACACCCTCCTTTTATGTCATCCCGCAGGCCAGTGATATGCGTATATTAATAAACTTGAGTTCGCCTGACTCCTTGCAATAGCAAACCCAAGCCAATTATTTTGCACATCAATGCGCATCGCCTGTGGGCGAGAGGGTCGGCTCAAGATATAAATGTAATAAATAAATAAATAAAATAAGTTAAAATGCCCCTCTTCCCCTACTCCCCCTCCCTTTTGTTTTTTTCCTAGTATTGCTCATTTGAGAATGCAATCCCCAAATGATTAACGGTGTCAGAGACCCGATTCTGTATCTACTTGCGATTACTTTAAATCAAAAGGCCCCAGTCTCAGTTACGAAACTGTGTCAAGTCATGGTGATTAAAAAATTAAAAAAGACTTCCTGAACACCCTCTTCTCAGCTTATTGGGACTTTGGACCAAAGCCCAGGCAGGAAAGGCAGAGAGAGAATGAGAGAGAACAGAAGAGACTCTGGCAGTATTTTCTTACCATTTCATCGAGGAGAGAAGATTGATCACAAGCCCGAGAGAGGCAGAATTATGATGATTTGTGTAGATCCTCAGGGGAACAAATGTAATGTTAATAAAATATTATGGACTATCCTAGAACTGCTGTGCCTCTTGTAAAACAGGAAATCTATCTATCTATCTATCTATCTATCTATCTATCTAATCAGAGGTGTGCAGTTCATTTTTAATTTTTTTAATTACTAAAACAAATGAAGCCCCATTGTCTCTTGTCTCTCCCTCTGTTTTCCCCTTCCGCTGTCTCCCCTCCCTGTCTTTAGATTGTAAGCTCTCGGACAGGGACTGTGTCTATCTTATTCTTTGTAAAGCACCAGGTACATTGCTGATGCTATATAAATGCTTATAATAATTATAATAATACTTTTGCTTTAGTCATTAAACTATGAAAAGGGCTGAATAAGCAAAGAGTTATTATTTGCTCTCACTGATTGCATTTTAAAAATAAAAAAACTCTGCGTGTGCAAAATGACTGCTGATGCTGCCAGTATCTTTTGCGGAAAGGGCCATTTTGTGCATGCACAGTGATTTTTTTAAACTTAATTTTAAATAAAATAATTGGGGGGCGGGACCAAACACCCGAACGGTACAGTAGTTTACAAAAAAGCCTGAAAAGAAAGGTTTTTTTGTAAACAGAAACTAAAACTAAAATGGCAGGGGTCTTCTGCACACACCTACTGTCATCTATCTGTCTCCCTGTCTGTCTGGGTATTTTCAGACATGACGGGGCCAATTGGCCCCGTCATGGAAACAAACCTTTGATTCCCCGCCGGGGCCACAGCGTCACGGGTGAACAGACGTGGTGGCGGCTCCCGGCGGGGAATCGGGGAGGGATGGGGCCGCACGTCGCAACGTGGGGCCGCACAGTCCCACCCCCTCCACACTCCCCTGCCGCCCGCCCTCTGGGGAGATGGACGGGCACCGTGGCCAGTGCGGCCGCAGCGCGCGCCCGAATTGACCACGGCCCAGAATCCCTGCGGGGATTCCGGGCCGTGGCTGCCATCCAAATGAGACAGCTTGGTTCATCACGGCGGGGAATCACATTCGCCACGAGACCAGCCCCGGCCCCGCAGGTTCAGTTGATCACGTGGTGAATGTGATTCCCCGCCGCGATTGACCGTGGTAAACATCTGGGGGGGAACTTCCATTCCCTCCATCAGACGTTACAGGATCACTTTCACCATGTGCAGATTCTCTGTGGTTGACTGTGATCTTGTAACGTCTGAAAATACCCTCTGTCTCTAGATTGTAAGCTCTCGGGCAGGGATTGTGTCTATCTTGTTTTTTGTAAAGCATCACGTACATCGCTGGCGCTATATAAATGCTAATGCTAATGCTAAATAAATAATAATAATAATAATAATAATAATAATAATAATAATAACAACAACAACAACAACAACAACACATACATACATGTCCTGTATACAAAAAGGTATCTAGCTTTCTTCATATAGACTTTTAAAATCCCCACAGTAAACCCATTCAAGTTTCAGCTATGAAGGTGGATAATTATTTTCAGCAAACAAATGTGTTGAAAAATCTTTTTATTTCTGCTGCCACTGAGCCTTGATGAAATGACCTGTGAGCCACTAGCCTTTTTTTCAAGAAAATAAATCACAATCCACCCAGAAAAAGAGACAGGCTGTCACGTTCCACACCAGCTTCAGCTTCTGAACAATCAAGGGCAGCCTCACATATAGTGCACTACAGTCATCTAGCCTTGAGGGAATGAAGTCATGGATGATGACAGCCAGATCTGAATCAGAAAGAAAGGTCCGCAACCTCCTCATCCGATGGAATGGGTGAAAAGTGCTCCTGGCCACCGACGCAACCTGATGTTTCAGGTGCGGCAAGGAGTCCGAAGCAGTCCGAGGCTGCAAACCAGTGTAACCGAGGGATATGCATATATTAATAAACTTGACCCCTCCAATGATAGGGGTTCCAATGCCCTCCAAATCACAAGGTTGGCCAACTGTCACCACTTCAGTTTTGTCTAAATTCAGCTCTAATTGGCTCACCCTTATCCAGTCTCCAACAGCTGCCAAGCATTGGGTGAGCACTGAAACTGCAGGACCTGGGTCAGATGAAAAAGAGAGGAACAGCTGAGCGCTGTCATCACTGTACTGGTGGCACTTCACTCCAAATCTCTGAATTGGAATGGGCAAAGAGAACCGAGTTCAGAAATTCGGTTCGGTTCGGTTCAGTTAAGAAATTTGGTTTGGTTCGGTCGACCGAACTATTTGATTTCGGTCCAAACTCCGAACTTCCAAACAAAGTTCGGAAATTCAAACCCCATTGAACTAAATGGAATATTATCTTTTAGGGATGGGTGAACAGAGCTGAGTTCGGAAATTCGGTTTGGTTGGGTTCGAAAATCGAGTTCAGTTCGGAAGTTTGGTTCGGTCAACCAAACTGGTCGAGTTTGGTCTGAACTCCGAACTTCTGAACCGCGTTCGCCCATCCCTATCTTTGAATGATCTCACTCAGTGGCCTTAAATACACATTGGATGAAAGGATCGATAAGAGGGAACCCTGAGGACACCACAGGGGAGGTCCAGGTGAATGACGAGCAATTTTCTATCACCACCTGCTGGGACCCCTCTGACAGGAAGGAACAGAACCACTCAAGAGAAGTCCTGTGCATGAGTTTAAGTACTGCAATTTTGATGGGTATACCCATTTTTATGGGTACTAATTTTAGCTCTAATCAAAATGCTCCACAGGAGGTGGGGCCATGCCAAAAAGGAGTTGGGAAATTCTTCTTGTCCGACCCCTTTCTGACATGACTGAAGATCCAAATTCCCGTGGATAACTTGACAAAATCAGGTCTTCAGAGAGAGATGGCAAGGTTAAACTTGGAAACTCCAGGTCAAGCATGGAAGGGTGGTAGTCCCAGTCATGACCCCCAAAGAGGTCACACCAACTAGGGATGAGGTCATGACCAGGTCATGACTGATATTGGATAAATTTGCATATCTTTGTTGCTGCTCACGCTCATAGGATAATATTTAAGACTCAATCATGGGGCTATACAGGTAAATGTTTGGGAACTGCTGTTGTAAACTCTCTGAGATACAGGTTTGCTGTGGGGCTAATCCTAAGCTCTACGGACTAGTGTTTATGTGCAACCAGTACGCAACCCATGCTCATCCACCTAAGGGGGACTGTGGCATGTGTTCAATGTGCATGGAAATCTCATAGAAGCTGTGCATGCATGAGTTCTAGATCAAACCCACGCTATGTACTGAGCCCAGCAAGATTTGCCAATGGAGTTTCTGCAGTACAGATTATTAGTATCAATCTCATGTTGGACCTCTGTCGACAAGAGGGGTGTGCATAAGGCATACCATTCATTTTCATCTTAGTTTTCATTTTTGTTTCATGAAAACAATTATTGGGGGGGGGGGGCTTTCATAGAAAACCCATTTGGTTTAGGTTTTTTTCCCTATGGTTTTAATTATTAAAAATTAGTGAAAAATAACAAATCCTTGCATATGGGCAATTGCTCAGACTTGCCTGATGAAGGACCCTGTGAGGTCCAAAAGCTTGCATACCTCCACCAGCTGTGGTTGGTACAATAAAAGATATAATTGGACTACTTTTTCTCTATTGCCTATATTTGGGACCAAATCAGCAATCCGTACTTTCTCTACACTTTTCTAATGGGGCAGATATGACCTGCTCCATCTTGGAAAATAGCCACGCATGTGCAGAACAAATGTAGAGACCTTTTTTTTTTTTTTACAGTGTTTTAAAATGTTTTCAAGAATCTCACAAGACCAATGTCGCCTGATCTCAAAAATCGCGTTGAGAGTCTGTTTCTCGACGAAACTTTAGAGATATGCGAGATGACGTTTTGGCCCTACTCTAGGTGGCAAATTTACTACCTGATTCAACTCTAATTTTGGTCATTTCAGTTTCGATATTCTGAAAAACCAAAATGAAGAATGCCAAAGAAATACATTATCCCAAATGGATAGAGATGAAACAAATATATCTTTTCATCCACTTGATTGGAAATGGTTCAGGGTTGCTGATGCTCATTGTGAGAAATGCATCTTAGTTGTATTGAAAAGACCAATAGTTTTCCTTATACATCCCTGATGTGAAACTTTTTGGAATGAACAGGAACTAGTTTTGAAACATTCAAGTTTCCTGTTGGCTGAAAATTCCATTTCCTGCCTAGCTCTGAAGTTTAGCCACCCTTGATCTGAAGTTGATGGGCTACTTTCTTACTTGAAAGCCCTACCTGGATGTGAAATGCACTGAAAGTGATAGGATGTGATGTGATTCCTCTGACAGCTCTAGACCCGTTTCATGGAAGTGTTCAGTATTTTGAATCACACTGGGAAGTGTTTCCCTATAATTTCATTTCGGAGAGGTGGCTTTATGAAACGTTGAATCTGAGATAGCTGAGCACCCACTGAGGTTGCATTCTTGAGATGAGTTGATTGGTTGGTTCTTTGGTTAGATGACACATCCAGTTCAGAGGTTGTCAATCACTGCTTCCCACCTCAGTAGGTTGTACAATCAAAGCTTCCAACTTTCAGCAGGAGTCTACTCTGACTAGGGGTGAAACCATCATTTCAGCCTGGTTTAGATTCTGTCAGAAACAGGCAGTTCATTCAGTCTGAGATTTTTTTTAAAAAGTCTTTTTTTGTATATAAAAAATGGCAGCCACTGTCCAACAAAATGGCAGCGGACATGCTGCAATATCTTGTTGTATGGAGGCACAAAATGGTGTGCAAAGAATTCTGGCCCCCAAATTATTTTGGCCAGAATTCCAATTGGTATTCCGACAAGCCATTCCAATTTCATGGATATCGTGATGGCCCTTTTGCGCATGCAAAGACCAGTTAGCCTTTTCCAAAATGGCGGTGACACTGCCAGTTTTATTTTGGGAGAGGGTTGTGCATGCAAAGAATGGTCCTGCTGTCCATTTTGCATACACATGGTTGCTTTTTTCTTTTTAAATGATATTCTCACTGAGATTTCACACTATTAGGTTCCACGACATTTCCACATACGCCACAGTCCTGAGATCTCGTTAAGGGCTCTCGATACTCGTGAGATTCTCACAAGAAAAAAATTATTCCTGTTTCAGCCCTACCTGAAATGGTACTAAAAAATGAAGGTATTACCTAGGGGTATGCAGAAGGGAATCTCATTAATTTTTGTTCCTCTTTTTGTTTTTAAAAGCTCATTTTCAGTTTTCCCTTTCCTGTTTTTAAAAAATAAATAAATAAATAAATAGTTCATTCACTTTTGTTTTCATTTCCAAAAAAACCATTTCTTTTCTTTTTTTCATTTCAAACAAATTTGTTTTTGTTTTAAATTGGTTTCCCATTGAAATCAATGGGATCCACTTGGCAGGACAGAACAAGATAGACACTGGCAGGCAGTGGGATCCAGGCACTCAAGGCACTAGCATAGAGGAGAGGGTGGTGCTCCCAAGTCTGACGAGGCTTCAAGAAGCACAATGCCCCAGGAGGCAGAATATCAGAGTCTGGCAGGCATCAGGTGGGCACTGGGCACTGAGAAGCAGCAGGCATTGGCAAAGGTGACATGCTGTTCAAAGTCTGTTGGGCTTCAACTTGCAGCGAATACCCTAGGGGGGGAGAAGATATGGGAAAGAGAGACACAGAGTCATCACACAGACTGGCAGCAGCAGCAGCTGACGGGCAGAGGAGCAGCAGGCTCTGTCTTCGCCATAGGAAGGCACCCCAAATTGTGGCAGGGTATCAACATGCCCAGGGGGGCAGGTGATATGTGTGAGAGAGACAAATTTGGGCAGCACAGCAGCAAGAGGCAGACAGAGGAGCAGCAGGTAGTAGGGGTGTGCAGAAGGGACCTCATTCATTTTAATTTCCCCTTTCTTTTTTCTTTTTTTAAAAATAAACAAAACCAAAAAAATCCCCAAACAATAGGGTCATTTACAAAATGCCCTGAAAATGAAGGGTTTTTTGAAAACGAATATTAAAATTAAAATAAACATGGTATGGGTGCCTTTTGTGCACCCATATTGGACACTCCACTCCAATATGCACAGGCATTCTACATGTGTATGTCCTTCCCCCCCCTCCCTATCCTGCCCCTCGCAGGCTCATGGTCCCTGGTGGGACATCACCTGCTGCACATAGCCATACTCCTGACTCTAAGGCCACTGTTTGGCCCTGAGCCCCTTTCCCAATGATCCTCCTGTGAGCCCTGATGTTCCTCAGCTGGATAGCAGCTCCCTGCCCAATTGGGAAGCCCCAGCCCACAGTAATTGGTCCAATGAACGATTTCTGGGCTTGCCGAGGCTAGCGTCAATGCCTACTCCCCTAAAAAACCATGTCCTTCTATCAATTGACCTAGCTCTTACTCTGGGTCTAGTACTGCAGTGTCTTATAGGGACTCGTTACTTGCACAAAATCTGGTATGATTCATTACGTTTTCCCTTTCTAATGTCTCTCTGTAGCTTCAGCTGGAATTAATTATTGTTTCCTCTGCATAACTGGAAGGTGCATTTATCCTTTCACTCTGCATCAGGAGTTTTTAGATAGGGCATGTGATATGCCGGAATTTGCTTGAATCAGGAAGTGCCAAGTTCAAATTCCAATTGCCACAGAGTTTCTCAGGCTACGTATCCTTTGCAAAGTCCCGTAATGTTCTTTTCCCATTTCTGTTTCGCCACCTGTAAAATTTGGGAATGATACATTAATTACTGAGTATCTTACCTTGCAGGGGAGCCGGGAGGATGAATTAATATTTGTACAGTGCTTTAAATATGTAAAACAGTACATTAGTGCTAAATATTATTGGGAGGGTAATTATTTAATGTTTGTAAAATGCAAGCCAGTTAGATCACTGAATGAAGGTGCTGCCATAAGTGTTAAGCTTTATTATTTTTATTATCTCCACAGCATATGCAATAATCTGAGAGACAGATGGCACATGCTAAGCTGGAAATTGTGGTGGCTGGTCATTGTACCCTACCTGAAATCTTTACTTAACTTTTGTGAAAGCCATCGTATTCTACAACTATGTCTGGAAGGCTTTCATGCTTCATTTCATTTCCGCTTTGTCTCTTTGAGCATCTCAGATGTCTGGGTTACGTAGAGCACGAAGCTGGATTTGCTTGGGGAAAAATTTGAGCTGAAACAAGTACCCACAAAAATGGGTATGCCTGTCAGATTTCTGGCACCCAAATCAACCCGACATCGTGTGCCAATCGGTATCCAATTGTAACCTGTTTTGGGTACCCGAAGTCCCAGAATCTCGACTTCTGGTTCTAGAATGTCAACATCTGGTACCAATTTTTTTTACTTCCTTCTGTTTATTTACAGCATCTTTTTATTGATTTTCTGTCCTGGAATGTCAACTTCAGGTTCTGGATATTTAAATTCTGGTCCTGATTCTTTCTGTCCTGATTTTTCAGTTTGCTGACCCAATTTTCCGACCGGTAATTGAAAAAATTGGTACAAGAAATTACCAACTTTTCTGGTTTCTGGGAACCTGATCGGTAACCGAATAACCTGAGTACCCAATGTGGTACCCAAAAATGCTGGTATAAAACATGGGTACTAAATTACTAAATTAAGTACCCATTTCAGGTTTAGGAAAAATACATTAAGGATGCATGACATTTCAGCTCAGAATGTCAGAAGGGCTGAAACAAAAAGTGGATTTAATATTCATGAATATTATTCACAATTTTGGATAGTCCTTTGAGTATACAAATGATGGCCCCCATCCAAGGTCAACATACACACATCAGACCAAACTCATTCCCTGCACGTGAACATAGTGTGTATGTGCATAGCACAAGGAACCACCACCTTCTGACTGTACCAGAATACCCTCTGGTGAGGGTACACCAGAGAATGTGGGTGTCAGTGTGGACGGCAGGTGGGGAACATTGTCTCAGGCACTATGCATGCATGCACTGTGCAGGGGATAAGTGTGGCCTGTGTCTACATTTGGACCTTGAATTGAGACCAATATCTGCACCTGGGATGATTAATTACATATTTGTTCCATAGTGGATATTTCACTTATTTTATTTACTTTAGTATATTGTTTTGCTTATTTTGGTATTTCATTTTTAAAAAACCCCTCTATTGATGATGTGCCACAAACTAAAAGGAAATAACCAAAATTTTAAAATTACTGAGCAAACCCCAAATAAAATTCCAAAATACATGAAAATACTCAAAACAAATAGGTGATGAAACAGAAATGAATAACAGTTATTGGCTTCTTTGGAACTGAAATGAATAGAACAAATTTGATAAAAATTATAGAGCTCTCGGATATGCTCTAAGGTGACATTGGGTGTCTTCAGATGTTATGAGATCACGGTGAACCACGGTGAATACCCACCTGTGGTCACCGTGGCTCAAACGTCTGTTTGCGGGGTGCCAGATGTTCGCCACGGTGAATCCCCACATGGGGTCCGTTTGAACCACGCTTCCCGGGCTAGCCAGGGGAAGGTCCCGGGAAGCGTGGTCAAATGGACCCCGGGCTGTGACCAAGGAAAAGTCACGTCTGGCCGCGCGCCACGGCCCGGGATCCCCGGCGGGATCCCAGGCCACGGCGCTTCCGGCCCGACGCGGCGCCCGCAATGGCCCCGCCGCCCGCCCGTCTCCTCGGAGGGCGGGCGGTGGGGTGCGTGGAGGGGGCGGGGCCGTGCGGCCGCACGTTGCGCCGCGCGGCCCCGGCCCCTCCCACTTTCCCCGCCGGGATCCCCCCAGCACGTCTGTTGTGGCGTTATGGGGTGACCCCAGCGGGGAATGAAGCCGGTGGTTTCGGTACGGGGCCAAAGGGCCCCGTAACGTCTGAAATCACCCATTATCACTCTGATAAAATCAGGAACATTGTAGAGTCGGGTGGGGGCCACAGGAATCAAGCTCCGGGGACCCTATATGCTTTCATTTGGGTTGGGGAGAACAGAAGAGGTGAGTACTGGGGAGCTGTATATGGAGGGAACAAGGTTGGTGGATGCAGGATTTGTACAAGGACACAAGTCAGAGGGTGGTTTTTTTTTATAGCTGAAACTCGGTCCTTGGAAAACTTCAGAATCCACTGGGGCTTCTGGTACTCAGTTCCAAATTTCCAAAGTCTGAAGTTTCGAGTACCAAGGCTGGTCCTTGGAAAACTTCGGAAACCTCAATTGTGTGCTATTGCCATTGCGTGCATGACTGGAGTGATCCAGATGGTTGACCGCCTAACTTCTCTGGGCTAGGAAATGAAACATAGTGCCACCATTGGTAATAGGGGGTATGGGAGGGGACAGTTGAGTGATCGACAAGTCAGATGGCAAGTTTTGATTGGCTGGCAGAGGCAAAATAAAAGTGGCTCAACAGCCATTTTCCATTCTCTACTGAATTTGGCTGTGTGCACTACCCTGCTGATCTGTAAGTAATTGACTTGGGCGAGGGGGGCCCTGTCCTGTCCTGACCTGGCTTGTCCTATCCTGGCCTGTCCATAGGGGCAATGCTCGGGGATGAGAAGTTAGTTGTTTCCACCATGCCATGATTTTTTTTTTTTAAAAAAGGTGGATGTAACACTGGTGCTAGCTGCTGCTTGGCACTATGGAGGCCAGAAGAATCTCTGCCTTGCTCCATCTCCCCTGGCCTGGACTGTCCATATACTAGGGGTAATGCCAGGGGTTGTCACCAGTGCCAAATATAATTAGTTTGAGTGCTGTTCCTGCTTGCACTGCCTGTTGGCAAGTTATCAGCACCCTAGAGGCCAGAGAGGAATCACTTTTGCTGTGGTTTTTGTGGGCACTGTGACTGTATTTTTTGGGGGTTCAACTTTGCCAAGATACGACTGACCACGGAGGCACAGGGGAGATAGACTTTCTTCCTGGTTAAAATAATATGGTGTGTGGGGAGGGGGATTGCCTTGCATAGGTGGGCACTGTGCAGACACAATGGGGGCTTTTGTGTGGGTCGGTGGGTGAATGTCTTGTTTCTTTCTTGTGGGTGTTATGTTTTTTTAGTTTCTGTCCACAGTTGCACTTTTTTGGGTTTGTCTTCTTCAGCGATTGTCCCACTTTTGTTAGCCTGCTTTTCTGGTCACTGTTTGTTTGGCATAATGATTTTAAAGTGAGTCTACTTCTGATGGTGGTCCATGCTGTGTGTACATTACTGCTGTTTTTTGTATTGGATTTCTGCCTGCAGTTGCACTGTTTGGGCTTGTCTTCTTGAGCGATTGTCTCACTCTTGCTAACCTGCTTTTCTGGGTACTGCTTGGTTGGCATATTGATTTAAAAGTCGGTGCACTTCTTCTGGTCGGCCATGCTGTGGCTATTATTGGTTTTTTTAATGTTTACATGCAGTTGCACTGTTTGGGTTCGTCCTTTTGAGTGTTTCTCTCACTCTTGCTAGCCTGTTTTTCTGGGCACTGCTTGGCATAATGATTTTAAAGTGGGTGCACTTTAAAATCATTAAAGGAAAGAGTTCTGAGTTTCATGGATTTCTGAGGTCTGGAGTTTTGAGTTCCGAATTCCGGGTCCTTAGTCAAAATACCCAGACCGGGTACTCGGAATTTCAGAATTTGGTCCGAGAACCTGGAACACCTATTTGGTACACCCCTACTTTTTTTTTCAAACATAGCATATTTTTTACCCAGACTTAAGAGTCCAGGTTCTAAAAACTCCAACACGGGGAGTTTACGGTAGTGACAATTATCAGTATTTTCGGATTAATCTGATACCAGCTATTATCGGTATTATCAGATTTATCCGATACCGATAGTCCCACTCCTAGGTATTACCATTACCAAGTTTGTGGTATAGCATTTTATCAATCAGTACCAGAACTCGGAAAGTTTGGAAAGGAAGTCATAAAAGCAATTCCAGAAGTAAAAAAATTGGTACCAGAAATCAATAAATCATCATGTAGCCTGGTGGCCATTAACCAGGTACCAATTCATACCTGATGTGTCTGGGTCCAGTTGGGTACCATAATTCCAATGGGTACAACCATTTTTGCATGTACTTAGTTCGGCTCTATTGCTGAAACACTTAATCATTATATCTGCCTAGAAACTGGTGGAATCTTGATACTGATCTGAGAGCTGATTGGTCAGCATTTCCCTCTCTGTAAACGTTACACAATGTGAGAGCAAAACTTTAAATAAAAATATTTATTTTATTTTTTATTTTAAAAACTTGTTATCTCATCCATCCTGCCACAGGCAGCTCTGGGCGGCTCACAATTAAAACAAACTAAAACAACATCAAAGCTAAAAACAAGAAATAATATGGAGGATTAAAACAATGCAGGCAAACAAGAAATAAAAACCCATCCTCCCCACCCCCCCTCCCCTCCCCTCATCCACCTCCCTCACCAAAGGCTTGGCGAAGCAGCCAGTTCTTCCACTGTCGCCAAAATGAGGCAAGGTCTGGGGCCACCTGGGCCTCCACTGGAAGAGAGTTCCACAGCCTGGGCGCCACCACCGAGAATGCCCTCTTCATTGTAGCCTTCCGAACTACCTGGGGGACACCAAGAAGGGCACCCCCAGTGGACTGCAGGGGCCAATCCAGGGTACGGAGAGTGAGGCGGTCACACAGATAGGATATTTTTTGATTTTGGTGCTTTAAAGCACAAGATCAATGCCAGTTTAAAGGCACCTCCATTAAAACTCTCCCTCCCCCCCTCCCCGTCAAACAAAGCACCTATACAAACCCTTTTCAATATCCTATATCCAACTTGAGTTATTTTTATTGTCAAGCGACAATTGCTGCATAGAATAATATGACTGATTCACCATACTGAGAGGAGCGCCATTGTATATACTGCTTTTCATAAGGCGATCATGAAGCTGCTTTTGAAAGTGATGTTGATTCCCAAAGACTCTGCCAACTCCAATTTGCTGCTTCCTCCAAACTTCTTCCCCTCACCCAACATCACCGTAGAATTTTGGAGACCCTGCACACAATGTGTTGCAGTCTTTCATGGCACTCAATATTGATGGCAATGTTCAAAACTATCAATAGAGTGTGGCAGGCAGAATTGGAGCATGGCCATGAATTAGGTTCTGCCTCACGTCAGGAGTTTGGACTAGATAATAGGGAAGTGCAAACCCCCAGGGGTTCGGGGTTCAGTCCATTTGGGGTTCAGCCAAACCCGAAACCATTTGATTTTGTCCGTTTGGGCCAAACCCGTTTCGGGGGGGCGAACCCATTCAGGCAGGGGGGAGGTTTTACTTCCCCCTCCAGGCTGCATGGGTGGAAGGGGTGCCAGGGAGCACCTCCCCCCCACCCTGCCGAGCCTGGGAATTTTTTTTAACCCCCCCACCCTGGGGATCACCCTACCTGGTGGTGCCGGGGCTCCGTCGCTGGGTCCGGCGGCAGCAGCGGTGGTGGGTCCAGTGGCGGTGGTGCTCAGGAGCACTTCAGGCCACTACTAGGCCTTCCGGGTCAAACTGGAAGGCGTAGTAGCGACCTGAAGTGCTTCGGAGCACCTCCGCTGCCAGACCCACCGTCGCTGCTGCTGCCACTGCTACACCCACGGCCAAGGTCCCGGCACCACCAGGTAGGGCAATAATAAACCCACTGCCCCTCTGCCCCTCTGAGCACTATGTTTTTCATGTACATGCTGCATATTAGAACAACATGTGTGTTTATTTGGCTACTTAAAATGATTACTTCCTAGATTTTGGGTCAGCAAAGTTGTAAACTGTATCTTTGAATTTGGCTGATTTGTGTGCTCTGCTTTTGAGGAGGGCTGAGAGGAGAGCACATTTTCCCACTCTGCAGGGAAATACCTACCTTTCAGGAGTGCTTGTGTGAGTGTTCATCAGTACTTCCTTAGTCTCTAGTGATTCTGTGATTCCAAAATAGTCAATACTGGCGCCCGTGATTTTCAAACATTTCCCATAATTTCATCACTTTCCAATATTTTTCTTCATTTTCCATCACTTCTCATCCCTTTTCATCATTTTCTGGTACTTTTATGGCAATTTCTGGCACTTCTCTGGTATTTAGACGACACTTTTGCATCTCCACAGGCCCTGGTGGTGCACACAGAGCACAGGAGGGGCTTGAGGTCGACCCCATAGCAGTTCTGTTCAATTCGTGAAAAATAATGTCAAATGGGGGAAATGGCAGAAAAGCTATTAAGTTTCTGTGTTGTGTGAAGGAAAGCGAATGACCTGTTTCCAACGGAAACAGCATTGTCATTTCAGGCCTACTTTAGAGTTCTCTCCATTTTGTGTCCCTGAATATTTGTACAGAGGACATGTTGAATATGATTTGCTTTGATGCTGAGCAATAGTTCTCAGGAGCCCTTTCAAAGTGGGGGTCTGGGGACACGGCCTTGTGCCCTCATGCCTCAAAATGGCACATCCCCCAGTTTCACTCCCCCCACTCTACCGTCTTTGAGTGGAATTACTAGTTGCTGGAAAAAAACAGGTGGAAAAACCCCAGTTTCCTTCTGTGTAATGGAGATAGGTCATGTAATGAGCAAATTACAATCTAGTTATGTTACTGCTCTCTTGGCGCAATGTCCAACTAAGATTTTATTTTAATTATTACCATTTAATTAACATTTTCATTGAAGTGAAATATAAATTATATGACCTCAAATACAAGGTTGAGGTCAGGGCTAATTTTCAGATGCATCTCTGCAAGGCCCTTTAATACAGAACACACGCTTGCGAGACAGCCTATATCATCAACTCTTCTACTCTGTTTTAAAGGTGAGACTCTAGAGTTGTCATAGAGCTGAAATGAAAAGCTATTTTCCTTTTTGTGAAAAAGATTGTGGAAATGGAATGGCCAATTTTTGCAGAAATTGAAACATTTTTGAAACAAAATTTCATCCCTATAGCTGAAACGAAAAGCTTATTTTCCTTTTTGCAAAGAAAATTTCAGAAACAAACTGGCCAATTTTGGTAGAATTCTAAAAAATTTGAAATCAGAATTTCAACCATATTTTTTTTTATTTTTATCTTTTTATTTAACTATTTTTCTACCCCGCCTCTTCCTGCTCACAGAGAAGCTCAGGGTAGATTAAAAAATACACAAACAAAACAATCAAAACACACACAATATATCATTAAAACATTAAAATGATAAAAAGAACTAAAAGGGCAGATCCCCTTCCCCCGCACCCACCCTACCCGTCTCTCTCTCCAAAGGCCCGGCTGAACAGTCTTACACTGTCTTTGGAAAGAGGGGAGGTCCGGGACCAGCTGGCCCTCCGTCGAGAGGGAGTTCCACAACCTGGGAGCGGTCACAAAGAATGCCCGCCCCATCGTCGCCAACCGGGCAACCCGGGGGACTTCGAGTCGGGCATCTCCAGCCGACCGCAGGGGCTGCAATGAAATCTGGGGCCTGAGGCGGTCCAGCAGGTAAGCTGGTCCCAGACCATTTAGGGCTTTATAGGTCATTACCAGTTGAAATCGATACCCATTTTATTACCTATGGGCAATACCTGCAGTTCTGGAGACTGTGCCAAGTACTGGATGGGCTACATGAGTGCCGATTTGGTACCCAATCCCTGAAAAAACCGGTAATGATCATTGCTGATTTTCCAGTTGGTAAATTGGTAAATCAGTATGGGAAAACAGCAAAAATTGGGATGGTAACTCACAAATAGATATAGTAACTCAAAAAACATGGACAGAAACTTGAAAAATTGATACTGGAAGTTGGTATTTCAGGATCAGAAGTCAGGAAATCAGGACATCAGGTAACCTGTTGAGCACTAATCCAGTAGTACCTGAAGGCGGTGGGTCAAGTTGAGTATAAAAAAATCAACTGCTTTACCCCTTTTCAGCTCTACATGAGGTTCTCAAGGCACTCAGAGTTCATAGCCACAAACATTGCGTGGCCAAGAAGCTTAGTGGTGTGACCAAAGGTCAGGTCTCATCCCATGTAACACTCCTGAGACGAGGGATGTCAGGAACAGGGAAGGACATCGGTAGGACCTCTCAGAAGTCCTCCAACACAGGGAGGCCAGAGATCATCACAGAGGACACGGAAAGGGGATTGGAACAAGGAAAAGCAGGATTGGAAACCAGGAGCTTGGAACTGGGAAAAGGAAAGCAAAATGCAAGGAACAAGGAGTGGGCTGACCAGAGCTTGGAGCTCAAGGACAGGGAGCAGAGCTGAGTAGAGATGGAGCTAGGATCCAGAACAAAGGACTAGGAGTCAGATTCAAGTCATATCAAGGATCTGGAGTCCAATCAAGTAACTAGGAGGCAGAGCAAGGGACTAGGAGCTGGGAACCAGAGCAGATCTTTCTTTCTTTCTTTCTTTCTTTCTTTCTTTCTCAGTTTTCCAACTGTGGGAAAGACAGATTGTGAGTAGCTCCTAACTGCTCATCAAATGTGAGTCTAAAACAGGGGGGATCCATTTTATTTGTACATTATTTTATCTCTCTGCTGGTCAGCCCCATGGGCACTATGTGACTATTGCCAACAGCTGGAAAATGGTGCTATGACTCCAGGTATAGCTTGGCTTTCAGAGTTAAGGGAGAAATGAAAATTAAAGCTGAATAAAAACTACAAACCAGCAACAAATGAGGCCTGTTAGATTTTATTACAGAGCAGCATTTTCATTACAAAGTTGGATTACAACAGGGAAGAAGGGAATAAAAGGCTCCATATTTACTGCTCTGTTCCGGTGCTTAGGACAAGGAGACAAGAGATCCGATAGTTCTTTAAAGTTCCTTGCACATTCTATAGGACCTGTGTGACTCCTAATGTAAACTGAGTGATCAATGGGAGGCAGATAACATCTGTAGTTCTGTCACTGGTGTAATAAGTGTGAAGAAGGAAATTCTCCCCCTCATTCCCAAATTTTGTGTCAACACATCAACCACCACAGAAATTCCAATTTCACTTTCCATTATTATTATTATTATTAACAAACATTTATATAGCGCCAGCAGTGTACCTGGCACTTTACAAAGTAATAAAATAGACACGGTCCCTGCCCCTAGGGCTTACAATCTGAGAGACAGGAGCTGGGGGAGAGACTTAGGAAGGGGAACAGAGGGAGAGACAAGGGGTCTAACATTCATGAAGATGCGAGGTCTCAAGTGCACGTACTGGGCTTGGTTACGATGAGAATGACAGCAGGCAGGTCCATGTTGCAAGGATAAGGCTAAATTATCCTGAAAGAGGTTTGGTCCTACCCAATCAGGTAGGTATTTTACCTAGCCCCAGTCTTGCCCTGACAGTGAGAGGATTGGAGGGGTCTCAGGTAGCATGCCGGAATGGCCGCTGCCGGAGACCCTGGAAGAGCCAGATTTGGACCCAAATTTGAAACCCCTGCTGCCATGTCAGGTTGTGACAATGGGTAATTTCAGACGTTACGAGACCACGGTCAACCACAGTGAATCCCCTGTGGTGGCCATTTGTCCCATAACGTCTGTTGTGCGTTCCGCCAGATGTTCACCTCAGTAAAGTAACATCTGTTACCTTCAGCCAGCCCGGATCGTGGTCCTGACCATGGGACAGGATTGTGCGCAGCGGCCACATTGGCCGCTGAGCCCGGACATCTCTCAGAGGGCAGGCAGCCAGGGGGGGCGTGGCTGTGCATCCGCACATCGTGCTACACAGCCCCGCCCCCTCCCCGATCCCCCTCCAGAATCAGGCCGGCACATCTAAAGGATGGCCGGCCTGATTCCTGACCGGGATCCACAACCCAGTCCGTGGTTCAGCGTGGCGGGCCTCCGGACCCGTCACGTCTGAAATTACCCAATACTGGGCTAAAATGGACCATTGGTCTGACTCAGTTAGGCAGTTTAGTTTAGTTTAGTTTACCCCCTTGAATCTGGGGTTGGCATCAGGGAGTTCCACTGAGTGCTAAGCCTGGCATGGTGGATTCCCCTCAGTGGTAACAGGGGAATCAAGTCAGGGACTCTGAGGGGTTAGGATATCTTCCCTCTTATTCCCAATGGTGCCCTTATTTTATTCCTGAGATTGGTGCTGAGAACATAGCTCTCTTAAAGAGCTGATTAGAGCAGTAACAGGTACATAATTTAGTACCAGTGAATAATACCTACCTTTTCAGGTGATGGTTGGGTAACCGAATACCCCACCCCAATTGATAATTTCTGTTACCTATTTTCTAGTTATCAGAAGGTAAATCAGGATGGTAAATGAAAACAATTGGGACCAGAAGTCAATATTCTGGGATATTAAGTACTCAAATCAGGCACTTATTGGGTATCGATTAGTATGCAAAATATTTGGGTTGATCTGGGTAACAGAAATTTGGCAGGTATGCCTATTTTTGTGGGTACCAGTTCCAGCTCTGATTTCATTTTCATCCAAGCTACTGATACACCCTTGGAACACAATGTATTCTCAAAGGTTTAGTTCTGTCAATTTCAAAGTGGTTGTCGCCTTGAATAGGCTAAGTAGAATAGAATGTGATGATGGCTAGCTCATCAGGAGACCATGGGTGAAAACAGACATGATGCTAACCACCCATTAACCACCCTTGGTGGTCATTTATGCATGTTTCAGGGCTGCATAGGGCACCAATACAGCCCTGCAACATGCATAAATAACTACCAAGGGTGGTTAAAGGGTGGTTAGCGTCATGTCTGTTTTCACCCTATGATGACTAGTACAGAATGGGCAGAATCCGATGCCATGTATGTGCTGCCTGCCGGCATAATACAAGCACGCATGGTGTGCATACAACACATGAGGGACACGTGCACAACACACACACGCATGGCGTGAGTGCACAGAAGGAGAGCTGTGCTCAGGAAGTGCGCAGCCCAGTCCAACCCGACCCCCCATGCACCCCATGGCCCGGTGGATTGACAGGTATGGTGCATGGAGCAGGCAATGGAGCAGGCAGGGTGCTTGGGCACAGGGGTTTGGGTTGGGCTGGGATGTGTGCTTGACGTGTGCAGCTCTTCTGTGTATGTGTACACCATGTATGCGTTACACATCTCATTTGTGTTGCGCAGGCAGGCGGTGCATACGTGGCATTGGATTGTGCCCGTTGGCTACAAATTGTACACATCTTATTCTGTTGAGCTAGCCTAATGTGTATTCTTTTTTCTCTCTTAGATTGTAGGTAAATCTGAAATGGATACCTGCAGAAATAGGTATACCTATTGATCTGACTCAATCATTTTAGGCTTTTTTTAGTACACAAAACAGTATCCGATGGGGGTAGCCAAATATCGGGCATTTTTACACACACCTTAAAGTTCCGGATTTTTCAGTCTTCTGGGTTTACAAGTCCACAAGTAAATTCCAGATGCATTCTTCACACAAACACTGCCCTGTGGCAGTTCCTGAATGCATTCTTCACACACACACTGCCCTGAGGCAGTACCCAGATGCAGTCTTCACACAAACACTGCCCCACGCAGCCTAAAGTAGCCGCAGCTGTAGACGTGACAGGCTGCCATGGAAACCAAGTGACCACAGCTGCCTGGAGCAAAGCAGTTTACCAGGAGAACATTTAATACACAAAAGTTCTGGGAGAAGTTCTACGCAGAAGTTCAAAGATCCGGATGTTTAAGATCTGGGTGAGTGATGTAGACACACAGAAAGTTCAGAATGTAACAGCAAACATGCAGGAGAAACGTGTGCTAAAAACACCCATTGTCATACCAAAATACTGTTTGTGTCCTGGGGATTTGTTGTGTTTTACTTCCTGTTCCATTTTTTAACTTTTTTGTTGTTTTGTTTTTAGGGTTTGGGGTAATTTCAGGTACTCAAAACCCAGGAAAATTTTGGTTTGGGATACCATCATTTTGCTTTTGGTTTTGGAAAATTTTAGTTTTCCAGGCACTTGACTGGTATTCAGGTACCAATTCAGTACTTGAAACTACCCTCAAATGAGGGTATTACTCATGGGTACAACAAGAGGTACCTGTTTCAGCTCTTACTGTGAGCTCATTTGGGGCAGGGTACACTGCCATTTATTATTATTATTTAGCCTGCTTCTGTATGTGCAGGCCTGTGCACAGGCACATTCAGCTGTTCTTCCCACGTACACCATAATCCCCAGAGAGGGGCTGTGTGCAGTATGCATGCGAGTCATGCACATACGTGTTTGCACGCATCACGTGAACTGTGCCCTCTCTGTATGGGGCTTGGGATCAGCCCCATGATTATTATTTAAGCAAGTTGTTTAACTACGACATTCTTTGACTTAAGTCATCAGTAACATAACCGTTCCCTCGGAGGAGTTTTTCCTACTTATACCTGAGCTGTTCCGGATGAGATGTGCTCAAGAAACACAAAGAATGACAGAAAAGAACAGATCGCAGTGTGCAGCCATTCGGGATTAAATGCTCCTGTTAGTGAGGGATTTCCTTTTCCTCTTTTCCTTTGCTCTCGGTGAGAGTAAATGCAGAGTTTTGCACCTTTTCCTCAGTGAACGTTTAAAGCCAAAAGCGGCTTGTCAGAACTATTAATCTGCATTCCAGGTTCTTTGCACCGATAGCGATGCCTTTGCTGCTGACAGCATTGCATATACTGGAAAGGCCCTGTAGGACTTCCAGTAGTCAAGGCTGTTCTGATTGCTCACTTCTGGGACTCCCAGGAACAGACTGGAGAGAATGCAGGGACAGCAGCTGTCCCTTGGTGTGACCCCTATAAATTAGGCATATCTAAAGTGAGCAGACAAGGAACCTTTCAAATTGGAGAAGCGTGTTCCATGCAGGAGCAATTGAGGAGAGCTTTCAAAGCGACACGCTCCAGGAAAGAATGAATTTGGCAGCCTTCATGTTTATGCTTAGGATAATGGAGTTTGCACATAGCTATGTCTTCGCCCTGTGGGCAGCATTTCTGCTTTAGTTAAATGTGAGAACCGTGTCAACTCAGGGTATCACACACTCTCGCACTCTATTACAGTCAAAACATTGGTTAAAACCAAGTAAGATGAACTTCTCCAAATTGGTTTTCTGTTTCACTAAGTTTGGAAGCTTAGCTAGCTCTTGGGTCTCATGGTAGGGTAAGTCCAGAGCCATTCCCTTGACATGAGTACAATTACCCTTCAGAATGGATGGCAACAGCCCTTCCGTCGTCATGGAATTGTCACATGTTTTTGGAATGGCAATGACAATTTCATACCGTACGTTCCAATTTCCATTTCACTGGATTGTTCAAAATATTTTGCCACCTTGTGCACATGAGGCATATACCATACTGCCACTGTACTCAGCATATGCACTAAGCAGCAAAAACTTTTCATGAATCTGGAGAAAAAGAAAAAAGAACATGTTCTGGTTCACATTTCATTGGACAGAATAAAACCACCAGATTCCATCAAAAATGGAATGTGGTCCAAAACGGAATTCCAGTCCATGGGTAACAAGATACAAAATCTGCATCTAAAGACTCAGGATTAAACAATGGCAATTGCCAGACCCATATTTGTTTTTTGGGCTGGTGTCTCTATATCATTTAACTAGCTACACTCTGAAGGTAACCTCCCTACCCATTTGATTCCATGTGTATTGGGAAGACAAACTGGAAAGCTTTCGACATCTGCTACCGTTTTCCAGAGAGGTGAGGGAGGTGTCTGAACATGTAGGTGTTGGGTGGGGTGGAGGGAGAGGAAGGGAGTCTATCATTATTGTTAACGGTAATGACATTTTGGGGGTTATTTGGGGCATGTAGCTCCTTCTCTTCCGTGCCTGTTTGTAACGCTGCATTGTTCTTCCAGTTACAAGCGCCAGCTTATAAATATATATTGTCTCTTTGAAAAGACAATGCCTTTTCTCTGAGGATAGAAGCAGGGAAGTATTTTACCGAGAGAAAAGGAAATTGTCTCCCCTGGGTGAGATAATGGAAGACAGCGTAATAAAACTTTAATATTTTGATGATAGGATTGCTGATAGCCTATGACTTTAAGAGCCCCCTATAAACGGAGGCAGGATGTGATTACCAAGCAGATAACTCTGTCAACTGGTGTATGGGTGGAAACATGTAACTAGCATTCACAGTCTCATAAACAAAGCAAACGGGGGAGATGTTCGGCTTCAGGTAATTAGTTCTCGTTCTGCTAAAATATTTGGATGACAGGATGTGAGAGAAAATATCTTTTTAATATAAGGCTCGGTCTATTTATTTTTCTATCCATGGTACTTGCATAGCCTCCCATTACAACGGTATCAGAGTACTTCAAAATCCTACATGCGTTTATCCTCATATCACTGTAGAATAGTAGCAAGATGTCACACCTGTTTTACAGTTGGAAACTGAGGCACCGAGAGACCTAGGGCTCATTCACCCAACTCTCTTTCAGAAGATGTGGTGGCCTGAACCTACCCTGTGAATATTGGGTGATATCCTTTCCACTTCCTAGGCTCCTTAGATGCTCCCTTGACCTTCCACTCAAAGTAAAGGATTTGCTTAAATGGGTTTGTAGTAGAGTCAAAATGACTACTGACAAAAATGGTTATACCCATTGACTTTCTGGTAGCGAATCAACACTATTTCAGGTACAAATTGGCACCTCGTTTTGAGCCAGTTCAGCTACCTATATCTCGTAATGTTGGCTTCTGATCCTGGAATGTCAACTTCCAGCCCCGATTTTTCCATTTTCTTTTGCAATTTTTTTGGTTTTCTATCTCAATTTACTGATTGATAACCAGAAATGGAATACTTTGATGGAAAATTATGGATTTTTGGGTATCCGGGCACCTGATCAGTATTCAGGTAGCTCAGCGTATACATGACACATATTTGGACTGTAGCTGTTTACCGCGGGTGTGAAATTAGATACCTGCTTTAGTCTGGTAGGGCTGAAATTAAAAAATTTGCCCTTTTCCAGTTCCTTTGGAACTGGGCATTTGGTTCTGTCTGAACGAAAATTGGAATGAACAATCGGATGAGTATGGGTAATTAATTAGTATTGGAATGAACAATCAGATTAGTATTAGGTTGTTTTTTTAAAAAAATTCAACCAGGATTCTAATTGGAAAAGTTTCCGATTGGAATTCCAGCCAAGATAACAGAAAACGGTCATTTCCACAAAAATTGAATAGTTGTTCTGAACCACCCCTATAATCTGTAGCAGGGTGTGGACATGGACATTCCTTTTAAGTCTTTACAGACTCAGCCCCCAGATCACTCCAGACTGCACGGGACTTTGTCAGCACTGTTTTGTTCACAGTATTCAATTACAAAAGATGAGGCCCTGGATGAAGTTTCTGGACAACTCCCAAGCCCAAAGCATGGAGATCTCGCAGTGCACACCAGCCTGCTTTCGGGCTCTAGTTGTTGGAATTCAAGAGTAGGCTGCTTTTATGGCTGTTTTATTGACCGGGGGTGTGGGGGGGTTGGGGGATGGGTGTGCTGTCACGGTGGGTGGAGGTGGGTGGGTGTTCTTTTACACGGACACACACCCACCTCTACCCATCTCCACCCATGGGGTGTCCTCCATTTGTCCAGATGGCTCCATGCATGGAGATGTGTGGGTGATGGGTGGAGGTGTGTGTGTGTCAGGAACGCACATGCGCACACACCCACCACCCATGGTGTTCACACAGGCGGACACCCAGCACACACACACCGCCCCACCCACGCCCATTTACATGGATGCCCCTTCCCCACCACACAACTGCCCACACACACAGTGGTGGATGGGGCGCATCCATGTAAAAACGGCCTATATCTCCCCGAGGATGCAGGCCGAAGATGACCAGCAGTAGAGCTGAAACAGGTATCCTCAAAAACAGGCATACCTGTTGACATTCTGGTACTTGACTCAACCCGGTAACATTGAGTATTAATCGCTACCCAATTATTGCCTGATGAGATACTAATTTACACATTTTTTGTCCTGATTTTCCGACTTGTGTTACCAATTTTAAGACTTCTGTTAATGAATTCTTTACTGATTTACGGTTTTACCGATTGATAAACTTGTAACTCTGTAACTCAGCAATTTGGTAATGGTAATAACCAATATCTTCAGGTAATTGTGTGCCCGAATAATACTTGGGTAACAATCAGGCACCTGTTAGACTACTCAGAAATGCAACTATTCACTTGAGCTGAGCTGTAATGAGCTGTAATGAGCAAACCCTTTTTAAGAGCATTGTCTGTTCTGCCACAGGGTTTGACTCTGTAAAATAGTAGTGTAGCTGCAGAGTGGATTTTTACAGAAAAAGCTTCAATTCCTTGAAATGGCAGTACATAACTTTCTGTTATGCCACTTCCTTCTTTTTAATCTCCATAGAGCTGTGGCTAGATAATCCTAGAGCAGCAGTACCCTTCTCTACTTCCTGCTACTTCCAGAACATTCTTTGTGGGGATATCCTGCCTGCCGTTTGCATTGTAGGAAATACCAAAGGAAAGTCAGGAGTGAGGTAGGGCTGCTGAAACGCAGGGAAATCAGCAGTTATTGAATGTTCTTCTACAGGACAAGGCAAACCCAGATTAACCAATGTGTGATGAATTTGCAAGGAAGAATGTTTGGTGAATGAGGCCTACATGTCTTGTTCAATGCCACACAGAAAGCCTGTGGTTGGGTATAGAATTCTTATTTTTCTGAGTACCGGAATAGAACTCTAGAAGTCTTTCAAAATGGTTCAAGGCCTGAGAACCGCTGCTTATTGATTACGTAATAGCAAGAAGCTTGGGTTGACAGATTTTCCTTATATTAAGGGAATTTCAGAAAACCAGAACCCCAGAGTTCCATGGAAAATAATAGTCATTTCATATTTCAGAACCTCATAGTTCCATGGAAAATAATAGAGATCCCTTATTTCAGGCCCCACAGCTCCACAGGATGATGGGCTTCCCTTTATTTTAGTAGTGGATGCCGCTTTATTTATTTATTTATTTATTTGATTTTGTATCCCACTCTTTCCTGCAGGCTCAGAGCAGCTTACAATTAAATAAAACATTGTAAAAAATAAAATAAAACAAAACCACATAAAATTCCAATTAAAATCCCACTCCCAGCACTCCCAGACCCTATCCTCTCCTACCAAAAACTTGGACAAATAAATAGGTCTTGCATTGCCTTCTGAAGATGATCAGGATTCGGTGGACCTCCAGGGGAAGGGGGTTCCAAATCCAAACCTGTTGGGCAGACACCAAGAATGCCTCTCTGAGGGTCTGCGTTGTTTAGACCTGGTGCAGGGGCGGAACTTGCAAGAGGACTTCCTGTCCCGGCCAACCTAAGGGAGTGTGGTGAAACGGGGGTGGGGTGGGTGGGTATCTTTTTAGATTTTAGACCACTACATGTTCTTTATTTCAGAATCTCAGATCCTCAGTGCCCTTTATTTTTGAGATTTTCTTCTAGTAGCCATACTGGACATTAGATCTCCCAGGTGCCTTTGTTCTGACTGCTGGGCTTCGCTACTCTGAAAGAAAAAAAATATTCATTGAGGTTTTCTCAAATATTTATTGAGTTACAGGCATCCAAACACTTAAAATAAAATAAGGCAGAGGCAGGTTGTTTTTGGAGTACTAAAAATGGAAACCTGAGATGTTAATGGCAGCAATTTTCATTGCTTGGAAACATGGGCTTTTAATACCCGAGCCTCTCATAATATATGCAGCTGTGTCTCCAAGGAATTACTGAGCAGCAATAATTATTTGGATTGCTTGCACAGATTTGCCCTTCCCATTTGGAAGCTAAATCTCCCCTTGTTTGTAGTTTTTGATTAATTTTCTGTATTTGGGTTGCCCGTGGAAAATGTCTCGCACCAATGGATGAACTTGTATTCAGAAACGACGACTCATTCTTTCCTATTAAATCCCTTTGCAATTTCATCACCAAGCCTCCCTTTGGCTGAACAGGTGGGCAGCTGTGGTACACCCCTTCTCGGGTGCGAAATTCTGCTATCCCTCTTTCAGGGGGTCACAGTCCCTCTTCAGGAGAGAGAGAGAGATAGATAGACAGACAGACAGACACAAAGGCTGGAATTCATTCACAGGCACATCTTTACCTGGTTGTCTCCCAAGAAAAGCACTTAAAAGGACAATGGGGGTGAGAATGAAAAAACAAGGAACTAAGTTGGATGATACACAGAAGAGCTAAGTTGGGTGAGTTGATCAACAAGGAGGAGAGTGGAATGACAAAACAATGGGTGGTTTAGCTAGGAGCGGGTGGTGGGGACTGACTGGAATGATCCTATCTATAATAGGAGTGTGCATTCGTATCATTTTCTCCTTATAACAAAAATGAATGGACCCTCATTCATTTTTGTAAATAAGGATATGAAAACAGATGAATGAGCAAACAAATAAAAACCACTGAAAATGAACAGTTTTCATTAAAAAAAGAAACAGAAATGGGGCCAGTTGAAAACGAAGGATGATTAATTGCAGGTTCCTGTTATCATACGATCAGTCCACTCCTACTATTGCTTCATCAGAAGTGCCAAACAGGTATTGTCCTTCTATTCCACTGTCTTTGGCTAATGATTCACGTCGCTAAGCAAAATTAGCCAGTGGGCTTCCAGCAAATTGTCAAGGGGGCATAAGTGTTGGAAATTTCGACCATCCTCCTCTAATCTGAGAAAGTCTGATTGTAACTTCTGGGGAAACAATCTAAATAACTCTGATCCCAGACAACACTCTCTTAGGTTCAATAAATGAAAAATAAAATATTTTTTTTTAAAAAAAGCCAATCCCCATCACCAAGCCAATGGGACTGCCATTCCAAGGAATCCATTATCCTCTTGACACCCATTATAGTGTATTCTACTAACTCCATCTGGACCATTCTTTGTTCTTGTTATAGATTTAGGGGTATACAGAGGGCACCCATTTATTTGTTTAAAAAGAAATGAATAGGTGTCTATCTAAAACGTTATTTTGTCGTTTGTGGTGCTGCCAATCTCACAACACTTTGTGTGGGTTTTTTTGTTTGTTTTCAGTCTCCAGTGAGTGTATGCTTCTGCCATTATCGATATCAGTCCCTGTGATTTTTATATCATTTCCTGTCAAATTTTCCACTTTCTGTCATTTGTTATATTTTTTGTCATTTTAAAAATGTTTTTGTCACTTTCCAGGACTTTTCATCACTTTCTGGGACTTTTGTGACAGCTTTAAAGACTTTTGTAGCAATTTCTAGCACTTCCCTGGCACATAGCCATCACTTTTGTGTCTCCACAAGCCCCAAGGCATCCATGGGTCTTAGGATTGGCCCTGTAGCAGTTCTGTTCAATTTGTAAAAAAAAATAAACCAAAAATGGCAAAACACAGTAGAAAAGCCAGCAAGTTTCCGTGCTACATGAGTGAAGGCAAATGACCTGTTTCCAGCAGAAACAGCATTCACTGCGATTTGTTGCTTCCGACCTCCAATCTCATTTATTAGGTGGCGAAGAATCTGCTTAGTTAGTTCCTAGCTCTTGCTATTCCAGAATCGGTGAAGGAGAAACGTTGCCCTGATCATTCTCTTTGAAGAGACAGAGATGCTAAGTGTTAGGTTGCATTATTGAGGTGATGAGTCTTCCTGACAGAATGAGGGGAAAACAATACTTTCCAGAGGGTGGTCCTCAGTACCAAGAAGAGAATAATAAGCAATTCTGACAGTTTGTTAGGTTGAAAAGAAATAAAGCAGTCCTTTTGACTGTTCACTCATCCACCAATGCTGGAGTTCCAGCCAGTTTGTATGAAGTCAAAACTATAGAGATAAATATTGGTATTAGAGCTAAAATGGGTACCTAAATTTGGTACCTGCGAGTAACACCCACATTTTTTAGTATGGTGTCAGGTATTCAATAACCAATTGTGTACCCAGATACCCGAAAAATTAATTTCTGGTACCCATTTTTTAATTATCTGGTTAATAATCAGTAAATTGGAAGGGAAAACCTAAAAATCGGGACCGGAAGTCAACCTTCTGAAATATCAGGTACTCAAATTGAATTGAAATCAGGTACCAATCAGTACCTGAAACTGTCGAGTCAATTCAGGTACCAGAAATTTGATGGGTATTCCCATTTCGTGTGTTCTCATGTCAGCTGTAATCTGTATTCACCAATTTAAGCCATGGCAGGGCAGGGTCGGGGTGGGGATTAAAAGAATTTAAGACCATTAAGGTCTGTAAGTTAACATGATTCAAATAAGGACTGGATATGTTCTTAAAAATTGATCCATAAATATAGCTATTATGAAAGTTGGTCAGCGGACAAGACTTTTGTCAGTTGGGGCCAGGAATGACTGGCAGGAGATGACTCGCTCAGTTATAGCTGTTGTACATTTTTTCTACAGCTAACAAAGCAGGCTACTGTTAGTATATTGGCTAGCTGGACCAGTGGTCTGACTCTGTATATGCCGGCTAAGCAATGCAGAAGTGCTGGAAATGGACATAAGATTGACAGAAATGGACACGAAAGGACACAAAAGGACAGTCCCAAAGAGTCCCAGAAAATCCAGGGCAGTCCTTGAAAGTGCCATAAATGATGGCAAATTGCTGACACCGGTCTTGCAATGGCAGAATCACTGACCAGTGGGGAAATACTGACCAACGGTCGCACAATCTCCCAAAAGGTAGGTATTTCCCAATGGTAAGGGAATACTTGATCTCGTCTCAGTGAGTACCTGATATTTCTGAGTTGATTAAAGTCCTGGAAAGTCCTGGGGTGCTAATTAATCCCTTTGCCTACCGATCTCAGTCTGAAACTTACACTGATGGTAGTGTGGAAGAAGATAACAAAATCCATTACTATAACAGACAAAAAGGTACTGTTGTATGGCATGTTATTGCCATGTCTGAACGCTTTTGTTAACCTTGGTCTAGATTGCAGTGTTTGTGCATCATCAGTCTTGTGCTCTGCTCTCACTAGCTAGCTAATCCTGCTTGCCGCATGGGGTTGAACTTGATGTCCCTTAAGGTTCCTTTCAACATTTCTATTTTTGGATGCATGGCTGCCATTTTCTCAAGCCTCACTGGCTGCAATCCCAAGTGGGATCTGTGTGAGATCCACATTGGCCCCACACAGGTTCCGCATAAGAACATAAGAAATGCCATACTGGGTCAGACCAACGGTCCATCTAGCCCAGCATCCTGTCTCTGACAGTGGCCAATCACGATGGCTCGGGAGAAGCACCCAACAGGTCACAATGGGGGATTGTTGTTTTCCCCCAGCTCCCGTCAAGTTCTCTGATCCTGTCTGGCTAATAGCTGCTAATGGACCTATCTTCCAGAAACTTGTCCAAACCTCTTTTAAACTCCGCTATAGTACTGGCCCTTACCACAGCCTCTGGCAGTAGATTCCACAACCCAATTAGATGCTGAGTGAAAAAATATTTTCTTTTATTTGTTTTAAACTTGCCACCCCTGAGTTTCATGGAGTGACCCCTAGTTCTAGTACTAGCTGAGAGGGTAAATAATAAACATGGCTTCTTGTTTATTAGTTCCACCCCACTCAAGATTTTATAGACATCCATCATATCTCCTCTCAGTTATCTCTTCTCCAAGCTGAAGAGCCCCAACCTACCAAGCCTCTCCTCATACAGGAGCCCTTCCATGCCCTTGATCATTTTTGTTGCCCTTCTCTGTACCTTTTCTAGTTCAGCTATGTCTTTTTTGAGATGGGGC
>QEPC01014531.1:3194811-3249082 GCA_003113815.1 Sphenodon punctatus
GGAGAGACAAGGGGTCTAACATTCATGAAGATGCGAGGTCTCAAGTGCACGTACTTGGCTTGGTTATGATGAGAATGACAGCAGGCAGGTCCATGTTGCAAGGATAAGGGTAAACAGACCATAGGTATAGGAATAGTGGCTCAGCAGAATAAAGAGTCAGACAGAGCAGAGCGAAAGAGGTGAGTTTTAAGGAGATATTTGAAGGTATGAAGGGAGCGTGAAAGGCGGATGTGGACGGGGGGGAGTTCCAGGCATGGGGGGCAGCAAGTGAGTTTGGATTAGTTAGGGGGTGGTAAAAACATGACTTTGGGTGGGAAAAGCGTGACTGGAAGGGGGAGGCTGCTGAGGAGCAGACTTCCTGTCACCTGGTGGGGAGACCAGGGGTTGTTTCAGGGCCAAATTATACCGATACTAAAAAAAATCTTCGAATTTGGTATTGGTATAGGTATCGATAGCGCTATTTTAGAATGTTCAGCCAAGTTCAGCTGAACCAAACTCCGCCGAACCCAACAACTGAACCCAAATTTGGGTTTCAAACCAAATGACTCCACAGCTGAACATCCTAACAGCATTCTGTTCACACATCCCTATATGTGTGTGTGTGGGGGGGAGGAGAATGGGCTTTTATATTGTTTTAACTGAACTTAATATGGTTATTTTAATGTTTTAATATATTGTGAGCTGCCCCGAGATGCCTGAGGCAGGAGGGGGTGGCATATAAATTGTAAAAATAAATAATAAATAATAATAAATAAACATTTTAGAGCTGAAACAAATGTCTTTCAAAATGGTTGCACCTGTTGAATATTAAACTACCTAATTTACTATTAGCAGATTGAGTGACAGGCATCACTCGTATAATATCTGCCGAGTACTTATTTTGGATTTTAGGTTGTCTTTAGACATAACATCAACAGGTGTCTCAGTGTGTGTTTTGAACTTGTTATGAACAGCAGTTTGGCCCTGTGTTCACCATGTGCTGCTGCTTAGACACCACAGCCCATCTTGGGGCAAATCGGTGTTTTGCTCGCCACCTGGTCTCAGCACACAAGCGCTGCAACCTTGTTCCTAGTGTTGTACCTTTTAACATGCCCCGCAATATCATTAAACATAACATTTGCCATGTGTTCAGCTGGAATACACAAACTGTCCTTGTGATAGCATGGTGTTTATATTGCGTGTTCAATCGGTGGCAAAATTGGTGTTGGGATTGTTATGGTGCTTACACACAGTGGCCAAAAACGTGCTTAGGGGTTTTGACACTCAATCTTTGTTATGTCTAAAGATTCCCATAAAGTATGTGCGTGAGTGCGTTTGTCCATGAATACATTGATGAAGTTGAGAAGTCACCGGTACACGTTTACTTTAGTTTCGTTACACGGGAGAAGTGGACCTGAATGAAGGACAGTAGAAGACAGATCTGTGAAGTGTCAGTGGAGGTGAGGACCTAGGGAAAGCATGACAGAAGAGATGGGGTTAAAAACAAATGTGACAATAACCCACTCTGGCCTACAGGCCACTGTCACGTTTGTTATCAGGTCACCAGACATTCGCCCAGACTGCCCCCAGACATGTTGGTGGCTAGTCTGGGCTCTCACCTTGGAAAATGGCTGAAGTCACAGTCCAGACTAGTGCCAACCCAGTTGGGGTAAAGCGGGCCAGACCGTGTTCACACTTCTGTTTCCACTAGCCCGGATCAGGACCGTGTCCGTGGTGGCTTCCTGACCTGAGCTGGGCTGGGTTGTCACTATGGTATGTGCACATGTGTTTCACCCAGGGTTTTAGGAAGGCTTTGAAGGGAAGGAGGGAACAGAGTACATATGTTCAGGGAGGGAATTCCAGGCATAGAAGACAGCATGGGAGCCGTGAAGACAGTTGTTGGAGCATGAGACTCTGGGGGAAGGTGAGGGCAGTGTCAGAGGAGGAATGAAGTTTCCAGGTGGAAATGTAGCAGGAAATGAAGGGAGGAAGAAAGATAGAGACGAACAATGAAGAGCCTTAAAGGTGAGGACAAGACGTTTTTGCTATTGGGGGTAGAGGGAGCCAGTTGTGGGTGCAGAGAAGGGGTTGAACATTATCAAAACAGCATGTGAGTTGGATGACCTTGGCAGTGGAACTGTTGAACAGAAATAAGATTTTTTTAAAAGAGGAGAGCAGAACAGGCCATTAAGAAGGGGATGCACCCAAATTTAATAGCAAATTAATTTCATCTGCATTAAAACCCTCATCTTCTGTCTTGACGTATATTTCTAATCTGGGTGCACATCTCTTGCAAAAACTTTGAAGTGAGTGGCTCTCAAACTTGGCCTTTTTAGGACAGTGGGGTCGATCCCAAGCCCCGTGGATTCTGAATGCAGACGTGTGTGTGCAGTCGTGTGGAAACAGCACGCACACATAGTGCTGCCTGAAAATGGCATGCATACGCATGTGCACTTGGGCTCTGTGGAGCTTGGCATGATCCCATCGTCACCTGCACACAGGTACGCAATATCCCCCCAAAAAAGATGGTTACCATTAACCGTTGGTTTTGTTGTTGTTGTTTCGTTTGTTTTGGTGAACACAAAAGCCCTGGGGTAGAAATGGATCCCAATGTGTTTTACCATGGGGTAGATTTCTACCCCAGACTGGGGTAGAAAATAAATCTACCCCATCGCATTTCATGTTAATCCCTTTTCACATGGGCCGCAGTGCATAGGGGGATGGGTGAGCGCCAGCGATGACTGGAGGCGGGTGTGCGGCTGTTCTCACGGGCTTACACCCATCTCCACCCACCTCTGCGCGTGGAGCAACCGGCATTGGCTCCCGTTGTTCCACGTGTGGGTGATGGGTAGAGATGGCTGGAGCACAGGAGTGCGCGCACACACACACCGCCGACGGAGTGCCTACAGATGCCAACCCACCGCACACCCACCCACTGCGGCATTCACACGGCCACCCACCCACGTGTACGGGGGGGTAACATGTGAAAAGGGCCTTCGTTTTCACATTCAAGCAATGTAAGTGCCAAAGCACTGGAGTAAAAATCTACCCCAAGACTCATTTAGGCCCTTTTCACATGGACCGTGGTGTGGGGGTGGGTGGAGCAGATGGAGCTGGGTGTGCGCCATTGCCATGGGTGCACACCCATCTCCACACATGGAGCAACCAGTATTGATGCTTGTTGCTCTGTGTGTGGGTGATGGATGGTGGTGGATGGGGCGCGGGAGTGTGCACACACCCTCACCCACCACCGCCAGTGTTCCTACAGATGTTCCCTCCCACTGCATGCACACCCACCCGCTGCGGCATTCACATGGACGTCCCTCTGCACACATGTGCAAAGGGGGGCCCCTGTGTGAAAAGGGCCTTAGTGTTGTTGTGTTTTTGTATCACGACAGATGATTAAAGACACATTCTGTGTCTAGAGTGTTTGTGTTCATTGTGTATTTTTGTTACGGTTGCAAAAAAAAAAAATGGATATGAATTCAGCAACAGACATCACAAGTTTGAAAAAAAATCCATTAGCCATTTTGTGCATCTAACCACTCAACCCTCCAAAATGTCCTTCAGTTGCTCATCAGTAACATAGAGGGTCAACCTGAAGTGCCCTCCCTTTTTAATTAACCTCCCTTTACCTGTAACACAAGTAAATGTTTCTGATGTGTGCTGTGAAGTTTGGTGGCATTTTGTTTTCTCTGGGTTTACAGATTGTTTCATCAAAGCTAGTCACTGTTTCATCGTGCTCTTGAATGCCTCCATCTGATCTGAACACCCTCCGACATCCTTACCAACCTTTGTCTGACCAGGGATAATGTCATTAAACTATGTAGAAAGCTGCCAAAGTAATTGCTTTTGTTACAGGATTCTCTTGAGGGTGAGAAAAATATATATTTTGGGAGGAAAACATGCCAAGATGTTGAACAGGAAAATTATAGCTGCCATTCTTTGTGGCATCATCAAAAACAGAAAGCCAGTATTTGTCAATTGACTGAAGAGGCATTTCCATAATTTGCTAATGATTTTGTTTTCTACTTTGGTTTTTAGTAGTGTTTAATAAAGCCACTGTTCACAGCTCCCTGGTGAAGCTAGGATTGCTGACATGACAATGAGGTGACAGGCAGAAAGAGTTAGGGATGTGTGAACGCAGTTCGCGAGTTCGGAGTTCAGATCGAACTCGAATAGTTCGGTCAACCGAACCGAACTTTCTAACCAAACTCTAATTCGACTGAACTGTTCGGTTGAATCCGAACCAGTTCGGAAGGCAAAAAAAAACCTGGTTTTGAATGCACGAACTCAGTTTGGAAGTTCGGAATTCATCCGAACTCGAATAGTTCGGGTGACCGAACCGAACTTTCGAACCAAACTCGATTTTCAAACCGAACCAAACTGCACCGAATTTCCGAACTCGGTTCTATTCGCACATCCCTACGGAGACTGTCATATACTCTGATAAATGTAAACTTTAATCAATGGAAATGCAAAGTGTTTTGTTGATCCCAGCAACAACTAGCAATATGAAAGAGTTTTGATATATGAAAATGCCCATAGTGGTGTTGCTTTTCGCTGGGGCTTGAGGAGGTCATAATTTGTGGGAGGATTTGAGGATTTTATAGTGTTTTATGTGGGTGTGGGGAGTTATGGATGTGGGGTTTTATTGTATTTTGTTTGTGATGCTGGGTGGGATTTTAGGAGGGGAGGGGAGGGGAATGTTTGGGTTAGGGAGAGGGGATTAGGAAGGTATATGGATGGGAGGGGGGAGGATCTCTCCTGCTGCCAGTGTGGGATAGCCAAGGGGGGGGCAGGGCCGGGCGGGCCGGGCGGGGGGGGCAGCGTGACTATTGGGGTCATGATGGGACAGGGGAGATATGGTCCTAAGAGCGGGGAGGTGAGATCAGTGAGACGGGACAGGTGCTTGTTGTGTGTCCCACTCACTACCCCCCAGGCAGATAAGCAGGTGGTTCTTGGTCAGAGGGTCCCCAAGCCTGTGATGGTGCTGTTAAATGTGAGATCGGTGGTTAATAAAGCAACAACAGTCCAGGAAATAATCCTGGACTATGCCACCAATCTCATATGCATCACAGAAACTTGGCTGGAGAATGAATCAGGGCCTATCTTGGCTGATCTTCTTGGTTGGCCTTTCACCACACTTCTCGACCTTCTCGTTTCTGGAGGTCCAGAAATGTGGTGAATGCAAACACGGGCCACGTTTGACTGTGGTGCACATCTGGCGGCGAGCCAACAGACGTGCACCACAGTCAAACGCAGCCCATGTTTGACTGTGGTTCAGCCGGGGTGAATTTTAGATGCGTAACGTCTGAAATCACCCAAAACGAAAAAGGTGTCAAAAGGGCCTGTTAAGCTTCAGTGGGACAGATAAGTTGGTAATTTAAAGCAGCATGTATTTAATTTTGCTCAAGCTCCATGGGGATGGGAGCTTTAAAATGCAGAATTCACTCAGACAGTAAAGTCAGGAGATAAGGTGTGATCATATTTTTCTATAGGTAGGTAATAATACAGAGTGCAAAAAATATTACATGGGGTGTGTGGGTACCGCATTACTCTCTTCTCTTGGCTGCCTTAGCATTATGCTGTGGGCTTTAGTTAGTGCAACTTTGTGAAAAGCTAAAAAGAAAACATTTCTACATTGCAACACAAATACTACTGTGAGAGAAGTCAGGTTCAAAACCTTAGCATGAGTAAGGTCGTTCCAGTGTGTCTTATTAACCCTATCTGGGGACCCGCATTCATTGCATTTTCTCCATTGCTGCCAATGGACGAAACACAGTGAACACGGGTCATAGAGTCATAGGGTGTTAATATACATGCAGATGGTATGCCGGCTACATGTCCCATGGGGGGCAGGGGGGGAGAGCACCCCCAACTGGGTCAAGTTGGGGAACTGAACTGTTCCTGCAGATCAACCGAGTACAGGGGGCTGGAAGGGCCATGAGGCTGGCTGGCCTCACCTGTGTGCCATGTCCAGCCCCTCTCCTCCCACCATGATGGGCAGCCATGGGTATTTTCAGATGTTAGGAGATCACGCTCAACCACAGTCAATACCCTGTGGTGGCGAATGGTCCCGTAATTTCTGTTGGGGAACTGGAAGTTCCCCCCCTCAGATGTTTACCACGGTCAATCGCGGTGGGGAATCTCATTCACCACGTGATCGACTGAACAGGCAGGACTGGCGCCGATCACATGGTGAATGTGATTCCCCACTGCGATGAAGGGGCCCATCTCATCTGGACTGCAACCATGGCCCGGAATCCCTGGAGGGATTCCGGGCCGTGGTCAATTCAGGTGGGCGCTGCGGCCACATTGGCCGTGGTGCCCTCCCATCACCCCAAAGGGCGGGCGGCGGGGCAGCGTGGGGGGGCAGGGCCATGCAGCCACACGTTGCACCGCGCAGCCCTGCCCCCTCCCCGATTCCCCGCCGAGATGAGCCGGCACGTCTGTTGGACGTGACGGGCTGGTTCCGGTGGGGAATCAGAAGGGTGATTCTGGGACGGGGCGAATGCCACCCTGTCTCATCTGAAATCAACCCATGTCTCCCAATAATGGGCAGCCATGTTAGGTGCCATGGTGACCACCACACCAGGGCTGGGATGGCAGCACAAAACACCCACGCTCACCTGCTATGGCCTGCTATTGTCTGCCTTGGTGGCCCTTGGGCCCAGATTGTAGGCCCAGTATCTTTTGTGCCCATGTTCCTGGGCAGCTGCCTACCCAGTCGGGGGCTGTAGCAGGCCTACATCTGGAGGTCTGCTAACAGACACACGGGTTAGACTCTGGCCCAGGTGGACCATAGCAGCCATAATGGGTCAGAATTATGTCTATTAACACCCATAGCATGCAATCCTGTGGCCAGCGTAAGCCGCCTGCAGGTGCAGTGCTCATCCAGATGGTGGGTGCTCAAGTGAGCATGAGTGCTGCATGCTGCAAAAGTGCAACTTGAGCCAATGTGACCCTCTGTGTCCACATACCCTGCGACCTGGGGAATGGAGCAGGCACGGCTCTTGCTCCATTCCCCAGACCTCAGGGTGTGTGGGCTTGGGGGGGGTGGATTTCATTGGCAGGAGTTGCACCTTTGCCCCATGTGGCCTGCTGCGCATGCAATGCACATGGACACCTGAGTGTGGGTGTTCTGGCTGTGCACCTTGTGTAGGCACAGCTTACACTGGTCACAGGATTGCACCCATGGAGTCTCAGAGTGGGACGGAATCTCATGGGTCACCTAGTCCAGGCTGGGACCTGCCACACCCCAAATATCAACACAAAAATTAGGGATGGGCGAACACAGTTCCAATGTTTGGAGTTCAGCCTGAACTCGGTCTGTTTGGACGTCTGAACCAAATGTCCGAACCGAACGTTCGAACTTCCGAACAGTTTGGAAAAGTTCGGTTGAGTTTGGGGGTAGGAAAAATGTTACTTCAGGTGGGAAAAACATGACTGGAAGGGGGAGGCAGCTGAGGAGTAGACTTCCTGGCACCAGGGGTGGAGACCAGGGGTGGTTTCAAACGATACCGATACCGAAAAAAAAATCTTCACATTCGGTATTGGTATTGGTGTCGATAGCGCTATTTTCAAGTGTTCGACCAAATTGGCCGAACCGAACTCCGCTGAACCGAACAACCAAACCCGAACCTGGGTTTTGAACCGAATGACTGAACGTCTGAACATCCAAACCGTGTTCTGTTTGCTCATCCCTAATAAAAATGCATCCAATAAGAAACAGAGAACAATTTTAGAATAAGGAAGATCCAGATTAGAGCTGAAATGGGCACCTGCAAAAACGCACGTACCCACTGAATTTCTGGTACTCGAATCAACTCCAAACTCTTGGGTGCTTTTCGGTACCTGAAACAGCATTCCAGCTGGCTGCCTGAATGATTAAAATATCGATTTTGTCCTCATATTTTTTATGCCCATTCCTGGAATGTTAAATTCCAGTCCCAGCATTTTGATTTCCAATTCTGGATTTCAAAGAATTTTTCAGTTTGTTTTTATTTTTAAGAATTTTTAAGTAATTCAGGGCGCTTGAAAACAGAAATATTGTTTTGGGTGTATTTGAAAACTATTTGTGTGCTGATCCAGGTACCCAAACCAGCACTCCAAATTTCAGGTATAACTCACAGGTGTCAAACCAGGCATGTGTTTTCAGCTCTAATCAAGATGTCTCATACAGGTGAGCCGCACCCAGGCTGCAGGATTCCCAAATCAAAGGGAATTGTCATCTTTGGGGGAATCTTGCTGAATGTGTGTGCTAGTTTGGGCATTTGGGGATGCTTTCTTTCCCATTCACCCTTTTCAGAAGTTCCATCAGTAAATCCCCACATTTTCCTGCACTTTTATTACAATTATGTAACTTTGCAACACGTATGTCACTTTTGTGTTGATGAAAATGCTGAATAAAACCCAGAATAAATTGGCCACTTTCCCACATCATCGGCAAAGCAGTGAATTAGATGTTTTCGATGAAAACACTGTTCACCAGTAGGGCTGAAACAAGAATTAAAAAAACACACACAAATTCTCAAGCGATTGAATGGCGGAACCAAGATCGCATGAAAATTTCAGCCCCGCTGCGAGATCTTGTGAGTTTTCTTGCTAAATGGAAATAAAATAAAATAAAGAAGTTAAGGGGCATCCTGAGACACCCCAGGACACTGGCTGAGTTACCTCACCCCCAGGTTGCTGGCCTCTGATCTGATGGCTTCCCGCTGCTCCCTGCCTCTGCCTGCATTCTGCAGAGAGCTGGGCTTCCTCTCTGCCTCCCCACCACCCTGTGCTCTACAGATCTTAGCTGGGGGACCCGATAGTAAATTATTGGAGTGTGGAGGAGAGCAGGGAAGCCTCTTTCCAGCTGTGGGCAACACTCTAATTTGACCCCATTTCCAGGGGGACCGATGTCAGGGCATCAGTTCCCCTGGAAATGAGGAATGATTATAATGTTGCACACAAGTAGAGGAAGGCTTCCCTGTTCCTCTCCCTGCTCAGATAATTTACTGTTGGGTCCTAGCTAAGCTCTGTAGAGTACAGCATGGCGGGGAGGCAGAGAGCAAGCTCAGCGCTCTGCACAATGCAGCGTGGAGGCAAGGAGCAGTGAGCAGCCACTGGACCGGAGGCCAGCAGCCCCACAGTAATTTGTTATTTTTTATTTTTCTTGATACTTTCTCATTTTTTTCCCCAATAAGAATCTGGCCCATTTCTCGGTTCATTCTCATTTCCAAGAATGTACCAAGAAACACATATCATGTTAAAAAAGGAGAAAAAATACCCGAGAATGAGTTTCAGTTCTATTCACCAGCAACATTTGTTTCAGTCCTACAGACAAATAGCAAAAGATAAGATTTTCAGGAAGGGGCTCAAAATGTATCCTGGGAGGTGACAGGTGGAGGGACAGATTCCATGACTGTGTCCAGGCTCCCAGATTGCTGCTCTGACCTTTAGTCGCCGTGTTTGTGCCTGCTGCGGACACGGAAGATGGCGTTTCACTGTCTTTCTCCTTTGAACACTCAAGTGTTGTGACAGTTGGCAGTGAACCTTCCACAGAGGGGAGTCACGGAGGAAGGGAATTATATTGAAAGATTAAATAGCTTTGTTTCCCTGTGAGTGAGTCTCAAGGAGCGGGGGGGGGAAGAATTACAGTTCCCTGGTCTGCCACTTTAGCTATCGAAAGGATCGAAAGCAGCTTAAGGGTGACCCCTGGATTGCTCTGGCAGATTGAATTTTTCATCAAACTCAGTTGTGATATGACTTCCACTGTGTGTGGCCCTGCTGTTGGTTTCAGCAGTTGAGTTGACAACATCAGCTAAGTTCTAGTTCAAAAGCAAAAGGCAATTTGGTTTCTGATGCCAGCATCCAGAAAGAAAGTGATCGCCCATTGATAGTGCTGGATCCAGGGAAGTCAAGGCCCTGTGAAAAAGGATGGTGTGGGCCCCACTTCTAGCATAGGAATGATTGATAGACACAGGCTGACTTGCCCATTAGAAAAAGGAAAATGTTATTCTAATAAAATTGTGATGCTTATTATTTATTTATTTATTTATTTAATTTTTACCCTGCCCCTCCTGAACACAGTTTGGTGCGGCTTCCAAACACTTAAAATACCATATACACATTAAAATGACATATAAACAGGGCCTGGGATATAAATTACTTGGGATAGGGGAATAAAACTCAACTACCCACCCCCCTCCCCAATGGCCCGGGCGAACAACCAGGTCTTGCATTTCCGCCGAAATACTAATAGATTTGGGGTCAGGCGGGCCTCCTCCGGCAGGGAGTTCCAGAGACACGGCCCGGCCACCGAGAATGCCCTCTCCATTGTGGCCTCCCGCTTAACGCGGGGGACCTCCAAGAAGGCACCCCCGGCAGACCGAAGGAGCCACTCCGGGGCGCGGAGGGTGAAAACAGACATGTTTATGGGTGAAAACAGTCATGACGCTAACCACCCTTTAACCACCCTTGGTGGTCATTTATGCATGTTTCAGGGCTGCATAGGCTTTCACCCTATATCGTCCAACATTTGGAGAGAAATGAGTACACTTCAGGCTATGCATGATATGCATAAATTTGAATGTGTTCATGAACATTTTTAATAGCCCACTGACAAAGGGTGTTTGTACATGAAATGCCCCCACACATGGACACCCACCATCCTCGTGGGGAAACGCTCATGTAAATTTGGTGTGTTCTCTCCTGTGACCTATGTCCTGCCCACCCATGACTGCACACAGGGCACTCCTGACAAATCTGGTGTGTCCCATGCGTGGACAAGGTGGGCGGTAGCCATGAGGGGCGCACTCGTTTGAAGCCCCACACACTCACCATGGACCCTTCCTGCCCGTCTTGTTTAAAAACAACGTAATTTTGAGGCTGAACTGGGGAAAAAAGGATGCAAATCGATTTCCCAGCATACCGTGCCATCAATTGGAGAAATTTCCTATTTTTGAAAAACCTCACAAAATGCCACACAGACCTACCAGCGGAGGAGAAATCCCACTGGCTTGCTCATAGGGCTCCCCACTCAGGCTGTCATTGGGTACTTTCAGACGTTACGGGCGGCCGGTTCACCACAGCGAACCACCAGGGGGGGCGAACAGCGCAACCACGCCCGGGGGTTGGAAAACGACCCAAACAGACGTGCCGGGAACGGGACCACGGCCCGGAACCGGGCCGCACCATCACGGCCCGTGGCAGCACAACAGACGTGCAGCCGAACCCCCGGCGGGCGCTAAACCCCCACAAGGCACCGGGCAGGGGCGGGACACAGACATGGCCGACTGAGGGCAAACGAAGCCACAAGGCACTCAAGGGAACGCCCACACAAGGGAAACGGGAAGGGAGGGGGGAAGAGCGAGAACAGGCTGACAGCCGGCTCACACAGCGGTCCCGCAGCAGGGCACAATGCACGGCCACACGCCCGGGCACACACACTCACACCAGGGAAAGGCCGGGAAGGGGGGAAGGGGCGCCCGGAACGCCCCACCCGGAACACCGGCAGGGAGGGGGGGGGCACCACCACGGGGCAAGGCACGGACAGCAGCAACCCCCACACCACCCCAGTCCAGTCCAGTCCAAGGAGGTGCCCCCACAGGAACAGAGGCAGTCTCGGAGGGGGGGGGCGGACCCCCGGAGCAAGGCACGTTGGGGGCCCCCAAAGCACAGCGAGGCCGGCGGAGGGGCGCCAGGAGGAGGAGGAAGGGGGCCCCACAGTCAAAGGCTGGCACAGGCAGGGCAGCCGGGTCCAGCGGTGCTCCTCCGCAGCACCAGCGACGCTCAGGCAGCACCCACGGAGTCACGGGGATGGAGGGGGCCCAGGACCACGGCCAGGGGCAGCAGCAAGCAGCGAGGCGGGCGGGAGCTCACCGAGGTGGGGTCCGCAGGTCGGGAGCGGCCAGCGGGGACCAGGCCCCCCCCCCGGGCCGGGGCGGGAGCCCACACGGGGGCACCACGCCGGGGGGGGCAGGCCAGCGACGCGGGGCTCACGGGCCGCTGCCGGGGGCCCCGCTGGCCCGAGGGCCCGGGTGGCCCGCCCGGTGGACCAGGTGGGGCCAGTGCAGCATGCCCCGGCGGTACCCCTGCAAGGACATGTAGTGGGCGATCAGGTAGTAGGCCTCGAAGGGATCGGGCATGGTGAGGGCCAGCTGCACATCCACACGCGCCCACACCGCCAACAGGGATGACATCTCCACCGCGGAGGGCTCCGGCACACAGCAGGCAGCAGAAGGGGGCCACGGAAGATGCCCCAGCTCCAGAAGCCGCTGGAACGCCGCCCCACGGGTGCGCTGGTACCCACGGGCCCCGTGAACACAGGAGAAGTAGCTCACGGCCAAGGCAGGGCCACCCTCGGCCAGGCACTCCGAGTAGGCGCCCAGACCACACACCACCAGCGCTGACACGGTCTCAGAGGCGCTCCAGGGCACATGGGCGCACAGCACCTCCGGGATGCGCCCCTCGGGGAAACGAGCCAGCCCCAGGGCCTCCGCATGCAGCCGGCAATCACGGGCGCTCACCACATGGCCAAAGTAACGGAGCCCGGAGCTCAGGCTCTCGTAGGCACCTGCACGGCTCCCCGGCCCGGCCAGGAGCAGCTGCACGGCAGGGGTGTGCCACAGGTCGCACAGAGACATGGTCTCGCGGAAGGCCCAGATATGGGGGGCCCCTTGGGGGCCGGACAGCGGGAGCCCCATGGATGGGCAGCCAGCCATGGTCCAGCACAACAGGGAATGGGACACGGAGCCCGGAGGGCACACAGACTGCCCAGGGCCGGGAGAGGCTCGGCCCGGCCCCCGGGACAGGGAACACGGGCCCGCACCGCAACATTGTAGCACAACAGAGCGAGGCGTGGGGTGCGGGCCCGGCACAGCTGCAGAGAACAACAGCGAGCTCTCTGTCTGCCTAATCGCACCTTCAAGGCCATCCCGCTACAAACAGCGAGGGGAGGGGGCCCGGGGTGCTGGGGGCGGGAGCAGCCGGAATGCACCGGCACAGGGCGCGCGCAGGGCCGCGAGGCCGACCCCCGGGCGGGGCCACCAGCACCGGGCCGGCATAAGCGCTCCCAGCCCCCACCGGGGCCCCAGCACCATGGAGCGCGATAGGGCAGGTGGGAACTGGATGTTCCTCGCGCTCGCGGCTGAGTGGCACCGTGACCACACTGAGCAGCTGTGCCTCCTGACCGAGAGGGTGCACCTGGCCGTCCGCCTGCGCTATGTCCTGGCCCTGCGGGCTGGCGTGCGCCTCCGGGGCCAGCAGGCCCGCAGGAGAGTCCGTGGCCGGCTCAGGGCTCGGCGCCGGGCCTGGGGGGCGTGGCTGGCCGCCTGCCGGAGCCTCACCCGGCCCGCTGCGCTCCGAGGGGCCGCGAGGCGGTTCCGCTGGGCAACGCAGACCCTCCGCCGGGCAGCGCTGCTGGCTATGCCCATAGCGCGGAGCCTATGGGTCACGGAGCGGCCCCAGGCCTGGTGGGAGCGGGCCCAGGCCCACTGGGGGGAGGCCGAGTGGGGGTCCCACTTCCGGATGGGCAAGGCCACCCTGCTGCGCCTAGCGGAGCTCCTCGCGCCCTGGCTGGAGCGGCAGCACACCTCCATGCGGGAGCCCATCCCCATGGTCCAGCGGGTGGCCATAGGGGTCTGGGCCCTCGCAACGCCCGACTCCTGCCGCTCCGTGTCCCAGCACTTCGGGGTGGGGCTCAGCACGGTCGCCTGCATCGTGCGGGATGTGTGCGAGGCTGTGGAGGGCGTGCTCCTCGACAGGACCATCCAGCTCCTGGACCAGGGCGCTGTGATGGCTGGCTTCGCGGCCGGGGGCTTCCCGAACTGCATCGGAGCCGTGGACGGCACACACATCGAGATCCTGCGCCCGGCCGCGGGGGAGGCCCTGGAGTATGTGAACCGGCACGGATACTACTCCCTGCACCTGCAGGGGGTGGTGGACCACCGGGCCCGCTTCATAGACATCTACACGGGCAACTCCGGCCGGAGTCACGACGCCAGGATCATGACCATCTCCCCCTTCTATGCCCGCATGTACCGGGGGGACTTCGCGGACATGGGCATGAGGTGGATCGAGGGTGTTCCCATGCCCCCCTGCATCCTGGGGGACCCCGCCTACCCCCTGACCCGCTGGCTGATGAAGGTCTACCCTGTCCCGAGCACCCCTGCGGAGCAGGTATACAATACCCGCCTGTGTGCGAGCCGGACCGTGGTGGAGCGTGCCTTCGGGGCCCTGAAGCAGCGCTGGAGGAGTCTAGCTGGCCGCCTGGACTTCACCGTCCCCACCTCCGCCCTGGTGATCGGTGCCTGCTGCGTTCTGCACAATGTGTGCGAGACCGAGGGGGCGGCCCTGGAGTACCCCGAGCCCCACCGGCCCCCCGGTCCTGTTCCCCTGTACGTGAACGCAGGGAACCCCCGGGAGTACCGGTATGCCAAAAGGATCCGGAACGCCCTTGCAACCCACATCGCCCGGGGGGGCCCGCTGTGAGGGCCTTCCCGCCCCTGGGGGCCCCACCCCCCGTTCCGTGCCCATGCCCCTGTACACGCGGTCCCACAGCCCTGTCCCCCCCACAAACGGGCCGGGGACAACTGTCTCTTTACAACACTTTATTGCCCACACAGTGCACACAATCACCCTGTGCCCCCTCCCCACCCCCGTCCCCGTGACCCCGTCCACCACCCGCCCTCATGTGGCCCTCCCCCTCCCCCCCCTTCCCACCATCCCCCCGCGTTTCCTGGGCCGACCCCTCGTGCGGCCGCTTGGGCCCACCGAGCTCTGGGAGCTCCCCTCCCCCCCACTGTCCGTGTCCCCTGCCGTGTCCTGGGCCGGTCCCGGCCCCGGCAGGGGGCCGGGCGGCGGATGGGCAGCTGTGCCCGGTGCCCCGGTCGCGCCCCGGGGGGGCTGGACCCTCCGGAGGCCCGGGGGCACTGGGAGGCGCATGCGAGGGCCCTGGGGCCGGGGGGGCGCCAGGGGCGGCAGGGCTGGGCCCGGGGGCGCCGAGGGGCCCGGCATGGGGACCTGGGCGGGCAGGGCGCCCGGAGGTGCGCCGGCCATCACGTAGGCACACATGGTGCCCGCATGCAGGAGCAGGGAGGTCCCAATGTCGTGGGACCTGTCCATCTTTGCACTGTGCTCCCGCACCATGCCCTGTATGTCCTGCCGGAGCCCCCTGAGCAGCCCCTGCTGCCGCTGGTGCTCCCGGCGCTCCCGCCTCCGCTCCAGGCGCACCTCCGCCTCCAGCCGGCGGTCTGTCTCCAGGGCCTTCTCCATGGACCGCTCTATGGCCGCCTCCATGCGGTCCACGGAGGCGATCATGCGCTCCCCCTGTTCCTCCGCCCTGCGGACGATGTCCTCCGCTTGCTCCTCCCTGCGCCTGCGGACCCGCGCCCGGTACTCCCGCATCCGCTGGGCTGGGGCCGCGGCCGGCGGAGGCGCCGCGCGCGGGGGCTGCCCTGTGGAAATGGGCGGGTGGGTCAGTGCAGGGCCCTGTCCCCTAGCGGGGTCGGGTCCCGGGGCCCCCTGCCCCCCCTCCCCCACTGAGGCCAGAGGCCCCCCTGGGCTGGCGCCCGGGGGGCCCTCCCGCAATCCCAGCCCTCCCGCCTTACCTGGGTCCGGCACCTGCTCTCCTGTGCCCTCCGCGGGGGCCTGCACCGTCTCGCTGGCCCGGTCCTGGGGCTCCCCATGTCCTGCGGGCGGGAGAGGGGGGAGCGGGTGAAGGGGGCTGGTTGTGGCCCCTGCAGCAGGGCCCCCACCCCCGCCCCTGCCACCGGCCCCCTGGTCGTGCCCCCCCCGGCCCTGGGGGCCCGCTTACCCTCTATGTCCGTCTCCGAGCCTTCGGAGGCCGGCGCCTCACCCTGGGAGTGCTCCCCCTGGGACCACTGGCTGAGGGTGGTGAAGGTGCCGACCTCCGACTCCGCCTGGCCGGCCCGGCGTTGGGATGTCTCCGGGCTGCTGCTGGGGGGGGGCCTTGGGGCTTCTGCGGGTCCCGGGTGGTCCTCCTGGGGGTGGGGGTCCCCTGAGCTCGTGTCTACCGGGCGGGCGGCGAGGGGAGGGGGTACCTCGGCCCGCTCCCTGCCCTGGACCACAGCGCTGCCCACCAGGCGTGGGGCAACTATGGAGCCCTTCATGTGAAGGATGCGGTCCAGGGCATCGTAGTAGGGGGCGGTGCGGGCCCCGTGGCCGGAGCGGCTGTTATTGTCCTTGAGGGCCTTGTACCCCCTCTTGAGCTCCTTGGCCTTCGAGCGACACTGGTTGACAGTGCGCTCGTGCCCCGCCGCCTCCATGTCGCGCACGATGTCCCGGTAGACATGCTCGTTGCGCTGGTTTATTGCGAGCTCCACCTGGTACTCGAGGGTCCCCCAGATCCGTATGAAGTCCCGGGTCTCCTGGAGGCCCCACTGTCCCCCTCTGTGATAGGCCTTCCTCCGGCTGGGCCCCTGCTGTTCCTCCTCCCGGTGCAGCTCCTGCTGCACCTGCCTGTGCTCCTCCTCCACCTCCTCCTGGGGGTGCGCCTCCAGGGGCCGGGGGCCGGGCTCCTCCTGGGGCTCGTCCGCCCGGGCCGACTTTCGTGTCTGGGGGGGGGAAGGGGGGTGGTTGGTTGCTGGGTGAGGGTGTGGGCCCTCTCGGGGGCCCCCTGCCCCCCTGCCCTCCGCCCGGGGTCCCCCTGCCCCCCTGCCTTCCGCCCGGGGTCCCCCCGGCCCCCTCCACAGGGGGTTCCCCTGTGCCCCCTGTTCCCCTCCCAGTGGGTGCCCTTACCCGTTTCCTGGGTGCCTCCTGTGGGCCTGTTCCGGCCGCTGTCCCCGGGGCGGCGCGACCCGGCTGCAGCTGTGGTTGGTGTTCCCGGGGCGCCTCCCTGGTCGGGTGCTCCCGTGTGCCCCCTTCCTGCACCTGTGCCCCCTCCGCCTGCATCGCTGGGCCTGGCTGCACGTCCTCCGCCTCCTGTGCCGCCGCTGTCGCTGCTCGTGCCTCCGGTCTCTTCCGCTTCCCTCCTCGCTCCATCCCGCCACGCTTGCTTGCTGCTGCTCTCGCTTTAAATCTCCCTCCGGTGTTTGTGTTGGTGCTGGTTGCCTGGCAGCGACGCTGCGTGCCTCGTCCCCGGCCGGGGCTCCATTTTTTTGGTTCCGCTGGGGGATTGGCGTCCAGACGTTACTTTTGCTTGGTTCCCTGTGGGGGTTGGTTTGACCACGCTTCCCGAGACCTTCCCCCGGCTAGCCCGGGAAGCGTGGTTCAAACTGACCCCATGTGGGTATTGAGCGTGATGAACATCTGGCGCACGCCGTTCAGACGTTCCGGGCCCTTTGGCCCCGCGGGGGGGTTGAGCGTGGTTCAGTGTGGTTCACCGTGATCTCGTAACGTCTGAAAACACCCAGAGAAAAGGTGCCTCCCTGCCCATCCCACGTATGAATAAACAATGGGCAAAAGAGTCCTGGCTCTTTTTCCAGCTGGATTAATGAGGTTCTAACAACTCCCTTTGTCTGCTGAACCTGGTACAAACGTTACATTGCTTGGAGGGTGGTACAAGATAATAAAAACCATTACTGTACTGGCCAAGAAGACACTGCTGGAGATTATAGTTTAATTAAATATAACATCTCTGCCAGGGGCCAGGCCTTCCTGTACTGTAGGACTTGAAGCCCTGTACTGTACTGTACTGTACTGTACTGTACTGTAGGACTTGCAGCCCTGTACTGTACTGTACTGTACTGTACTGTACTGTACTGTAGGACTTGAAAGGAGGCGTGCCTGCCAGCAAGGCCCTTAGGCGTGATCCTTGGTGGAGTCTGGGGGGCAATATATTTTTGAAGGTTGTAGGGGTGGTGATTGGTGGGAGGATTTGGGGGGGAGGATTTTATATTGTATTTTGTGTTTGGAATGGAGGTTGGGGCTACAGGGGTTATTGTATTGTATTATGTTTGGGGGTTGGGGTGAATTTTTGGGTAGTATGGTGAGGGAGGGTGGGGGAAGGGTTGAAGTGGGACTGGGTTAGGAAGGGTGTGTGTGTAGCACTGTATGGGAGGGGCTGGGTGGAATCTCCCCTGCTGCCAGGGTGAGGCAGATGAGGGCGGGGCGGCCAGGTGTGTGTGTGGAACCATGGGGGTCGTGATGGATCGGGGAAGATATGGCCCCAATTGGGGGGATAGGAGATCAGTGAGGCGGGACAGGTGCTTGTTGCATGTCCCATTCACTACCCTTCAGGCACGTGGGCAGGTGGTTCAGGGTCAGAGGGCCCCTGACCCTGTACTGATGTTGAATGCAAGATCGGTGGTCAATAAAGCAACAACTGTCCAGAAAGTGATCCTGGACTATGACGCTGATCTTGTATGCATCACGGAAACCTGGCTGGATAATGAGTCGGGGCCTATTTTGGCTGACCTTGTTCCAGCTGGGTATTCCGTGCAGCATCAGCCGCGGTCGGAGGGATAGGGTCCGGTGTGGCCATGATTTTTAAGGAGAGATGGTCTGTGAGGAGGTATCTGGTGCAATCCATATTGTGTATTGAGGGTCTCCATCTTGTGTTTGATTTGGCAGGAGACAGATTGGGAGTGCTGCTTTTATAACATGCACCTATCTGTGCAACGTCCTCCCTATATGGTCTAGCGGAGTTGGTGTTGGGGGTGGTGTTGTGGTCCCTGAAGACTTTGGTCTTGGGGGACGTCAACATTCACGCCAACGCCGACCTTGGTGGAGCGGAGTGTGAGTTCGTGGTCGCCATGACAACCATGGGCCTGTCTTAGATGGTCAGTGGCCCAACATGTCAGGGAGGACATACCCTGGACCTTATGTTTTGCACCGGCCTTGAGGCCGGTGTTCCATTGGTGGGGGAAATATCTGCTGTGCCTTTGTCATTGACGGATCATTACCTTCTGCGGGCCACTCTCCAGGTGCATATCTGCTCCCAGAAAGGTGTGGAGCCTATTCAGATGGTCCGCCCACTGAGGTTAATAGAACCAGAGCAGTTCTGGATTGCTCTGGGTGTGTTACCCTCTGACCTTTATGACTGTCTCATCGATGATCTCGTTGTGTTATGGAATACCTTGCTGGCAGAGGCCATCGATCAATGGTTCCTAGGCGTCCGCTACCCAGACAGCAGCTCCGCAGGCCTGCTTGGGTTTCTGAGGAACTGCGGGTGCTGAAGCGAGATGGGCGGTGGTTGGAGCAATGGTGGCACCGTTCGAGTGCTGAAACCGACAGATTGCGTGATAGAGCCAGTTTACAAGCCTATGCTGTGGCTATGCGGCCAGCAAAAAAGGAGTTGCTATGAGGGCAGCAAAAAAGTGCAGCAAAAAACTCCTTTTTTCTGCCCTCATAGCATCCGCAAAATCCTATCCAGTGAAACCTTTCCGGGTGGTGAGGGGGCTGGTCAGTCCGGCCTCCCTCCACCTGGGAGTGGAGTCATCTACAGCATGCTGTGACGTGTTTGTGGATTATTTTGTGGATAAAATCGTTCGTATTCACCCGGATTTCGATGCCACACTTATTACACTAGGAGAACCAGAGGTTATGGCAGCCCCGCCTTGTCCGATTTTATGGGATCAATTTCAGTCGGTGACACCCGCTAATGTGGTGGATGTCCTGGGGGCTGTTAGGGCCACCTCTTGTGAACTGGATCCATGCCTGTCCTGGCTCTTTAAGGCCTGCCAGGATACAATGGGGCCATTGCTGGCTGGGGTGGTCAATGCCTCCTTTCAGGAGGGCAGAGTGTCAGGCTGTCTCAAGGAGGTGGTTGTGCGCCTCTGCTCAAGAAACCATTGCTTGTTGTTGACTCCCTCACCAGCTATCGGCCTGTCTCTAACCTTCCCTTTTTAGGGAAGGTTATTGAATGGGTAGTGGTCCAACAGCTGCAGGGGCACCTTTTCTTGATCCCTCTCAGTCTGGATTTCATCCAGGGTATGGCACTGAGACTGCACTTGTGGATTTGGTTGATTATCTTTGCAGGTAATGGGAGCAGGGTCATTTGATCCTGTTGATTTTGTTAGATCTGTTGGCTGCGTTTGATACCGTTGATCATGAGATGTTGGTGACGCACCTGTGGGACTGTGCAGGGGTGGGCAGGACTGTCTTGGATTGGTTCTGCTGCTTCCTGGCTGGACAAACTCAGCGAGTGGTGCTCAGTGATTATTTTTCATCACACCGAGACCTCTCGTGTGGAGTTCTACAAGGTTCTGTTTTGTCCCCTCTCCTGTTCAATGTGCACATGCAGCCGCTCAGCGAGGTGATTAAGGCGTTCGGTGTACGGTGTCATCAATTTGCTGATGACACTCAGCTGTACCTCTCTTTGTCATCAGACCCAGGCTTGGCAGTCTCGGAGCTTACTCGCTGTCTGACAGCTGTGAGGGACTGGATGAGGGTAATCGACTGAGGCTGAATCCTCAAAAGATGGAGGTGATGTTGGTAGGTAAGACAATGGAGGTGGAGGGCCCCCATCATTGATGGGGTCTGCCCTCCATTAGTCTCTCAGATTTGGAGTCTGGGGGTGCTCCTTGACTCGCAGCTCTGACTGGATGCACAGGTGGAGACTGTGGTGAGGGGTGCCTTTCGCCAATTACATCTTGTGCAATGGCTTCGGCCATATGTTCCGGACTCTGAACTGGCTACCATCATCCATGCTTGCATTACCTCTGGACTGGATTATTGTAACGTGCTCTACGTGGGGCTGCCCATGGTGATGGCTCGGAAATTTCAGCTAGTGCAGAATGTGGTGGCCCGTCTCCTGGTGGGTATGGGTCGCCGGGAGCATATAACACCAGTGCTCCATTCTCTGCACTGGCTGCTGGTAGTTTTCCAGGCCCAATTCAAGTTGTTGGTCTTGACCTATAAAGCCCTAAATGGCCTAGGTGCTACCTATTTGCAGGACCGCCTCACCCCCCAGGTTCTGGATTGACCCCTGAGCTAGTCCGGGTGCCCAGTTCGAGGTCCCCTGAGTGTGCTGGGGGCCCACACAGGAGAGGGCATTCTCAGTGGCTGCACTGTGTAACTCCCTCCCGGTTGGCCCCAGACCACCCCTCCTTTCGAAGAAGTTGTAAGACCTGCCTGTTCCGCCAGGTATTAGGTGTGGAAGAGGGGTAATGGGGTGAGGGAATGGGTTGGGGTGGTGGTTTATTTTATTATCCTCCTTTTTTGTCTTGTTTTTAGTTATTGTTGTTTTTAGTGTTGACTGTAAGCTGCCCCGAGCTGCCTGCGGCAGGAGGGGCAAACAAATGCTTTATCTATGTTGTTAATTCTAGTTTATTTATCACTGTCATGTCTTGAATTGCAATTTGCCTTCCATACACCAGAGCTGTCCATGTTTGAGGCTCTGCGTGCCTGTATTTTATGCCAGCGCTTATCCCACGCATGTTGTCATTTCAAGTTCTTTCCTTGACACCATGTACTGTAGGGTCCAGCTCCTCATCCTCCAACATATGAGGTTCTGAGTAGTCACACATTCCATTATCTTCCATCAAGGCTCCCTACTCCACTGTAGGAACAAACAAGTTCTTTTCTTAATGCTGCAGCATTTTACTCCCTGCCCTGAAGGAGATTTGCTGCTGTTCAGCTTATGAAAGAGAGGAACTCAGAGACCCTGATCTAAAGCTGTGTGCACACAACATGTGTAAATGGAGTGTGCATGGTGCATAATGGGTGTGCGATAATGGTGAAAGTCCATTTCTGACCAGATTCTGTTCTTGACTGATCTAGTCGGCTCAACTGGAACAAATGAAAATCAGATTGAATGATTGTTATGATTATTTCTTTTTCCGTTGGACCGATCAAAATAATTTTCATTGGCTTTGTGCATGCACAAAATGGCGCCAGGCCATTCTGTAAATGTACAAAATGGCAGTAGCTATATGCAAAATTTTGTACTCGCATAGGACAGCTGACGGGAATTCCATTTGAAAATTCCTATTGATCGGAATTTTGACAGCTGTTCCGCTTTCACAGAACTGTTACCAGGAAAATGGAAGATCTTTTTCAACCATGTGCACACCAAATGTGTGCATTACCAACATACGGTACATGAGTGGATTGTGCGCACACAGTGTTGACACAGAGTTTGGATTGCAGCCACCAATTGTAAATTTGACTTAGATTTTCCTCAGATTTTGAGGTGTTCATTTACAAGCTGGGCTCTTGCGTGGCAGCGTGGTGAATCATAAAGGAGGCTGGACTAGGACTCAGGAGACTGAAATTGTTTTCCTTACTGTGATACTGCCGCGCTCTGTAAACTCAACCATATTGCATCACCTCTATATTCCTCCATCTGCTCTTCAACTATTTCTCTGTCTTGACTCTTTCAACTGTCAGATCTTCATTGTAAGGGCTGTCTCCTACCATTTATAGACAGTGGGTGTCTTTAGACATAATGTTAATGGATGTCTCAATGTGTGTTTACTGTTTTGACGTTGATATGAACACCGGTTTGGCCCTGTGTTCACCATGTGACACTGCTTAGACACACAGCCCATCTGGGGGCAAATCAGTGTTTTGCTCATCATCTGATCTCAGCACGCAAGTGCTGCCATCTCATTCCCCGTGTTGTGCCTGCTAACACACCACGCAATATCATTAGACACAATGTTGGCCACGTGTTCAGCTAGAACACACAAATTGTCCTTTTGATGCAATGGTATTCACATTGGGTATTTTCAGACGTTACGAGACCACGCTCAACCACAGTCAATACCCTGTGGTGGGGAATGTCCTCGTAATGTCTGTTGGGGAACCGGATGTCCCCCCCAGATGTTAACCACAGTCAATCGTGGTGGGGAATCACATTCACCACGCGATTGGCGGGACTGACGGGGTCGGCACCGATCACATGGGGAACATGATTCCCTGCCGCGATGAAGGGGCCCATCTCGTCTGGATGGCAACCATGGCCCCGGAATCCCTGCTGGGATTCCGGGCCGTGGTCAATTCGGGCGGCCGCATTGGCCGCATTGGCCGCATTGGCCATGGTGCCCACCCGTCTCCCCAGAGGGCGAGTGGCAGGGGAGTGGAGGGGGCGGGGTGATGCAGTCGCACGTTGTGCCACATGGCCCCGCCCCCTCCCTGATTCCCCACCGGGATCAGCCAGCACGTCTGTTGGACATGACGGACTGATTACAACGGAGTATCAGAAGGGTGATTCCGGGACGGGGCGAATGCTGCCCCGTCTCGTCTGAAATCACCCTTTGTGTGTTCAACAGGTGGTCAAATTGGTGCTGGGATTGTTATGGTGCTTACATACACTGGACAAACATGTGCTTAGGGGTTTTGACACTCGATCTTTGTTATGTCTAAAGACGCCCAATGTCTAAAGAAATGGGTACCCAGGGAGAGCACATGTTTTCCATCCTGGACAACATGAATGCTGCATAGCTTAACATTTCCATCCTAGGGGCCACTCTGAAAATTAGTACAAGCACTGAGGGCCACACAGAGATTAGGATCAAGGGTTGTTAAGGCTGTGCTCAGGAAAAGGAGGATCCAGATCATCGAACTGTCCTATGGATCTGTCCCCTATCCTTGTGTGCATGCCCTCACCTCTTCTCCCTCACCCTGAACTCAGTTTTTCAGTACCTAGGGGTAAGAACTGGATCCAGGGGCCAAATCCAGAGCTAGAAAGGAGCCAAATAAAAATTAACCAAGGACAGCATTTGGCCCCATGGTCTAAGATTCCTCACTGCTTGGCTTACCCCAAGCCTTGTTCCTCAAATGTGGAATGGGATCTAGTTCACTGGGCTGTTCTGAGGGCAAACATGATAAAAGCATAAAACATTTGGATTACTAAAAGTGCAGTATAAATGAGTAAGAGCAAGGAAGTCACCCAGCCATTGCACTCTCATGAAATCATCCACCAGTTTTGCTGACATCACCGTCTTGCCAAAAATGGGTTATGGAACCAAATTGCACATTGCATGTCGAGAAAAGAAATGCAGGAAAGTTCTTTGGAGTTTAATGAGATTTTAATAAATTATGAAATGTAAACTTTTTCCTCCAGAGGTTGGCTGTACTTTTAGCACAGGTTGAAGGGAGCTGGAGGGAGAAGGAGGTGTGGGTTGGATTTTTTGATTGGTTTGGTTTTGTAAAAGGACTTAAGTAACTGACACGGGCATAATTTGGAATACAATATCCTGATTTCTCAGTGGTGTTCGGGTCTAGAATGAAGGTCTAGCTCGACGTTTCTGCATGACTTACAGCTGTTTTGATACTGACAAATGCTCCGATTTGATTGAAATGAAAAAAGTTGGATCCTATTAAAATTTAACAGTGTGTTTAAATAATAGACACAATATCAGCTCCCAGGCTGTGAACAGGCACCAGACCACGAGAAAACACATGTTCAGCATGAGGGGAAAAGTTAAAAAACAAGAGTCTGAAGAGAGAGAGAGAAATGCTTAATTACTGCAGAGAATAAGAGACTGAAGAGATCTAGAAACTCCAATGTGGTTAGAATTTTTGCGAAAGTTTAGAATTGGGGGGAACCTCAGGTCCAGGAGCCAAATACTACCACTAATCATTTCTATAGCACTAGGTATATGACTCCTGCTCGATCCCCCTGAGCCCACACACTCTGCAGCCCTGGGGATGGAGCAGGAGCTGCTCCTGCTCCATCTCCCGGACTGGAGGGTGGGTGGGCTCAGGGGGATCGGAGCAGTGCGGATCGCACTGTTGTCCCATGCGACTTGCTCCATGCGCAGGACGCATGCGTGCCTGAGCACCTGTTGCCCATTACACTACTGCACCAGCAGCAGGATTGCACCCTATGTGTATATGTACGTGTATATCCATGCAGATACTATTTGGACTTATATAGAGAATAAAGATGAGCTACTTCCTTGGAACAAATTACTTAGCAGGGTCTTATCCTGAATTACACCCTCTTACTCTGAGATTCCCAGAGCAGATCTGCAAAATAGTCATGGCCCGTACTGTTCAGTGCCCTGAAAAACAGCAGCACAATCTTAACTTCAGTCTGCCACTTTACAGACAGCTGATGCAGAGAACGCAGGGTGAGTGGCTTCATAGCCTGGGATGGCAGCCAATTTAGAAGCTGGGAGTTTTGTTGGGGGGGTCAAGTCAAGGTGGAGGAGGTTGAGGCTTGACCAGTAGAGAGTATGGAATATGCAGGAAGCATGGAGGTAAAATGAAAGAAAGTAAGTTTCAGAGATGGGAACAGAACCTATGTTTGTTGGCGGTTGTCAACATCTAGAGCTGAGAAACAAGCAGCCGCTACTATCTGGTATCAGGATGGATATTGCAGTATCTGTGGTATCCAATATCTGGTTAAATCCGATTTAGTATCCAATTTACCGTATTACCATTTACCACATTACTGTTTAATTACCATTTGATTTTTTTGCTCTCTCCCTTTTGTCTGTTTATATGGTAATGTGCTAAATGGCAAATTGTAATTTGGTAAATGTAAATCGGTTAAAATAATATCCAGGATTCTGGTTTCATGGTTAATCTCCACTGTTACCATATCATTACTGAATAACCACCAAGTTATCTGGAATACTGGATATAGGGGTGATTCGCAACACCCATTCCAATTTCAAGAAAAACTTCTGCAAAATTGGAATGGCTATCGGAATTCTGGTCGGGAGTCTGGCCAGAATAAAGTTCTGACCAGAGTTCAAACTGGTTGCTTTTCTGCATGTATAAAATGGCAGCTGCAATTAGGGGTGGGACTTGAGGCAAAAAAAACAGATACCGGTTACCGGTTTCCAAAAAAAACGGTTTACCGGATTAAAACCGGTATACCGGTACCGGTATTTTTCCATTGGTTTCAGTGGGGAACTTTCCCCATTGAAATCAATGAAAAATAACTCCAATACCTCTCCCCTTCCCCTCCCAGGCTGTGCGGGTGGAAGGGGGGACACCCCGCACCCACCCTGCCCAGCCTGGATTTTTTTTTTTAAAAAAATTTAAACACCCCCCACCCCAGGGATCACCCTACCCCCCCACACCCAGGGATTGCCTACCTTTCTTGCCCTCCAGGCAGCGGCAGCTGCAGCACAGCGGTCCAGTGGCTTCAGTGCTGGCTGACTTCAGTGCTTCACTAGGCCTTCCACCGCCACCCGGAGTGCAAGTAAGGTAGGCGATCTCTGGGTGGGGGGGTAGGGCAATCCCTGGGGTGTGGGGTGTGTTAAACCACCCCCAACCCCAAGGATCGCCCTAGTTCCTGCTGGTGCGGGATCTGGGTCTCCGCCACCGGCACGGCGGTGGCACGGAACCCTCACTAGCAGGGACTTTCGGTAAAAAACCCTATTTTTAAAATCCTGGCTGAGCAGGGTGGGTGGGGTGTGTCCCCCCTTCCACCTGCACAGTCTGGACAGGGAGGGAATTTTTTTTTTGTTGTTGTTTCTTTTACGTTGTGGTTATTCATTTCAGTGGCCGCAATGTAAAAAAATCCGGCACGGGGAACCGGTACTGGTACCCCAATTACCGGATTAATCCGATACTGCTGCTACAGCAAAATACTGGCAGCATCGGATACCGGGGGAACCAAAATTCCCACCCCTACTGTACATACATGAAAGAGCATAATTTTTTCCCCATTCAGTTCAAGTTCCAGTTGAATTGAATGAAATGACCGGTTCCAACAGAATCAGAGCCAGATTGAAATTTTCGTTTCACCCCAAAATGGATATTAACCACGGATAATTCCACCACCCCCCTCCATTTCTTCTCTATTGACACCCTAGACAGCAGGCTGGGTTTTATCTGAAGTGCCCAGGTAATAAGGACATCACTGATTTTGCAACCTTTCACTTTGTTAAACTAGTCCTTCAGCCAGCATGCAGCCCACACAACGGTGTTTCTATCCAAACCAATTTGACTTTCTGATGGAGGCTGTTACCTCTCTCCACCGCCTGCAGTAACTCTGACAGACGAGATGAGAAGAGAAGATGTGTAACCTACATGGAGCAGATAGAAACAATGAAAAGATCTGCTGCAAAAAATATGAAACCTGTCTCTGGGATCCCGTAACTCTTTATTGCATAATTAACCACTCTTGCTGACATGCTGTCCCTCACGGCTTCCTTTAACTTGTAGCATCTGGACTGGGTGTAGCATGGAGCCTGGTTCCATTCTCCCCGAACAGCCGAGTTCTGATTAATTAATCAATGCTGATGTTTGAATAATACATTAAAGATAAACTTCAATGCACGGTGAAGGAGGGGGGTGAGGGGAAGACACAAAAGGAAAATATTGCTCTTCTTTACTGAAAGGATGTAGTCCCCAAACAGCCAGAGAGTTGTAAAGGTAAATATGTTCTTGGCAGGCCTCCCTGCTTGTTTGCACAGAGAGATTCCTTCTTCCCTCTCCCCCCACGTTTGACTTGATGATAGAGTCTTCACCGGCAGACTGTGAAGTTGCTCAGGGTTATGATCTTTAAATATAATAAAAAGGGAGGCCGATGTGGTGGTGAATAATAAATCTTTGAGTCAACATTTAGCTACAAATCTTTTTTAAAAGGTAAATGAGCAGTTCTAAAGCACGATCTTACCTACCTGCCGTATGCATTTCTTTATGGCAGGGGTGGGGAAACTCTTCCCTTCCAGAGGCCATTTTGAGAATTAGCCCAAGGGCCTTATAGAGGTTGAGGGCAGGAGTGCTCAAGAGGTGTTGTCAGGAACAGGAAGGTCTAGATTAGAACTGAAATGGGTTCACGCATTTATAGGGATGTGTGAATGCGGTTCGGATGTTTGGTGTTTGGCCNTGCAGAGAACGCAGGGTGAGTGGCTTCATAGCCTGGGATGGCAGCCAATTTAGAAGCTGGGAGTTTTGTTGGGGGGGGCAAGTCAAGGTGGAGGAGGTTGAGGCTTGACCAGTAGAGAGTATGGAATATGCAGGAAGCATGGAGGTAAAATGAAAGAAAGTAAGTTTCAGAGATGGGAACAGAACCTATGTTTGTTGGCGGTTGTCAACATCTAGAGCTGAGAAACAAGCAGCCGCTACTATCTGGTATCAGGATGGATATTGCAGTATCTGTGGTATCCAATATCTGGTTAAATCCGATTTAGTATCCAATTTACCGTATTACCATTTACCACATTACTGTTTAATTACCATTTGATTTTTTTGCTCTCTCCCTTTTGTCTGTTTATATGGTAATGTGCTAAATGGCAAATTGTAATTTGGTAAATGTCAATCGGTTAAAATAATATCCAGGATTCTGGTTTCATGGTTAATCTCCACTGTTACCATATCATTACTGAATAACCACCAAGTTATCTGGAATACTGGATATAGGGGTGATTCGCAACACCCATTCCAATTTCAAGAAAAACTTCTGCAAAATTGGAATGGCTATCGGAATTCTGGTCGGGAGTCTGGCCAGAATAAAGTTCTGACCAGAGTTCAAACTGGTTGCTTTTCTGCATGTATAAAATGGCAGCTGCAATTAGGGGTGGGACTTGAGGCAAAAAAAACAGATACCGGTTACCGGTTTCCAAAAAAAACGGTTTACCGGATTAAAACCGGTATACCGGTACCGGTATTTTTCCATTGGTTTCAGTGGGGAACTTTCCCCATTGAAATCAATGAAAAATAACTCCAATACCTCTCCCCTTCCCCTCCCAGGCTGTGCGGGTGGAAGGGGGGACACCCCGCACCCACCCTGCCCAGCCTGGATTTTTTTTTTTAAAAAAATTTAAACACCCCCCACCCCAGGGATCACCCTACCCCCCCACACCCAGGGATTGCCTACCTTTCTTGCCCTCCAGGCAGCGGCAGCTGCAGCACAGCGGTCCAGTGGCTTCAGTGCTGGCTGACTTCAGTGCTTCACTAGGCCTTCCACCGCCACCCGGAGTGCAAGTAAGGTAGGCAATCTCTGGGTGGGGGGGTAGGGCAATCCCTGGGGTGTGGGGTGTGTTAAACCACCCCCAACCCCAAGGATCGCCCTAGTTCCTGCTGGTGCGGGATCTGGGTCTCCGCCACCGGCACGGCGGTGGCACGGAACCCTCACTAGCAGGGACTTTCGGTAAAAAACCCTATTTTTAAAATCCTGGCTGAGCAGGGTGGGTGGGGTGTGTCCCCCCTTCCACCTGCACAGTCTGGACAGGGAGGGAATTTTTTTTTTGTTGTTGTTTCTTTTACGTTGTGGTTATTCATTTCAGTGGCCGCAATGTAAAAAAATCCGGCACGGGGAACCGGTACTGGTACCCCAATTACCGGATTAATCCGATACTGCTGCTACAGCAAAATACTGGCAGCATCGGATACCGGGGGAACCAAAATTCCCACCCCTACTGTACATGCATGAAAGAGCATAATTTTTTCCCCATTCAGTTCAAGTTCCAGTTGAATTGAATGAAATGACCGGTTCCAACAGAATCAGAGCCAGATTGAAATTTTCGTTTCACCCCAAAATGGATATTAACCACGGATAATTCCACCACCCCCCTCCATTTCTTCTCTATTGACACCCTAGACAGCAGGCTGGGTTTTATCTGAAGTGCCCAGGTAATAAGGACATCACTGATTTTGCAACCTTTCACTTTGTTAAACTAGTCCTTCAGCCAGCATGCAGCCCACACAACGGTGTTTCTATCCAAACCAATTTGACTTTCTGATGGAGGCTGTTACCTCTCTCCACCGCCTGCAGTAACTCTGACAGACGAGATGAGAAGAGAAGATGTGTAACCTACATGGAGCAGATAGAAACAATGAAAAGATCTGCTGCAAAAAATATGAAACCTGTCTCTGGGATCCCGTAACTCTTTATTGCATAATTAACCACTCTTGCTGACATGCTGTCCCTCACGGCTTCCTTTAACTTGGAGCATCTGGACTGGGTGTAGCATGGAGCCTGGTTCCATTCTCCCCGAACAGCCGAGTTCTGATTAATTAATCAATGCTGATGTTTGAATAATACATTAAAGATAAACTTCAATGCACGGTGAAGGAGGGGGGTGAGGGGAAGACACAAAAGGAAAATATTGCTCTTCTTTACTGAAAGGATGTAGTCCCCAAACAGCCAGAGAGTTGTAAAGGTAAATATGTTCTTGGCAGGCCTCCCTGCTTGTTTGCACAGAGAGATTCCTTCTTCCCTCTCCCCCCACGTTTGACTTGATGATAGAGTCTTCACCGGCAGACTGTGAAGTTGCTCAGGGTTATGATCTTTAAATATAATAAAAAGGGAGGCCGATGTGGTGGTGAATAATAAATCTTTGAGTCAACATTTAGCTACAAATCTTTTTTAAAAGGTAAATGAGCAGTTCTAAAGCACGATCTTACCTACCTGCCGTATGCATTTCTTTATGGCAGGGGTGGGGAAACTCTTCCCTTCCAGAGGCCATTTTGAGAATTAGCCCAAGGGCCGTATAGAGGTTGAGGGCAGGAGTGCTCAAGAGGTGTTGTCAGGAACAGGAAGGTCTAGATTAGAACTGAAATGGGTTCACGCATTTATAGGGATGTGTGAATGCGGTTCGGATGTTTGGTGTTTGGCCTGAACTTGGTCTGTTCGGATGTCCAAACCAAACGTCTGAACCGAACTTGAAAATGGCTGAACAGTTCAGTCATATTCGGGTGAGTTCGGATGAGTTCGGGAGCGGGAAAAACGTGACTTTGGGCAGGAAAAACATGACTGGAAGGGGGAGGCAGCTGAGGAGCAGGGATGGAGACCAGGGGTTGTTTCAGGGCCAAATGATACCAATACAGAAAAAAATCTCCCAATTCAGTATTGGTATCAGTATCTATAGCACTATTTTCGGATGTTCGGACGAGTTCGGACAAACCAAACTGTGCCGAACCAAACAGCCGAACCCGAACTCATCATACTCATCGTACATCATACTCATAACAATAAAATCGGCTAAAGACTACCAAACAATGAAATACAATATAAAATATAAAATGAACATAGCTTTCAAGCAATACAAAATTTAATAAACCCCCTACCCCACCAACCCCCTCCCCTCTCCGAAGGCCCGGTGGAACAGCCAGGTCTTACAGCATCTATGCAAACAGGGGAGGTCTGGGGATATGTGGGCCTCCAATGGGAGGGAATTCCACAGCCAAGGCGTGGCTACCGAGAACGCCCTTTGTGCCGTCACCACGCGGTATACCTGGGGGACTTCAAGCTGGGCATCCCCAGCTGACCGCATGGGTCACAAAGGAACCCATTGTCTGAGGTGGTCTCACAGGTAACCAGGACCCAAGCCATTTAGGGCTTTGTTGTTCCGGACCTCCGGACCATCGTCAGTGGTAGCACCACGTAGAGCATGTTGCAGTAGTCCAGTCGAGAGGTAACTAAAGCATGGATGATGGTGGCCAGATCCGAGTCCGAGACATATGGCTGCAGCCGTCACACCAGAGGTAATTGGCAAAATGCACTAATTCCGTTTTAGCAAGAGAGAACACTCACTATCGGGTCCCCAAATGCAGCCTTTACAAGGACACGTGTTCTCATGTGAAAAAGAGGGATTAGTGTATTCTCAGAGGCACTAATGCTCTCAATTACAGACCAATGATCATGTTGTGAATGCCCCCTCCACCCATATAGTGTTGGAAAGCAGCCTAACCGTGGGCTGCATTTGGCCCCTGGATTTCCCACCCCTGCACTATGGCTTCACAACACAGGGGAGCCCTGCCAATCCTGAATCTCAACCCTGGATTTAGCCCCTACCTTCAAATGCTGAAAGTGTGTGTTCAAGAGGAAGGCAGAGATTGTGTGCACTCAGGAGTCAGAGAGATCTGCACTAGAGCTGAAATCGGTATCTGATTTGGCACCTGCGGGCCATAACTGCATTTGATGTACTGTTTCAGATACCTGAATTGGTAACCCAAATACTGGTTGATTACTAGGGATGGGACATCTGGCAAAAAAACGGCTACCGGTTTTACCGGTTACCGGTTTGCAGAAAAACGGTTTACTGCCAGATCTATTGCATTGATTTCAATGGGGAACTGTCAGTGTCCCCATTGAAATCAATGGGGGGAAAAAACAATCCCTCCCCCATCCAGGATGCGCAGGTGGAAGAGGGGACACCCCCCACCCAACCTCCCCAGCCTGGATTTAAAAAAATAATAATTCCCCAAAGTCCCTGCCTCCGGGCCGCCACCGGCAACCCAGAGCCTGCACCAGCAGATAGGCACTAGGGTGATCCCTGGGGTGGGGGTGGTTTAACACACACCCCACCCCAGGGATCACTCTACCCCCCACCCAGGGATCGCCTACCCGGGCAGCGGCGGAGGCAGCACGACGGTCCGGCGGCTTCAGCGCTGGCTGTGGCTGCCGGCTTCAGAGCTTACTAGGCCTTCCGGGGACGGTGGCCCGGAGCCAGGGACTTCGGGGAATTTTTTTTAAAAAAAAAATCCAGGCTGGGCAGGGTGGGGGGGGGAGGGGTGTCCACTCTTCCACCCGCGCAGTCTGGATGGGGGAGGGAAAAGTGGTTAGTTTTTGATTTTTTTTACATTGCAGCCATTCATTTCAATGGCCACAATGTAAAACAATCTGGCAGGGGGAACTAGTACCGGTACCCCCAATATCCGGATTAATCCGATACTGTCGGTACAGCAAAATAACAGCAGTATCAGATAATGGATAATCCGAACTTCCCACCCCTATTGATTACTAAAAAAAGGAAAAGAAATTTTGGTTGTCAATTTTTTAAGTACTCAAAATTACCCTCTCAAACAATATAATACCTGAAAAATCCTTGAAATCCAGAATGAAACTGGTATTTTGGTAGACCGGTTGTCAGTAGGTTGATATTTTAGCATACAAATTTTGGTATTTTGGTATTTTGGGTACTCGTTCAAAAAACGGTTTTGGTACTGAGAAATACCTGAAAGATTTGGTTCACTTCAGGTACCAGACATGCAATGGATATGCCCGTTTTTGTGGATACTAATTTCAGTTCTAAGTTGCACGCAGACAAGATCCACAATCTGGGCTCTTTTCTCCCTTCCCCAAGTGTTCACCCAACTATTCATTGTCTCAGTATTCTTTCAGTCACTACCTCTCTTTCCTCTGCTGAATCTTTCCCCAGCCCACGTCCCATATCCTCTTCCCCATGTCCAAAAGCTTGCCTACTCTCGCCATAATAAAAACAAATCATTCAAACTACTTTGTCTCTTTCTCTTCCACTGCACAAGATCCACATTGCATAGGGACTACAAATAAATAATAATTTGATGCACCAAAGGCTACATAAATGGAATTTTAAAGCTCTGCTTGCTCAGTAAAGCACCCAAGCATTGAAAAGTCAAGAGGTTGATCCTGAACGGGCAGTGAGATCTAGCCAGCTTCCTCAGAAAAGTGTTTGGTGGCAAACTGGACCAGATGAGGCTTTTATTTTTTCAATCTCCATTTTCAAACCTACTGATAACTCCTGTTTGCACAGGAGGCTGGTGGGAAAAGGTCAGTTTTATTTGTCTGACCTTTTTCAGTTTAGTAAACAATGGCAGCTGGAAGTCTACATCGGCAGTGTGTCAGTTACAGGGAAGTGTTGTTTCGGGTAAAGACATGCATACTAAGTTCAGCTAGAATAGCTTCTCGTCCTCTTCTCTAGGGCTTCAATAAATATTCAGAGCCAATCAAATGCAGAATCATAGGACCTTTTTACATGGGCAGCACCCACACATGAACACCCAGAAATCTGGGTTCCGCTCATATAAATTCCATGGGAGTGGGTGTGCGTGCTCCTGCGCCCATGTACACCCATCCCCATGCAAGGAGGCACTGGTAAAAACGCAGGTGCCTCGATGCATGGGATGCGTTGGTTGATCTGATTGGAAATTTGAATCAGATGGAATTCCGATCGGACTGATCAAAATTGATTTTGACCACTGGCCATTCTATGCATGCGGAAATCCCCAGTCAGAATTTTATTCAGAATGGAATACTGACAGCCTTTTCAATTTTGCAGACTTTCCCCATGAAAATGGAACGGTTTGTTCAATATATTCCTACGCCAAAATGCAGTTGATTTTCTCAATTCCAAATAATGAATTTGAAATTTGTATCAGCGATGTCACTTTTGCAGCAGATTTCACTGGGCGTTTTGTTTTGTTAGTCTGGACTTTCCCAGCTCATAATATGTTAGCTCATAATTCTCTAGCAGGCTTCACATGTGACCGGGGAGGCAGGCAAATTTCCACAGCTGTATTCTGCTTTTATTCCATGAGAAGACCATGTCCCTAATGTAGCTTTTACAAAAGCCCCTTTCATTTTTGGGTTTTTTATAAAGGACCTTACCATTTTCTGGTTTTTTTTGCTTTTAAATTAAGAATAACATTGTGCAAAATGGCCACTGGGCCATGCTACAGCCCTTTTCCAAAATGGCAGCATCATTTCTGAAATGAGGGCGCATGCGATGAATGTTCCGGCATGCATGTGATTATTTATTTTCAATTATTTTATTTTATTTTAAATCACACTGTATGCACAAAATGACCGTCCGGGCTCTTCTGCACATGTGCGCCCTTTTCCAAAATGGTGCCAGCAGCGTTAGCGCCATTTTGGGAAAGGGTAGCCAGTCTGTCTATGCGCAGAGTGGCTGCCCTTTTCCAAAATGGCATCGACAGCATCCGCACCATTTTGGAAAAGGGCCGTATGTGTGCAGAACGGCTCCGGTGGCCCTTTGTGCATTTTTTAAAACAAAAATGAATTAAAGCAAATGACAATTGCTTGCTTATTCATCTAGTTGTGTATCTTTAGTAACTAAACAAATTGCACCCCCCTACTCAGGACATGTCTGGCATAAGAAAGCATCCAAAATAGATAAGAGGGTTTCTCTACTTTACCTGAATTCAATTTTTGAATATAAAGTTAGAAATCCATTTCAGCTTTGCTCTATTTGCCATCTGCAGCATGCTTTGAGAGCCTTTGATGTGACAGATACTGCTTGACATAATTAAGGAGATTGTTACTATTCATTAATTCTGACTGTCTAGGTCACTCTCATGCATTATTCAGTGAAACCATGTCTGTCAAGTTTTCACCCAGGGGAAATGTTAATGGTCAGGTCTAAACCTTTTTTTAAAAAAAATCCCACCCCCCCAAACCTAGCAGGTAATAACCAGGAATGCTGACATCTCAGTTAACATTAGTGGAGCTCTTGGATACCCCTCTTCTCGACTATACAATAAGCCCTTTGGTCTCTTGCTAATATCTCATTTTGGCTCTCTTGCATTTTTAATACTGGGGATATGACAGCTACATGATATGATCATTTTGTTCAGTTGTGTTTTGGCGGGGTGAGGAGAGGGCATGTGTTTGTTTTGTTTTGCTTGCTGTTGGCTGCGAATGAGGGGAGAGAATAAACAGTTCAAGGCCTTTCTGAAATGTATATACATCAAATATTACAGTTGGAAACTTGAACGGTGAGGGGGGGGATTTAAGCTGTGATTGACAAGCCAATGAAGGTTGGAAAAGTTGATGATATCTCGGCAGTGCCAGCATCACTCTAGATCAATCAGAGGAAGCTACGTTCCTCTATAGACGTTAACCTTGGTTATGCTGCATGTCCGTTACTTTATAGAGGTAGGAGATTCCAGAAGCAGGACATTAGGGTTCCCAATTTCTCTTTGAGGGATCCAACTATGCAGATTAATGCTCAAAGATCTGCCACTTGCCCATAAACTGAAAAGCTTTTGGCACAAGCAAGCTGAGGAACAGAAGGTGAGGAGGCAGGTTTCTCCATCTGTTCCAGCTGCCAGTGGAAAGAGTGAAACCTCTGTGTATTAACGTTACGTAGGACCTGAAAAGACGCCAAGCATCCGTAAGCCGATCAGGTCAGGCAGACTATTATTCCTCCTCCTCCTGCCTTCTATAGAGAGTATTTCAGCAGTTATTATCTGGCCTAATTAAATGTTGGGTAAAACAAAAACGCAATAACAGCAAATTGCTACTGAGGTGCATGCACTAGCGCTCGGAGAAAATTAACATGGCAGGGAAGAGCTTGGAAAACAGAAAGGGATAATTTAAGTAATTAAACGATACCCTCATTTGATTGGTGGCTCCAAGAGGCAAGCAATTCTAAGCGGAGTGAATATTGCTTAACACCCTCCGCTCCATGCAGCTGACCGTGGAAGTAGAGGATTTCTTTAAATAGCCATTTCATTTAGTTTAGTGTTTGAGCAAAGTCCACTGTCTGGAGATGTCAATCCAGCAATAATCCCTTGATGTAGATGCATGGGCCGATCCCATGTTCCATGGATCTTGTGCTCACCCCCGCCCGTGCGGCACACTGTGCCCTCAATGGAAGTGTGTGAGGTTCCCGCGCAGGTGTGTATGAGCACACAGGGGTGGATGCAGACTCTGCAAGGTATGATGGCCCCAATTAGACTGTCAGCCTTATATTGAATAGGGTCTTATGTCGTGTATGGCTTCACTTATTCCAGTTTTGAAGCTTCAGAACTAAAGCCAATTTCTACCAATTTAAAGCAAAGTGGGGAACATTTTGTCTCCTGTGGCAAGGTCAATAGGTGATCGACCACATGCTGTTTTGTGCTGGCGGGAAGCCGTGTCATCAGAATGTAAATATATCTGGTTAGATAAACTGAATGCCCTTGTGAACTTGGTTGGCTTCTCATTCATTGCCCTACAAGAATTGCCCCATGCACAAGCAAAAGAGATGTTATCAAAGAAGCTCAGAGATGTACAGAAGAAAAATGACATGGCTAAACTAAGCCAAAAGAAAATCGCTCCAATGCTGCCCACATTTAAACTAGATAATGAGCTAGAGAAGTATCTGACATTACTTGACAACTTTCACACTAGAAGAGCTTATACGCTGTTTCGTTTTCAGCGAATGCCTTCTAAGTTGTTGGAAGGTAGATGTCTCAAAATCCCCCAGGGACTACGCTTATGCCCATGTGGTTCAAATCAGATCGATGATTTATTTAATCCGCTGTTTATTCAATTGTCTTTATACAACTGATATTAGATTTCACATTCTGGAGCCACTAATGGCTGATAACATGACTGGGATTGTCAGGAAAAGCTGGAGTTATTTTGAATCCCCAAGAGCTCATTATAAGAAGGGTCGCTAGCATGGAATATGCCATAATTCTACGGAGGCACTCTGAGACAAAACTCCTTATTTATATTTATCTATTAAAATGTATATGACCCCCCCCCCTTCTGCTATAAGCATCTCGGAGTGACTAACAACATTTTAAAGTACATAATGACATAAAATACATTAAAACAACGCTAATAATCCAAAGTTAAAATAACCCAATACCAAAAAACCCCTCCCTAACCCAACCCACCCATCCCATCTCCCTCAATAAAGACCCGGCGGTACAGCCGGGTCTTACACTGTCTACAGAAAGAGGGGAGGTCAATGGTCAGGTGGACCTTATGGTCTAAGTAACTAAAGACTGTTGCTAAAATTAAAACGTTTATACTTCTCCCCTTTTCTTATATGTTATGTATTTTAAGTATTTTATGCTGTATTGCTTTTCCACATAACTACTAAGGCCGAAAGGTCACAGCAAATAAAGGATGATGATGATGATAATGATGATGATTGATGATGATTCCACGTGGATGCAAGTGTGCTCCCCCATGCAGCAGGTCAAATGGTGCAGCCATGTGTCTGCCTGCTTGCAGCCCTGTCTGGGTCAAATTTAAATGACGTGGTGGCTGCCACAGCCCATGGTCCTCCCATGTGGCATCCCTCCCCCCTAGAACCTCTGCAAGCATTTGGTGTTGCCCAGGGCATCCCCTATCCGCAAGTGAAGCTGCAGCGAGTCTATCTTCTGAGCAGATGGACAGCAGCCCCAGAGAAGGAAAGCCAGTCCCACTTCTTGTCTGCCTGCACTTTTGGCATTGACGGCCCACCTGGAAGTGAGGTAGGCCAGAGCAATGGGTGTTGTCCATGTGAAAACATCCATTGCTCTAATATGGGCAGGTGGTGTAGCTGAATGATGGCTCATAAGCCCTCAGAGCATTTGCATCCCTGGCTCTTGAAAGAGCGGCAGTGGGACCCCATTCCATCTTCTTTAGAAGAGCCAGTTCCAACCCAGTGAAGTCACTGGCCCATGGGTCACTATTAAAATTTTACAAGATCTACAGGCTGTAGAAGAGTTAGGGACAGAGGCTCCTAAGCAGAGCTGAAATGCATACCCACAAAACCAGATATACCTATTAGATTTCCCATATCAACTCAAAAATTTCAGGTACTATCGGTAACCAATTAGTGCTCTATTCAGGTACCCGATGTCCTGGAATATCAACTTCCAGTTCTGATTACTTGGTTTTCCATCTTGATGTTTCAACCGGTAACCAGAAAATCAGTAAATCTGTACTAGAGCTGAGGCGAGAATAAGTGTTCACTTACCGCAAGGAAACACTCACCCTTTTCGGGAATGCTTGTAACTGTTCATTGGTATTTCCTCACCAGTTAGTGATTCCGCACTTCTGCTATTGTGAGATCGGTGCCTGCACTTTTCTGTCATTTTTGGGGTCAATTTCTGGTATTTTCATCAATTTACAATTTACAATTTTCATCATTTTACAATACTTTAAGGCAGTTTCCGTCAATTTTACACCTCTTAGCCAGTACTATAAAAACCCTTTGTTCATTTTTCGTTAGGGATAGGGCAGCGAGACTCCCCTCCTGCTGGGATGTTCAATTGACCAAACAATTGCAGTTTACCAAACAATTTACCAAACTAGTGAAATACCAAAAAAATGCCGGAAAATAGTGGGGAATGGTGGGACATTGTGGTAAGTTAGCTTGTAGCATGAATGGAGGTGAATGACCTGTTTCCAATGGAAAGAGCATTCATTATTTCAGGCCTAGTCTGTACTAGAAATTTCCAATTGTTCAGGAATCTTGGTAACGGAACGGTGATCGGGTAGCCCATCGAATATCCGACATCATGCTAAAAAATGCAGGTATTACCTGCGGATACCAAATTAGGTTTTAGCTCTACTTTTAAGGATTTGTCTCAGGATGTGGGGAGGAAGAGAACTATACAGATAAAGGATCTGTGTCGGGGATCCATCCATTCCCCTTTAGAGCATGTCCTTTAGAGCATTTCTCTGCTCTCTACCACCTGAGCTTAGTCTTTCAGTACTTGAGGGTAAAGACTGGATTCATGGGCCAGATCCAGGAATTGGAAGGGGGTAAATAATAATAATAATAATTAATATAAACAGCTGTGGGGTGGATTTGGCCTACAGGCCACAGGTTCTCCACCATTGATTCAGAGGTTAGGGTGACACCTAGGGATACAACAAATGCCAACTGAAGATACTTAACATTATCCAAGACAAGGTACTGAATGAACTAAGTGGGTTAAGGGGCATGATCAAGTGGGATTAAGAGGTACAGTTTGATAGGGATGCACCCTGGCACAGAAGATGGAATGTACCCCATTCCATTTTTATTATTTAAACCTGTTGTTTTTGTTTTCATAAATATCAAATTTTCATTTTTGCTTTTATTTTTGTTTTTGTTTTCCATTGGTTTCAATGGAAAACACATTTTTGGCTGTAACATTTTTGTTATTCATTATATTTGACTGGTACATGGAAGGATTGTATCACCAATGGAAGGCATTATGTGTAATAATTTTCAGAAAGCTTGGATAACAGAATCCAATTGTATAAGCAGTTGAATTATACTATTTTGCAAAAGTCTTCATATACTATCCTGGCTTTACTTTCTTTGTCTCCCCTCTAAAGTGGATGGACTTGGCAAGTGTACACCCCTTCCATTATATACTATCTCAGACAACTTTCAGAAGGAGTGGGTAAAGGGTCCTGGTGTTATAAGCAATTAACTTATAAATGTATGTCTGACTGTAACAGCTTTGGAGTCAAAGCAGTGTACATGAAATTTGTCCAGGATGCATATCAAACTTTCATGATGATTTCTGCCAGGTATCAGAAATAAGTGATAAAGAGTCCCAATTTTATATGCCTGCACAGAGAAGGAGCCTATGCCAGGAATTATCTTATGTGTTACTGTGGTGAGATCCTTTGTGATGCCAATTGGCCAGCAGAAATGTCAACCAAAGTCCCCTCCGCGATTAAAGCGGCGGGGGTTTGGCGGCGCCCCCTTTCCTCCCTCCGGCCAAGGGAGGCGAGGAAGGAGCGGCCGCGGCGGCGAGGCGGGAAGCGGAGCAGGCCTGGTTGCCACGGCAACCTTGTTAGGAGTGCGCCCGGGACTCTCGCGAGAGCGGAAGTCCCGGGCGCCATTTTAGAGCTCCCCGCTCAACCGCCTCACTCGGCCAGGCGGGAGCGGGGAGAAGGACGTGCACCCACCCACCCATCCCTCTCAAGGACAGCACTCCGAGTAAATACTGGTTGCGAGTTAGGACCGGAAAGGAATTTTCCCTGAACCAAATTGGCTTAAAGGCGAGGGGTTTTTCGCCTTTCCCGGAGTGAAATACCTAATGGAAGAGAAGATGAGGAGGCAAATTTGCCGGTGCTAGGCGAAATGTCGCACTCTTGGCGGTAGGCTGAGTTCAGGCCAACGGTTAAAAGTTGAAACGGTTAGGATAGCATAGGGTAGCAACATCTCCTTAAGAGATGGGTATTGGCCAGACATAGCCGCTCAGTGCGGCCCACTGCATGGCCAGCCCAAGGGTGAGAGACGAGCGGCCGAGCCTGCTGGGCGGACCATGCACCAAACAGGAGGTTACGGTGTCCTCATCCTTGTTGTTTAAACCCCCCGCCTCGGTGGGCGAGGGGATAGGTGCGAACAACCCGCCCTGGCCCGGTTAAACCGGTAGTAGGGGTAGGGTGTAAGTTGGAAAAGTTGGTTAAGATAGGGCACAGGAGGATTCCCCTCGGGCTTAACCCGAAGACGGTAGAGGATGGCACCAGGCAAACAGGACAACGCCTGGCACAATAGGGGAACCTCCTGTTGGGAAGGTTAACAGTTAGGGATAAGAGATTGATAGGACCCCAGTTCAAAGGGGGAAGTGGGAGGGTTACCTCTTCCCCCTTTTGGCTAAATAATAAAGAGTGCGGCCGTTCAAACCCATATACTGTGTCCTCGTCTTCTTTGGGGGGAGGGGGTGCGTTGACAATATCCTCATTCTATGCGGTGACTATCCCAACATCTCTCCCCAATTGTTACTGGGAAGACAGAAACACCAGTTTAGGAAAGCGCCAATAGAGATTCTCTTATGTCCTCTGTCACAGTGCTGCAGGATGTGATTGTGATGGTAATTGGCCAGCCTGGATGTATAAACTATGTCTCCTGATTGCTGGGATGCTATCCCAAAGTCCCAGTTATGTCCCTTCTGTGCCCGCCTGAGGGCTGCCCCCATGTCCACCTCGAAGCCACTACCGATTGGTCCTGTAGACCTAGAAGCATGCAGTAATTGGCCAGTGAATGTGTCTGTTGGGTTGCTTCACATCCTCCCTCCTACAGCCGCTCTCTCCGTCTGCTATGGCAGGTGCCTGCCTCTGACTGGCACTGCATGTGCTGCAATTTATCTGAATAATGGTCTTCAAGGGGACAACTTCAATTGCTTATAAAATTGGGTCCCTTTTTCAAATTGTCCTGTAATGTGGCAGAAATAGCAGGGAAGCTGTGTGATAAATGTCAGCCAAATTACTTGTAAACAGGATGGAATATACAAATGTTACAGCTGGAAATGTATTTTCAAGTTAATATCTTATACCATCAGAACCCATTATCCAATCTTTCTGAAAATTGGCAGGTGTATTAAGCTTGTGGAGGGACATAACATTCACAAGTTTCATGCAAATTGTATGGAAGTTAAAAAAGTTGTAGCAATGAATGTGTATGGAACTTTTCTTAAAATTACAATGTTAGATTGCTTCTAAAATCAGTTCCCTTTATATAATCATTTCAAACTTTGGTATGCAATGCATAGTGCCCATTGGGGGTAAACTCTACCCAATCTTAATCACAACTGAATTAGAAACAAAAATGTTATAGCAGGAAATACATGATTTGGTTTCCCCCCTTTATTCAAAAAAGCAAAATATTGTTTTCTTTTCTATTTTCATTATTATTATTTGTCATATTTGTTATTGCAATAACAATAATGAAAATGATCATTTTTGTTATTGTTATTGCAATAACAAAAACAACATACACACCCCTATCCAACAAGCTACCAGTGTTACCAGTTTTTTAATTCTAATTTTCCAACTTCCTGTCCTGATTTTTTCCCAAGTTTTGGTACCAATTTACTGACTGGTAAAAGGATAAAACAATAACTTAGTAACTTGGATTCCTTACTTTTTGAAGGTCTCCAGCACCTCTGCTTGATTACCGCCTGACTTGAGACCAGACATTATTAGAATCAGAGTGGCAAGTAATTAATGACTAGCAACTGTAAATATTTTCACAGTTACCTCATGCTTTGTAAATGTGGATATGAAGTAAACCCATTCCCCAGATATCTATTTTGAAATTCCATTCTGATTAGAGCTGAAACAAATACCCGCAAACATGGGTATACACGACAGTTTTCTGGTACCCAAATTGACCCAACATTGGGTACCAATTGGTACCTGATTGCCATCCATCAACATCTAGTCCTCAAATACTGATTTCTGGTAGCAATTTTTTTAATTCGGTGTTGATTTTTTTTACCTCTGATACCTTTTTTTCCCCCCCTTCTGATCTCGAAAGTTAACTTCTGGTCCTGGAAAGGCAACTTTGAGTCCCAATTTTAAAAAAATTATGTCCTTATTTTTTGGTTTTTCAATCTGATATACAAATTGGTAATTGAAAAATCACAATTGGTACCAGCAGTTACCTATTTTTCAGGTAAAGAGGTACCTGATTGGTACACAGGTAACCTGTCAGGTACCTGATGTAGGTATCGAAAAAATGCAGGTATTACCCACGTGTACTAAATTTACTACCTGTTTCAGCTCTAATTCTGATTATTGTGAGAATCTTCGGGAAGCAATGTAAGATATATTGGGCTGGGCTTTTAGTGGGAGGATTAGGAATGTTGGGGTGGGAATGATTTTAATTGGAACTTTATATGGCTTAAACTAGTAATTTATATTTCTGTATATTGTGAGTTTCCCTGAGCCTACAGGAAAAGGCAGGATATAAATCAAAATCAATATTAGTACAGCCAAATTCAGCTCATTAATAACAAACAAATGGAGACACCTGAGTACAGTCAAAATGCATGTGAATGAATTTACAATTAAACACCTCTTTCCCATAATTCAGGCAACTCTAATAGGATCATTTAAAAAAAAAAAAATACACATTGCCAAGAATTCTGAAAACAGGGGATCTGGCAGCAGCGAACATCCTCAGAAAGAAAGCTGTCGGGTTCAGTTCAATCTGCCAGTCTGTCAATCACTCTCACTCCCTTCAAGCAGCCTGTGTCCCTGAAATGCTTACAGAGGGGTACAGCAGAAAAGAGTACCCACAAAAATGGGTATAACCAATGAATTTCTGGTACCCGATAAGACGGAGGTGATAGTGGTGGGAAGGGCGAGGGTGGTTCTACCTTCTCCATTGGGGTGGGGGGTCTGCCCTCCTGTAGCCCAGTAGGTTCAGAGTCTGGGGGTGGTGTTGGATCCAGACCTCCGTCTGGATCGGCAGGTGGAGGCGGTGGCTAAAGCCGCTTTCTGCCAGTTGTGTCTAGTACAGAGGCACTGTTCATACATCTCTGGACCCGACCTGGCCACTCTCATCCATGTCTTCATCACCCCGAGACTGGACTACTGAAACACGTTCTACGTGGGGCTTCCCTTGTTTCTGGTCCAGAGACTGAAGCTAGTGCAGAATGTGGCGGCCTGTCTCCTTACAGGGACGGGTTGGCGGGAACACATAACACCTGTGCACTTTGCACTGGTTTCCTATAGTGTACCGGGTCAGATTCAAGGTGTTAGTTTTGATCTATAAAGCCCTACACGGTCTCAGCCCCTCATACCTTGGGGACCACCTTGCCCTCCGCGTCTCAGAGCGATCCCTGTGGTCTACTGGGGGCACCTTCCTGGAGGTCCCCCATGTTAGTTGGGGGGCCACAATGGAATGGTCATTCTCGGTGGCCAGGCTGCGATTCTGGAATTCCCTCCCAGAGGAAGCTCACCAGCCCTGGGTCTGATGGCGTTCCACTGAGCCTGCAGGACCTGACTGTTCACCCAGGCCTTCGGAGTAGAGGGTGGGAGGGAGAGGCAGGTGGGGGGGGAGGAGATGCTTTTTTTTAAAAAAAAAATGTTTTAAAATTAATATGTTATTATTGTGATTGTTTTTAGTGTTGTAAGCCGCCCCGGGATGCCATAGGCATGAGGGGGCGGCTAATAAATATAACAATATAAATAAATATATCCAGATTGATACAACATGCAGCAATTCATACCCAATTTTGACCTGATTTGGTTACCCGATGCCCTGAAATGTTGACTCTTCGTCTCGATTTTTTTAACTTTTGTATCAATTTTAAAAAACAAAAACAAAAAATCTTCTGACACCAATGTTTTTGTTTTCCATCCTGGAAAGTCAGCTTCTGGTTCCGACTGGTCAATTTCTGATCCTGATTTTTTTTCTTCTGGCTTGATTTTTTAAATTTGCATCCCATTTTAATTTAATTTAATTTAATTTAATTTAATTTAATTTAATTTAATTCCATCCCAATATACCAATTGATTATCGTAAAATTGGGCCCCGAAGTTACCGACTTTTTGAGTATCCAGGTACCCGATCAGTACCTGGGTGACCCATCAAAGTTGTTATGAGCTCTGGGAGTCTGATAGGAATTGGGGGCAGAGGTGCCAAAAGACTGTGCTCAGGATAGGAGAAAGAAGGGGATGGTCCAGATAAGTGACATATCAACAGCAGGCCAGGGCTCATGTCTCAGTTACTGGCACCCATAAGTGCAAGGTGGCAGTGTCTGCCTAAGTAATATTCACCCCTCTTAGAGGACCTCGGACCAGCCTTAATCTGTTGACTGCACAAAGTTGGTGATGCTGCTCTGACTCCCAGTAAGCAACCATCTCCTGGAATGGCAGCAATCCCACCAAGACCCTTTTCTAATGTGCACAGGTGCAGGGGGGGGGAGATGGGTGGGCAGTGCCATGGGTGGGCCGTGCATGGGGCTTCATTCCCACAGACCCGCATCCATCTCCACCCATCTCGATGCATGGAGCATCCGTCATTGGCGCCCATTGCTCCATGGGTGGGTGATGACTGGAGGTGGATGGAGTGCAGGAGCGCGCATCCACCCCCAACCACCAGCCACAGCATTCCCACAGATGCCCACCCATGCACCCACTGCAGAATTCAAACGGACATGCCCCCCCCTGCCCACATACATCTGCGGGTGCGGGCGTACTACATCACTGCCCTCTCTGAAAATTTCCTTCTTGGAGGGCCTTTGCAAGTGGCCCTAGTGCTGTTAGAAAATTGTCAAAGTAGGTGAAGGCAGATTGTTGGTCCCACCCCCTTCTTCACCCACAGTGGAAATTTCCTTGCAGCACTCAGGCTGCTTAAAGACCCCCACTTCCCTCTTAGAGTCAGGGTCCGGGCTCAACTGAGCCCTCTCGCTTCATGGTAGCTACACGGCTTGTCTGGATCATGAGCCTAAATACCAGGGGCAGAGAACCTCTTCCCTCCCTGATGCCACTTTGAAAAGTAGAGGGCCACATAGAAGTTGGGGACAGGGATGCTTACGGGGTGCGCTCAGGAAGAGGAGGGTCCAGATTAGGAATGAAACAAGATCTCGGATTTCTTGAGAATCCCATCGAGAAAACAATTAATAATTAATAGTTATAAAAGAAGAACTAATTAATAGGTAATTAATAATTAATGATTACTAATTTATTTATTTAGTTTATTTAATATGTAGGATGCAATAATTAATTGTTAATAATTATCAATTATCATTTACTATTTTATAATTAATACTAATTAGTTATTAATACAAATATATTTGTATCCATGCAAGAAAAGCTAAAATGCTACCAAATCAGAAAGGGTTAATTAATTAATAATAGTGAATAATTAATCATTAATAAAAATAGATTTGTATTCATGCAAGGAATGCTACCAAATCGGAAAGGGATCATTTTTACGTAGCTCTGTAGTGGCTGAAATGACCACCCAAACTGTGGGACAATGGATACTTGAGCCCAATGTGAAAACAACAAAGCCATTATCCTTCCACTCCCTGCTCAAGGGCAGTCAGTGAGAATTTTGCTTTTGCCTTCTGGAAGTTCCTGTTTAATATACACGAACAGGCAAAACGCATAAGAGCCTTGGTTTTCACACATTGGTCCGTCGAACACCTGCACCAAATGTTTCCTCTGGCTTTGATCAATTTGTTTGATCAAGTTTCCCTCACAAACGTTACGCCACAATTAGACTGCTTTGCCGCACTTCAAAGCCTTGTTCGAGCCGGTCAATGCAATAAATAACTAATGAGTGCTGAGCTTTCTTCCTTGCCAAAAAACCAAGAGGACCCAGCAGCAGGTGATACTTTCAATCAATCTGGGTTCAGTCCTGCCTTAGCTGCAGGAAACCTTTTAATATGAAGGCTAAGATGATAATATATTGCTTAGGATGCTGCCCACTAATTTGATTTCTTGCTGGTATTATGGACACATGTACAGTCTCCTTCCATCCTCTTCCGACAGCACTTTGACAAGCCATTTCTGGACCCTATACACTTACAGATACCTGTCTCTTTTTGTCATTATTCTGTCTCTCAAGAATCCATACCATGCTCTGCAGGAAAGTTATTGTCCATGATGTATTGGAGAGGTGCAGTGTCTATTCCGTGTTATTTTGGAGGGAACCGAAACAAAGATCTCCTTGACTGCATCCTCTTCACTCCATCACATGCACAGATAATGGGTATTTTCATATGTGACAGTGCAGAGCGCTGCCATGCTTTAATCTTGCCTGGCATGGGAACACGCACTCCGGGCAGGATTTGGCCCAGCTGCTGAACAAACGTGACGGCGGTCGGGCAGTGGGCGGGGGAGAGGCAGGGTGATGCATGTCCGAGCTTAGTCCAGGATGTTCCTTGGGGATGGTCCCAAGGAACAGCCCAGGTTAAGCGTCACCACATCCTGTGCCACAGCCCGTGCCAACATCTGGCGGCCCCTTTTAAACGTGACTTGGGTTCGGATTAATTTATGCTACAGCAGATTAATCTGTGCCCAATGTCACGGCTGAAAACACCTAGGGTGCAGTCCTGCTGCTAGCTTACGCCAGTGGCAGGCACAGTGGAGATCTGAGCAGTGGACGCTCAGATGCGCATGCACCCTGCGCATGCAGTTAGCAGATATGCTCGTTTAGATGTGGTTTGTGAGGGCTGCAGGATTGCACCCATAATGTGTTATTTTCTTTCCTTGTTATTTTTTGTCTAGATGGTTGCTTATGATGGTTGTGTTGCACATGCTGAGTGTTACCAGACATAACAGTAAATCCATGGAAATCCATGGTCGGAATCTCTGTTTTTATTTGGACATGTGGCTAGTTTTACAAATGTTTATGTTGCTGCATTTACAAGATAGTCTCCCACTCCCCCCACCATTGGCAGGTAGGTCTGTGAAAGGGGGCAATTTTTGTATTTCAAATTTCTGTTCTGGTTTCAATGCCATTGTGTGTGTATGTGTGGGGGGGGATTAGAGTTTTGTTTCTTAAAAATTTTTGTAGAGATTTTTTTTCTTAAAATTTTTAGGACCTTTTGAATGGAAAAAATCTGGTAGCTGCTACAGTCGATTGGGAAGCAAGGGGGAGGTACAACCTGCATGTGAACTCCTTTGTAAGGGGGGTGCCACTCTGCGTGTGTGTGTGTGTGTGTGTGTGTGTGCATACACCCACATTCACAGCTGAAAACCTGGGGTGTGCAATTTCATATTGTTTAATTAATTATGAGAATGAATGGCACCCCATTTGTTTTCATTAACTAAGGGTGATTTCAGACATGACGGGGTGCCTATTGGCCCCATCACAGGATCACTTTTTGATTCCCCACCGGAATCAAAATGGCCCGTCAACAGACGAACCGACTGATTCCGGCCGGGAATCTGGGGAGGGGTCGGGGCTGCATGGCACAACGTGCGGCCGCACAGCCCCCCCCCTCACTCCCCCAGTAGCCTGCCCTCCTGGAGACGGGGGTGGCCGCAGCTGCCAATCTGGGCACTGTGCCCGATTCCGTCCTGGGATCTGGGCCACGGCCTGGAATCTGTGGCGGTAACCGACATTACTATCCGCCGATTCCGGGCCATGGTTAAATTAACCACACTTTCGGAGATGGTGCCCTGACCATCCTCGAAAGCGTGGTTATTTTGCTCACCTCTGGTGGTCCACCGTGGTGAACATCTGGCAGTGAGCAACCAGACATTACGGGAACATTTGCCACCACAGGGGATTGTCCGTGGTTGAGTGTGATTTTGTAACGTCTGAAAATACCCTAAGTTAACTGAATAAACAAAAATAAATGAAAACAATAGTGTATTTTACCAAAAAATGAACGTGTTTTTGAAAACAAAGAACAAAAAATGAATGATGTGCCTGCTGTACACCCCCAGTGACAACCCTTCACTAAACAGCAGAGATGGAAATTTCAGATTCGGATAGAACTGAATGAACCTAAAAATGGTGAATTCAGACTAATCCGAAGTTTCTGATCTTTTTCGGTTTGGAGGCAATTTGAAACTTTTACATTGATTTTTTTTTATTTGGATCTTTAACATGGTGGTTTGTTCCCATTGATTTCAAAACGAGCATATCTGCTAAAATACATGAAAAAAAATCTGAATCTGAAAAAAATCCAAATCCTAATCACGATCCGAATCTACTAAAATGCAGAAACAGAAAAATCTGAATCCCAAATTCCTCCTCGTTTCCCATCCCTACTGAACAGCATTGGACTCTGGTATGAGTGAGCTCAAACATGTGTCATGAACATGTGCCACAGGTCAAACATGTGTCAAGTCAAATGTGCCACAAAATGTGTTTGCACGAGGAGATGTAACAGGCATGTGTTTAGCACCCAAATGAGTGGGTAATGCCCACTGGCTTGTTACTGTAGAAAAGCTCAACAAAATAAATCGTTTCTTGTCATTGTTTTCATTTATCAGTATTTTTCAGATACTGGAAACAGATGGCAAAGGGATGTGTGCTTTTTTAATGCTTCCATCCCATTTTCCATAATCTCAGATATCATTCTATAAAAAAAGTGTGCCCCTAGCTGTCATTCACCACTCTGGTAAACGAGATTTAAAAATATGAACAGGGAGGAAAGGGCAAAGAAATGTGCTATGGAAGAGTAGGCTGGTGCCTGACTGGTAAGTACTTTCAGGGTCAAGAAGAGATCAGGCTCTCTCCACTCGTGCAGTTTATTCAGAGCATCAAACTACAAAACACGTAATCAATGGCGTGGCCTCATCTCATGTGGGTTTCTCCTTCTGTCTAGCAATTCTATTCACTGGAGTAACCCCCTATCTCAGCTCACTGCACCTAGCTATCCAGCCAGCTCTTCCCTGATGGAGCCTGTCCAGCTATCCCAAAACTGTAGAGCTCTGTATGAAAAGGTTCCTGCACCACCCTGATCAACTAGATCCAATTAGGCTCCAAGTCAGGCCTGGCTAAAATGCACACCTTTGAAAGGCCTGCAGCTTCAGGGACTCATCACGACACGTTTGCCACTGTAAGTCTGCAGAGAGCCTGCAACAATGCATGGTTTAAGATGAACATGGAGGCAGCCCACCGCCAGAGCTGGTCCAGGGGCGCAACTTTGCGCCCGCTCACTTGCAGCTCTGCCTGGGTCCACTTTAGACAGAATAAGTGGGTTCCCCAACTTCCCCTGACAGTGGTCCATCCACTCAGTGCCCCCCCGTCCCACCATAGAGTTGTGGGTAGGGATGGGCGAACAGAACGGAGTTCGGAAATTCGGTTCTGTTCGGTTCAGTTTGAAATTCGAGTTTGGTTCGGAAGTTCGGTTCGGTCGACCAAACATATTGAGTTCGGTCGAATTCCAAACTTCCGAACCAAGTTCGGCCATTCAAAACCAGGTTTTTGGTGTGTGTTGCCACTAGGGATGGGTGAACAGAACAGAGTTCGGAAATTTGGTTCAGGTTGAAATTCGAGTTTGGTTTGGAAGTTCATTCAGTCGACCAAACAGGCTGAGTTCGGTCCGAACTCCGAACTTCCGAACTTCATTCACCCATCCCTAGTTGTGGGCAATTGCCCAACCTCTGGAATGATTCCTGGCAGCAACTTTATGGTATTGCTGGGATTTTACTGGGATTCTGGGGGAGAAGATGACTTTGAGACACAAGAGAGGGGACAGGATTTTCACCCCAAGTCCAAATTCAACCCCTTCACGGGAAACCCGTATATTAGAGTTTTTGAGGAGTCTCTTATGGCGAAGTTAGATATGGCAGACTCTATGAAGTGTACCTCTTGGCATAATCTATCTAGGGTCCAGAAAGAAGCAGTATCTCATTTGGGATCAAATTCATCTATTATTATTAAACCAGCTGATGAAGGTGGTGGAATAGTGATTTTAGATACTCAGGATTATAAAAATGCGGTGGTGCCGCAGTTATCTGAGAAAAAAACACTATTGTATTTTGGAAAGTAACCCATTATGTTGTATTGATTCGTATCCCCTTGAGCAAGAACTCTTGCAGTTGGAAGCTAGATGGATCTTGATATTTGAGACCTGTACGCCTCTAGGTTTAAATGATTGTATTGAGTGGAACAAATTTATTGTGTAATTGTATTTTGATAGATTTAATTTGTGCAATAAGATTTATATGAATATGTTCATTTATGTATCACTAAGTAGGATGTTGCTCTCTTTTGAATTGACTATTATGAGACTGCCTGGATACTCATTGTAAGGATACATCGGAGATGGGGTCTATGGAGATTACCTATGTGTAATAAAACAGTTATCATCCTTTGTATTATTCATTGTTTTTTGGCTTACTCATTGTTGGTATTATTGCCTTTTGGGGTTTTTGGAGCCTAATTATACCGCATTTTACCCTTTGTACTATTCATTGTATTTTGGTCCATTCATTTCTGTTATCATTGTATATTGGCCTTTTGTAGTTTAGTTATATTTCATATTTGTCAATAGGGTAGTACCTTGTGCTATGGTAATATATTTTTAAACTTGACTTCGTGTACACTTGATTTTCCATAAATTTATTTATTTATTTATTGCCTTTTTCTTCTTTCTTTTGGTGTTTTGTGTCATTGCTTTGGGGAGAAAGTTATTTTTGTCCTATGTGTTGCCTGACTGTCCCGGAGCAGACATAGCTTTCTCTGCTTCAGGATATGACATATGGTCTCAGTATGGAAATGATTAGTGCTGAAACGAGAACATTGTGTGTTCTTGTATGAATTAGGGATGGGCAAACGCGGTTCGGAAGTTCGGAATTCGGCCGAACTTGATCTGTTCGGTCGACCGAACCGAACCGAATTTCCGAACTCGAATTTCAAACCGAACTTACCCGAACCGAATTTCCGAACTCCGTTCTGTTCACCCATCCCTAGTGGCAACAAACACAAAAAAACCACTGATTTTGAATGGCCGAACTTGGTTCGGAAGTTTGGAATTCGACCGAACTTGGTCTGTTCGGTCGAACAAACCAAACTTCTGAACCGAACTTGAATTTTAAACCAAATTGAACCGAACCGAATTTCCAGACTCGAATTTTAAACCGAACTGAACCGAACCGAACCGAATTTCCGAACTCCATTCTGTTCGCCCATCCCTAGTATGAATCTGTGAGATTCTTGCAAGCCAAGCCCTGATGAGATTGCATGTGTTCTCACTGAGGTTTTCGAGAATCTCCCCCAAAACATTTTGTGCATGCGCAGTCTCCCATCACCCCTTTAGCACATTTACAGTGTGGTTTTTGAGGTTTCTTGAAAATCTCGCGAGATTCTCAAAAAACCAAAAAGCACTATGCACAAAAACGCTATGCATAAAATGGCTTCTGTGACTATTCTGCATATGCACAACCCCTGGTGGCCATTTTCCATGTGCACAGATGGTTTTTGGGAGCCGTTTGAAGTCCTCCCTCGAGAATCTCATTGAAAACGGTGGTGAGAACATAGATTCTCACAAGATTATCTATCCTGAGAATCTCGACAAGAAGACCGTTCTCACCAAGATTCTCGCCAAGGGTGATAACTCATTTCAGCTATAGTTATTATATGTCTATACAGCATCTAGCCCAGGGGTGCGGAACCTTTCCTCTCCCAGGGGCCACTTTAAAAATAAGTACAGGCTCAGAGGGCTACATAGAAGTTGGGAGTGGGGGTGCTTAAAGGCTGCACTGAGGAAGAGGAGGGTTCCGATCATGGATTTGTGCCGTGGTTTTTCTGTCCCTTATCCTTGTGTATCTTATCCTCATCTCTGTTCCCTCACTCTCCTTAGCTTTTCAGTCATTGGAAGTAGGAACTGGATCCAAGAGCCAGATCAATGAAGTGGAAACGGACAACATTAAAACTTGCTGTTGACCTTATTTGGCGTCCAGCCTTGAGGTTCCCCATCCCTGATCTAATACTATGGGGTACACTTACTTGTGGAGCCTGCATGTTTGTAACTGCTCTCTAGCCTTGCAGAGGTCCACAAGTTGTGACATTTTCTCTGGAGGTGGAGGGCAAACCCAAACAAGATACCAAGTGAGAGAGAGACTCCAGAGACACGGTATTTTCAGACGTTACGTGGTCAATGTCAACCACAGTCAATTCCCTGTGGTGGCTTGGACCACATAACATCTGTTGGGGGGAACGGATGTTCCCCCCCAGATGTTACCACGGTGGGGAATCACATTCACCACACGAGCGGCCGGAGCGGCGGGACCGGAGGCCTTCGTGTGGTGAAGGCGATTCCCCACTGTGGTGATCCCCGCTGTCACGTCTGGACGGCGGCCACAGCCCGGAATCCCCACAGGGATTCTGGCCCGTGACCATAGCGGGTGAGCGCTGCAGAGGTATTGGCCGTGGCAGCTACTCGTCTCCCCAGAGGGCGGGCAGCGGGGAGCGTGGAGGGGGCAGGGCCATGCGGCTGCACGTTGCACCACGCGGCCCCACCCCCTCCCCGATTCCCTGCCGGCATCCCCCGGCATGTCTGTTAGGGCGTGACGGGTCATCCCGGTGGGGGATGAATTCGTTGATTTCGTGATGGGGCCCATTGGCCCCGTCACGTCTGAAAACACCCAAAGTCTAGGCAAAATCAAAAAATAAAAATAATCTCCCACAAGCTCTTTGACTGAAGACTCCTTCAGACATTAAACACCAAACCACCCTTCTTATAGTCTTTATGCACTTTCTGTCTCCACTGAAACTCATGTTTGCAGACATAAGCTAGCCGTGTATGACTGGCATCAATTTAAGTTGACAATGGTGTTTCTGCATTTTGAACCTGAAAGATGTTCCTGCTTGACTGATCTGCATATTTTGGTTTCCTTGAGTGTCCTTTTGAAAATATCTCTAGCAGGAACATGAACTTTGTGCAGTTTTTACTTCCAATATTATTATTTTTCTTACCCTGTGCCGAGAGGAGAGTGGGTTAACTGCTTTATAATTGTGCATAGCCTTTTCCTCGAGACATGCAGAGTGATTTATGTCCTGCCTTGGGTTTGCTTGCTTTGCTCTGTAAATCATTATCTTTGGGTATACATACGCGGTGACTCAGTCACCCGTCATTGTCGGCGCTCTCTTCCTTTTTTGCTGAAATGGACAGGGAAAATCTAGGCCGGTAATCTTCAAATAAGAAGAGTGTTTTTAAAATCAAATCCACAGCAAGAATAACTCAGGAAGTTGAAAGCAGGCTGGGTATTAACACTTGTCCTCCTGGACATCTGCCCCACCCAGGAAGAGGGAGGGCTTTCCCCAGCTGGACAAGCTCTGGCCACAGAAACAGATGTTCCCGTGGCTCTTCCAGCTGGGGGAGGGGAGGCAGGGAGTGACATGTTGCCACCCAGCCATGTCACCGTGCTCCCAGTGTCAATCCGCCCCATGCCATGATGGGCAGCCATGGCTCGGCACCATGGCAACCCCCCATGCCGGGAGGAGCTGGGGTTTGGAACCTGCCCACTTTGATCCAGGCCCACAGTCTGGGCCCGGCTGCCCACCCTCGCTGGGGTTTGTTTCGGGCCCACATCTGGCCGGCCTGGAACAAACATACAGAAATGATGTGCCAAAATGGGCCTAACTGGGCCAATGTCATGTCTGTTAAAACCCCATGTTTCACTCACATTCAAATGAAAATGGCATACAGAGTGGGTGATTTCAGACGTTACGAGATCACGCTCAACCACACTGAACCACGCTCAACCCCCCCGTGGGGCCAAAGGGCCCTGAACGTCTGAACAGCGGGTGGAATGGGACCACAGGAGGCACCAAGGAAAAGGGTAAGGGCACCCAAC
>QEPC01014531.1:3255214-3274480 GCA_003113815.1 Sphenodon punctatus
GTGTGTGTGTGTGTGTGTGCCCGGGCGTGTGGCCGTGCATTGTGCCCCGCTGCGGGTCCGCTGTGTGTGCCGGCTGTCAGCCTGTTCTCGCTCTTCCCCCCTCCCTTCCCGTTTCCCTTGTGTGGGCATTCCCTTGTGTGCCTTGTGGCTTCGTTTGCCCTCAGTCGGCCATGTCTGTGTCCCGCCCCTGCCCGTTGCCTTGTGGGGGTTTAGCGCCCAGCGGGGGTTCGGCTGCACATCTGTTGTGCTGCCGCGGCCCGCGATGGTGCGGCCCGGTTCCGGCCCGTGGTCCCGTTCCCGGCACGTCTGTTTGGGTCGTTTTCCCACCCCAGGGCGTGGTTGCGCTGTTCACCCCCCCCTGGTGGTTCGCTGTGGTGAACCGGCCGCCCGTCACGTCTTTAAATAGCCAGTGACAGAGTCCATCCTGATCAGGGCTGGATGGAAAGTTGAAATGGAAAGAGGGTTTTATTCCAGGTATCCCTTTCAGTAACCAAGTAATATCTGGGTACTCACACATCTGATTTTGGAGGTATTCTATTTTGGTTCTTTCAGGTTATCAATTCCATTATTTTGTGGTTTTCTTATCATTTGAGGTTTTTTAAAATGTCATTTTTGGCAATTGTGCATTCATAATAGTGCTGGTATTGTCAAAAAAACATAACCAAACTATCAAAACACACACACACACCCTCCAAATAATCAAAATCAATACACAATGGAGTGTAAACAGATATTACCCAACCTGCTGTTTTGGGTTCCGGCAGGTATTAAACAAGTCCCTCCCCTCCCCCCCCCGCTACTTACTTCTGCTCTAGTTGAAATGAATGTTCAGTGAGAAAACAGAATTTGATAAAGGTGAGATATTCTTCTTTATCTTAATGTAAGCGGATACAAAGCAGAATGCTTCCCACTTCAGATGTATTGTCTGAATGTTTGTTTCACTATCTTTATTTCGGTATTTGGGTTACTTTGATATTTCATGTTCGATATTTGGGTTACTGCAGTATTTTGGTACTTCATTCACTCTGGCGGTCCCAGTTGATGGGTCTTTTCAAACTTTTGAATGTGATTGTTTCATTTGAACTAATCGCATTCCCATTCATTTTTTTAAAAAAAAAATAGCGTGAAATAACACCGACAGCGAGAAAAAAATGTGAAATACCCAACGTGAAATATTGAAGTAACTAAAGCAATTGAATTACTGATGGTGGTGCTCTGGAACATCCTGGAGCACGGCCAGCAGAGCCGGCTCGCCTCACTCTTGCCCAGGGGTTGCCCCAGCAATGCCATAGAGATGAGGGTGATATGCCGGCGACTCTATGGTGTAGAGGAGGGGGGCGTAATTCAGAAAGACCATGGCAGCTGCCGGGTTCATTTTCAATGGATGTGGACAGGGCTGCAAGTGGCTGACGCAGGGGTATACCCTCGGAATTGCTCTCAGGGTGTGCATCTTCATATCCATGTGAAAACACCAATGGTAAACCTGCACTGCATGCAGCTACATTATTATTATTATTATTATTATTATTATTATTATTATTATTATTATCGTAATCGTAATCGTAATCGTAATCGTAATCGTAATCGTAATCACAATCACAATCACAATCACAATCACAATCACAATCACAATCACAATCACAATCACAATCACAATCAATCATAATCATATTTAATAATTAATAAACAGACTTATATGCTGCCGTATCTTCAATGTTGGCTCAGAGTGGCTTACAGAATTATTATTTTTTAAAGAAATTATGTAAAACATATTAAACAAATTCCACCCCCAAACAGCATACCATAATTGAACCAATAAAACACACACAACACCAATCTCACTCCTCCCCGTTCCCAAGCACCTAAAACCAACCCCTGTTCCCATTCCACTCATTATCACTTGAAAACAGATTGTCTGAAGGATCTCAAGTGTTTCTTGAATGAACTCACAACCTTCAAGGACGTAGCTTATTATCTTAATGATTTAGCCACCACACCTATAATGCATCTCTATATTTTTCATTAAGAGAAGCCTTTTTTTCCAAACTCTCTGCCTTCCCCGCCAGGATTCAGTATAAAGAACCCTAAAGATATCTCTTTTCTAAACGAGGGGGGAGGGGTGAAGGAGTAGAGGAAAATAAGATGCATCTTTGTGGGCTTACGGTTAGTCTTGCTGTGTATAAGACCTGAAATGGGTACCAACAAAAACAGGGCATACCTATTGAAATTGTGGTATTAACGACCTGTTAAAATCAGGTAATAATTGATTCACAATTAGTACCCAACAGGTACTAATGTATCTGATGTATCCAATGTATCTGTTTACTATTTTTCACCTTGATTTTCTGACATCTGATACCAATTTTTTCACTTTTGGTCCCAATTCCTGTTCTGATCTACCTTTTAAACAATTGGTACTGATGGTAAATCTGAAACTTGGTAACGGTAATACCTGGTGTTTTCAGGTAACTGGGTGCCTGACCCAGGACTCAGGTACTGATACAGCACCTGAGAGACTACTAAAAAATGAGGGCATTACCCATGGAGAGAAAACACACTACCCGTTTCAGCTCCACTGTGAGCGAGTCACACCGTATAGTGATATATTGTGGCATTTTTTTTTTTTTAACTCCTCACTGTGACTGTGAAAAATGGCGTTTCCTAGTTGATCATAATAGAATAGTAGAATTTTAGGGTTGAAAGGGACCTTAAAGGCCATCTAGTCCAACCCCTGAATTCTGAGAAAAGTTCTGTCTATAAGTTAGGGATGAAATGAGAATCAAAATGATTGAGAACCCTTAGTGAGATCTGTGGTGAAGATCAGGAAAACAACATACATGTTAAATCGAGAAAAATCTTGATTGATAAAAAGGTCAAGAACCATTTTTTCTCGATTCTCGTTGCTTGTTAAAAACGAGTTGAGAACCTTGATTCTCAACAAGAATCAAGAAGAAAGCAAAAATTGTAAGCCCCAGTTTGTGAATTGTACTGGGGGGTGGGAGGATTAGCAGCAGGACAATCGTTTATTTCAGGCTGACACATCCCTGTGGTTGGTAGGGATGTACAGAAGCCACGTCTACCATTTTTAATTTTGTTTATTAAAAAACCTTCATGGGGGGGAGGAAGAAGGGTTTGTAAATGAACCTACTATTTTCCTTTTTGTTTTTTTTTAATTAAAATTAATTTTAAAAAATCACTACACATGTGCAAAATGGCCACCATTGTGAGCCTGCGCAACTCTTTCCCAAAATGCTGCTGGCAGCATCAGCACCATTTTTAAAAAGGGTGTGCATGCACAGAACTGTCCCAGCAGACATTTGTACATGTGCAGGCGTCTTTTTAAATTTTATTTTAATTTTAATTTTATTTCTATTGAAAGCAAATGACAATCATTTGCTTAGTGATGTTTTTATAACTTTAGTTGTGAACACAAATGGGGCTCCATTCATTACATAACTAACAGAAAACGTACGAATGCGCAGCCCTAAATAGCTGGGACTGGAAGTAGGGTTCCTTGCAGGAAGGAAACAGAAGATCATGGTGTAAAATCACCGTGTCTCAGAACGGCTCCTTTGGTCTGCCAGGGGTGCCTTCTTGGAGGTCCCCCATGTTAAGCGGGGGGCCACAATGGAGAGGCCATTCTTGGCAGCCGGGCCGCGTCTTTGGAATTCCCTCCCGGAGGAAGGTCACCTGGCCCCACGCTTTTTGACATTCCGGCGGGTGTGTAAAACCTGGGTGTTCGCCCAGACCTTTAGGGAGGAGTGGGGGAGGATGGGTTAGGACTTTAGCTCTTCCCTTACCTTTTTATTTTGATTTATTTTTCCCGACCCTGATTTGGTTTTTAAATGGCTGGATTTTTAAAATGTTTTTTATTTTTTGAATGTTTTTATTGAATTGGCATGTGGGGGGCGGGGAGTGTGCAACTAATAAATGTATAAAATAAAATAAAATAAAATAAATATAAAATAATAAAATCTCTCATGTCCTTAATGCATCAGCTAATAAATCAGACTCCAGCCACTGTTGCAGTGCCTGATGCCGTCCTTGAGAGAGGATGTTGTACAGATGCTCATGGAATGAGTTTAATGTTTTATGATTCCTGTACCTGAAGACCTAGCCTACATCAAGCTCCCTGGAGATGATAATCATACAAAACTAATATTGCTTAGCTAGTAATAATGTCATGCTGCCACGCTCAGTTACACGGATTGCTTTATTTTGGACTCCACCGACGTTTGGCTGATTAATTCTGATTTGATGTAAATAGAGACAGTGTCAGGGATATCGTAAATAAAAAATGGATGTACACAAAAAGACATTAGCTGGGATCTGTAGAGCAAAATTATACTGTCATGTCCGTCCATCAGCTGTCGATAGTGTCGCAGTTGTAATGTACAATGGAATTTCTCCATGATTTAGATGAATATGTCCCTTCTGCTATGCTGAAGGTTGCATTAAGGATTTAGTTAACTGCATTGACTTTAACGGAGGTTGCATACAAACAGCTGAGGTGGTTCTCAGGCTTGAGAAGTGTTCAGCGGTGGACTCTTCCAGTGAATAAAAATACAGTGTGATTCTCAGGCAGAATAGTACGTTTGCTAGCCATTAGAATGGGCATGTGACTCCCATTCTTCTTAATGGGACTTGCCCGTGTGCTACTGGCTAGCATGCACACTGTTCCATCAGAGGACTTCACCCATCAAGTAAGATATTTATGTAAAGCAGGGGTGAGAAATCTTTTCCATTCCAAGGTCCACTTTGTAAATTGATTAAAAAACCTCCCAGGGTCACATAGAAGTTGGGGGCTGGGATGTTTAAGGCTTACACAGAAGAAGAAGAAGAAGAAGAAGAAGAAGAAGAAGAAGAAGAAGAAGGAGGAGGCCCAGATAATAGTTTTGTGCCATGGATCTGTCCCCTGTCATATGTGCATATCTTTATTTCGGTTCCCATGCCTGGAACAACATTTTTCAGTGTTTGTAGGCAGGAATTAGATTCAGGGCCCATATCCAGGAACTAGAAAGGGACCACATAAAACTAGCCAGGGACATGGCATGACATTTGGCTGCCAGCTGCGAGGTTCTCCACACTTTCTGCAAACCATGGGCATAACTGTTGTGAAGGGTGTGGGGGACCCATCTCCCACAAGCTTCCTCCCTCCACAGTTCCAAGGTCATAAGGGTAGGGCTTATGTGAGGGAAGAAGATTCACCATCGTCCATAAATATTGGCCCAAAATTACACCTTTGTGGTTTGTTATTGAAGTTGAATATTCAATAGTTGTCATTCAATAGTTGAGTCGTGCGTATGACGACAGAAAAGGCTGCTGAACATCTGAAATGATAGCAATTATTTTATTGTTTATTTCTATCACGTTAGTTCCCTGGGATTTTACGATTCTGGGGTAACCAGTACTTCAGAGGTAGAAAACAGACTCAGAATTCTTGACCGTCCATTCCAGCATCATAACATTTATTTATTTATTTCTATTTATTTCTACAATTTATACCCCGTCCCTCCTGAACACAGCTTGGGGCGGCTTCCAACAATATAAAATACATAAAAACAGATATAAAATAGTTTAAAATAATCAACAATTTAAATGTTTAAAACAGGGCCCTGGGAATTAAAACAGTAAACAGGGTAGGGGGAGAATAACCCTAACCCACCCTCCCCCCCACCACAAAGGCCTGGACGAACAGCCAGGTTTTACAACACCGCTGGAATGACAACAGGCTTGGGGCCAGGCGAGCTTCCTCTGGAAGGGAGTTCCAAAGGCGTGGCCCAGCCACCAAGAAAGCCCTCTCCATTGTGGCACCCCGCTTTACGCGGGGAACCTCCAGGAAGGCACCCCGGCCGACCGCAGGAGCCGCTCTGGGGTGCGGAGGTTGAGGCGGTCCCTGTGGTACGAAGGGCCCAGACCATAAAGGGCCTTATAAATCAACACCAAAACCTTGAACCTAGCTCGGCACGCTATTGGCAGTCAGTGCAGAGTCTGGAGCACGGGTGTAATGTGCTCCCGACGACCCGTCCCCGTGAGGAGATGAGCTGCCGCATTCTGCACTAGCTGCAGCCTCTGAACCAGGAACAAGGGAAGCCCCACATAGAGCACGTTGCAGTAGTCCAGCCTTGAGGTGACGAAGGCATGGATGAGGGAGGTCAGGTCCGGGCCAGAGATGAACGGACAGAACCTACGCACCAGATACAACTGGCGGAAGACAGCCTTAGCGACTGCCTCCACCTGCCTTTCGAGGCGCAGGTCCACGTCCAATATCACCCCCAGACTCTGGACCTGCTGAGCTATAGGAGGGCAAACTCCCCCAATCAGGGGGGGCCACTACCTCCCTCGCTCTCCCCACCAACATCACCTACGTCTTATCGGGGTTGACCTACAGTCTGCTCTGCCGCATCCATTCCGCCACGGCCTCCAAACATTGGGATAGCAACGAGACAGCCGGGTCTGGATCAGTTGAAAAGGAGAGGCACAGCTGAGTATCATCAGCATATTGGTGACATCGCACCCCGAACCCTCTCACGGCCTCCCCCAAGGGCTGCATGTATACGTTAAATAATAACGGAGACAGAATAGAACCCTGCGGAACGCCGCGTGATAAGGCGCAGGGGCACGATGTCTCATCCCCCAACACCACACGCTGGCTTCTCCCTGAGAGGAATGAACGGAACCAACATGTTCTCACATCTTTGGTAGAGAGGGACCAATGTTAAAGAAAATGATGCTAAGAGCACCTACAGCTGTTATTCCTGTCTCATGGCTCTGTGGACAGTAGCGTTATATTTTTCTCATTCTTTTTAAGGGCACATTATAATCGCATCATAAGGAACACATTTCCCCCTGTAACAGCAGGGGAAGGAGATAACTGATCAGTTGCAGCAAAATCCGCCAGTAAACAATTTCTATTCCTAGAGCAAGAAATTAGTAATTTAAAATATTCAAATGGTATGCAAATGAGGGGAGGCCCTTCAGCACCTGCAGAGTTGCCCGGGCTGTTCTTGGTGCCACAAGGCATTACATTCTGTGGGCCTGACTCTACAAACCCTACTGGTGGGGTGTATTGTTTCCTCTTGCTAATAGGGCCCCAGGGTTAAGGTATGGAAGCCTAGGGGATCCATACCCATGTGGATGAAGAATGAGCTGGTGTGGCGCATCAAATTGGCATCTTTCCCAGTAACAGCATGTTCCTTGAGGGATGTAACTTCATGCTGAAGTTGTCCCTAAACTAGGGATGTGCGAACAGATCCGAGTTCGGAAATTAGGTTTGGTTTGGTTCGAAAATCGACTTCGGTTCAAAAGTTTGGTTTTGTTGACTGAACTATTCGAGTTCGGTTAAATTCCAAACTTCTGAACCGAGTTCATACATTCAAACCCGGGATTTTTGCCTTCCGAACTGGTTCGGATTTGACCGAACAGTTCAGTCGAATTCTAGTTTGGTTTAAAAGTTCAGTCCGGTCAACCGAACTATTCGAGTTTTGTCCGAACTCCGAACTTCTGAACCGTGTTCGCACATCCCTACCCTAAACATCTGAACAAAAGAACCTGGGAGTGAACAGTTGGCAAAGCAACACTCACTAACTACCCTGTCGTTCCCTTTAAAGTATCTAGTATTAAGCGCTCTGAGAAAGGATACTGGACTATTGCTGAAGTGAACAGTAAAAAAGAAAAGATCCATGGTCTATATCTGGTATTCTGGTTATTTTGGTGGTTATTTGATAACTAACTGGTTACCATGGAGTTTAATCGCCAAACTAAGGATGTAGCAGGTAGTACATTTGCTACCCCTGGCAGGTATCCCCAGTGAGGGGTACCTGATGGGTTTACCTGACCCCGTTGGGTGCCTGGATGCTCAGAAGAGGGCCCCCATCGGGAGGGACTTCTGCAACCTAGGTGTGCCTTCTTCATTGTTTCCCCCCAGAGAACCCGGGGCACTTCAAGAAAGGAAGGAGCAGTCCAGTTTAACATAACTGATTGGGTGAGTTCAGACGTTACGGGCGGGCGGTTAACCACAGTGAACACCCACGGGGGATGAACAGCACAACCATGCCCCGGCATGGAAAAATGACCCAAACAGACGTGACAGGACCTGGACCACGGGCCGGAACCGGGCCGAACCATCGCGAAACGGGGAAGCACAACAGACGTGCAGCCGAACCGCCGCCGGGGCCAAAACTCCCAGAAGGCACCAGGCAGGGGCGGGACACAGACATGGCCACCGGAGGGCAAACGAAGCCAAAAGGCACACAAGGGAACGCCCACACAAGGGAAATGGGAAGGGAGGGGGGAAGAGGGAGAACAGGCTGACAGGCGACACACACACAACGGACCCGCAGCGGGACACACCGCACGACCTCACGCCCGGGCACACACACACACACACACACACACACACACACACACACACACGGGAAAGGTCGGGAAGGGGGGGCAGGGGCGCCCGGAACACAGCACGAGGAACAATGGGAGGGACGAGGGGGGGCACCGCCAAGGGGCAAGGCACAGGCAGCAGCAACCCCCACCCCCACAGCACCCCAGTCCACAGAGGCGCCCCCACAGCAACAGAGGCAGTCTCGGAGGGGGGGGCCGGGACCCCCGGAACAAGGCACGATGGGGGCCCGCAATGCACAGCGAGCCCGGCAGAGAGGGTCCAGGAGGAGGAGGAGGAGGGAGGGGGCCCCACAGTCACAGGGGGGCAGATGGAGGGCAGCCAGGTCCGGTGGAGCCCCTCTGCAGGTCCAGCGACACTCCGACACCCCCCCACCCGGGGAAGGAACACGGTCCAGTCCGGGGGGGGCCCCAACCCCCAGGTCACGCAAGCACCCATGAGGGGGGGTGCAGTCGGTGCCAGGGCCGGCGGGAGCGGACCGCTAGCTGCACACGGGCGGGTCGGGAGGCCACACGGAGCGCCCCACCCAGCCACCGGGATGGGCAAACGGGGTGGGGGGGCCGGAGGGGGCCCAGGGCCACGGGCAGGGGCAGCAGCGCCCCACAAAGCAGGCGGGAGCACACCGAGGCGGACACACCAGGGCGGGAGCAGGCAGCGGGGACCAGGGGCCCCCCCGGACCGGGGCGGGAGCCCACACGGGGGCACGACACCGGGGGGGCCGGGAGGTGATGCAGGTGTCACAGGCCGCCGCTGGGGGCCCCCGAGGCCCCAGGGCCCGGGTGCCCAGCCCGGTGAACCAGGTGGGGCCAGTGCAGCATGCCCCGGCGGTACCCCTGCAAGGACATGTAGTGGGCGATCAGGTAGTAGGCCTCGAAGGGATCAGGCATGGTGAGAGCCAGCTGGACGTCCACACGGGCCCACACCCCCAACAGGGCCGACATCTCCACCGCGGAAGGCTCCGGCACACAGCAGGCAGCAGAAGGGGGCCACGGAAGATGCCCCAGCTCCAGAAGGCGTTGGTACACCGCCCCACGGGTGCGCTGGTACCCACGGGCCCCGTGAACACAGGAAAAGTAGGTCACGGCCAAGGCAGGGCCACCCTCAGCAAGGCACTCCGTGTAGGCGCTCAGACCACACACCACCAGCGCAGACACGGTCTCCGAACCGGTCCAGGGCACATGAGCGCACAGCATCTCCGGGATGCGCCCCTCAGGGAAACGAACCAGCCCCAGGGCCTCCGTATGCAGCCGGCAATCACGAGCGCTCGCCTCATAGCCAAAGTAACGGAGTCCAGAGCTCAGGCTCTCAAAGGCACCCGCACGGCTGCCCGGGGCGGCCAGGAGCAGCTGCACGGCAGGGGTATGCCACAGGTCGCAAAGAGACATGGTCTCGCGGAAGGCCCAGATATGGGGGGCCCCTTGGGGGCCGGGGAGCGGGAGCCCCGTGGATGGGCAGCCAGCCATGGTCCGGCACGACAGGGAGAATAACACAGAGCCCTGGGGGCACATACACCTTCCAGGGCCGGGAGGGGCTCAGAGGGGCCCCCAGGACAGGGAACACGGCCCTGGACCGCAACATTGTAGCACAACAGGGCGAGGCGTGGGGTGCGGACCCGGCACAGCTGCAGAACACAACAGCGAGCACACTGTCCGCCTAATCTCACCTTCAAGGCCATCCTGCTGCAAACAGCGTGGGGAGGGGGCCCGGGGTGCCGGGGGAGATAGCAGCTGGAATGCATCAGCCCTGGGCGCGCGCAGACCCGCGAGCCCGTGCAGGGGCGAGGCCTGCGGCTCCGCCTGCCAAGGCGCCCACCTGCAGGCCCGCACGCCCCGGGCCCGCTGGGGGGGGCGTGCCCGGCCAGGTGCCCGCCCCCCGGGCAGCCCCACCTGCACAGCCCCGCTATAACCGCTCCCTGCCCCCACCGGGGCCCCAACACCATGGAGCGCGATAGGGCAGGTGCCAACTGGATGTTCCTCGCGCTCGCGGCCGAGTGGCACCGTGATCACACGGAGCAGCTGCGCCTCCTGACCGAAGAGGTGCAGCTGGCCGCCCGCTTGCGCTATGCCTTGGCCCTGACGGCCCCCATGCGCCTCCGGGGCCAACACGCCCGCAGGAGAGCCCGTGCCCGGCTCAGGGCACGGCGCATGTCCTGGGGGGCCTGGCAGGCTGCCAGCCGGAGCCTGACCCGGCCCGCTGTGCTCCGCAGGGCCGCGAGGCGCCTCCTCTGGGCAACGGAGACCCTCCGCCGGGCAGCCCTGCTCGCTATGCCCATAGCGCGCAGCCTATGGGTCGCAGAGCGCCCACAGGCGTGGTGGGAGCGGGCCCTGGCCCACTGGGAGGAGGCGGATTGGAGGGCCCACTTTCGGATGGGCAAGGCCACCCTGCTGCGCCTAGCGGAGCTCCTCACACCCTGGCTGGAGCGGCAGCACACCTCCATGCGGGTGCCCATCCCCATGGTCCAGCGGGTGGCCATTGGGGTCTGGGCCCTCGCAACGCCCGACTCGTGCCGGTCCGTGTCCCAGCACTTCGGGGTGGGGCTCAGCACGGTCGCCTGCATCGTGCGGGATGTGTGCGAGGCTGTGGAGGGCGTGCTCCTCGACAGGACCATCCAGCTCCTGGACCAGGGCGCTGTGATGGCTGGCTTCGCGGCCGGGGGCTTTCCGAACTGCATCGGAGCCGTGGACGGCACACACATCGAGATCCTGCGCCCGGCCGCGGGGGAGGCCCTGGAGTATGTGAACCGGCACGGATACTACTCCCTGCACCTGCAGGGGGTGGTGGACCACCGGGCCCGCTTCATAGACATCTACACGGGCAACTCCGGCCGGAGTCACGACGCCAGGATCATGACCATCTCCCCCTTCTATGCCCGCATGTACCGGGGGGACTTCGCGGACATGGGCATGAGGTGGATCGAGGGTGTTCCCATGCCCCCCTGCATCCTGGGGGACCCCGCCTACCCCCTGACCCGCTGGCTGATGAAGGTCTACCCTGTCCCGAGCACCCCTGCGGAGCAGGTATACAATACCCGCCTGTGTGCGAGCCGGACCGTGGTGGAGCGTGCCTTCGGGGCCCTGAAGCAGCGCTGGAGGAGTCTAGCTGGCCGCCTGGACTTCACCGTCCCCACCTCCGCCCTGGTGATCGGTGCCTGCTGCGTTCTGCACAATGTGTGCGAGACCGAGGGGGCGGCCCTGGAGTACCCCGAGCCCCACCGGCCCCCCGGTCCTGTTCCCCTGTACGTGAACGCAGGGAACCCCCGGGAGTACCGGTATGCCAAAAGGATCCGGAACGCCCTTGCAACCCACATCGCCCGGGGGGGCCCGCTGTGAGGGCCTTCCCGCCCCTGGGGGCCCCACCCCCCGTTCCGTGCCCATGCCCCTGTACACGCGGTCCCACAGCCCTGTCCCCCCCACAAACGGGCCGGGGACAACTGTCTCTTTACAACACTTTATTGCCCACACAGTGCACACAATCACCCTGTGCCCCCTCCCCACCCCCGTCCCCGTGACCCCGTCCACCACCCGCCCTCATGTGGCCCTCCCCCTCCCCCCCCTTCCCACCATCCCCCCGCGTTTCCTGGGCCGACCCCTCGTGCGGCCGCTTGGGCCCACCGAGCTCTGGGAGCTCCCCTCCCCCCCACTGTCCGTGTCCCCTGCCGTGTCCTGGGCCGGTCCCGGCCCCGGCAGGGGGCCGGGCGGCGGATGGGCAGCTGTGCCCGGTGCCCCGGTCGCGCCCCGGGGGGGCTGGACCCTCCGGAGGCCCGGGGGCACTGGGAGGCGCATGCGAGGGCCCTGGGGCCGGGGGGGCGCCAGGGGCGGCAGGGCTGGGCCCGGGGGCGCCGAGGGGCCCGGCATGGGGACCTGGGCGGGCAGGGCGCCCGGAGGTGCGCCGGCCATCACGTAGGCACACATGGTGCCCGCATGCAGGAGCAGGGAGGTCCCAATGTCGTGGGACCTGTCCATCTTGGCACTGTGCTCCCGCACCATGCCCTGTATGTCCTGCCGGAGGCCCCTGAGCAGCCCCTGCTGCCGCTGGTGCTCCCGGCGCTCCCGCCTCCGCTCCAGGCGCACCTCCGCCTCCAGCCGGCGGTCTGTCTCCAGGGCCTTCTCCATGGACCGCTCTATGGCCGCCTCCATGCGGTCCACGGAGGCGATCATGCGCTCCCCCTGTTCCTCCGCCCTGCGGACGATGTCCTCCGCTTGCTCCTCCCTGCGCCTGCGGACCCGCGCCCGGTACTCCCGCATCCGCTGGGCTGGGGCTGCGGCCGGCGGAGGCGCCGCGCGCGGGGGCTGCCCTGTGGAAATGGGCGGGTGGGTCAGTGCAGGGCCCTGTCCCCTAGCGGGGTCGGGTCCCGGGGCCCCCTGCCCCCCCTCCCCCACTGAGGCCAGAGGCCCCCCTGGGCTGGCGCCCGGGGGGCCCTCCCGCAATCCCAGCCCTCCCGCCTTACCTGGGTCCGGCACCTGCTCTCCTGTGCCCTCCGCGGGGGCCTGCACCGTCTCGCTGGCCCGGTCCTGGGGCTCCCCATGTCCTGCGGGCGGGAGAGGGGGGAGCGGGTGAAGGGGGCTGGTTGTGGCCCCTGCAGCAGGGCCCCCACCCCCGCCCCTGCCACCGGCCCCCTGGTCGTGCCCCCCCCTGCCCTGGGGGCCCGCTTACCCTCTATGTCCGTCTCCGAGCCTTCGGAGCCCGGCGCCTCACCCTGGGAGTGCTCCCCCTGGGACCACTGGCTGAGGGTGGTGAAGGTGCCGACCTCCGACTCCGCCTGGCCGGCCCGGCGTTGGGATGTCTCCGGGCTGCTGCTGGGGGGGGGCCTTGGGGCTTCTGCGGGTCCCGGGTGGTCCTCCTGGGGGTGGGGGTCCCCTGAGCTCGTGTCTACCGGGCGGGCGGCGAGGGGAGGGGGTACCTCGGCCCGCTCCCTGCCCTGGACCACAGCGCTGCCCACGAGGCATGGGGCGACAATGGAGCCCTTCATATGAAGGATGCGGTCCAGGGCATCATAGTAGGGGGCGGGGCGGGCCCCGTGTCCGGAGCGCCTGTTGTTGTCGCGGATGGCCTTGTACCCCCTCTTGAGTTCCTTGGCCTTGGAGCGACACTGGGCAGCTGTGCGCTGATGCCCTGCCGCCTCCATATCGCGCACAATGTCCCGATATACATGTTCGTTCCACTGGTTGATGACGAGCTCCAGCTGGTACGCGAGGGTCCCCCAGATCTGGATTAAGTCCCGGGTCTCCTGTAGGCCCCACTGGCCCCCTCTGTGGTAGACTTTCCTCCGGCGCCCCCACTGCTGTTCCTCCTCCTGGTCCTGCTCCTCCTGGTCCTGCTCCTCCTCCTCGTCCTCCGGGTGCGCCTCCGGGCGCGCAGGGCCAGGCTCGTCCTGGGCCATCTCTGTCTGGGCCGTCTTCCGTGTCTGGGGGGAGGGAAGGGGGGAGTGGTTGAGTGGGTGCCGGTGGGGCCCCCTCGTGGGTCACCCCTGCCCCCCTCCCGGTCCCATGGGGTCGCCCCGCCCCCCCCAAGGGGGGGTCTCCCGTGCCCCCTGTTCCCCTCCCCTCGTTACCCCTTACCCTTTTCCTGGGTGCCTCCTCCGGGCCCATTCTGGCCACTGTCCCCTGGGCGGCACGACCCGGCTGCAGCTGTGGGTGTTGTGCCTGGGCCGCCTCCCTGGTTGGGTGCACCCGTGTGCCCCCCTCCACCGCCTCCGCCTCCTGCCCCGCCAGTGTCGCTTTCTCTGCCTCCTCTCTCTTCCGCCTCCCTCCTCGCTCCATCCCTCCACGCTTGCTTGCTGCCACTTGCGCTTTAAATCTCCCTCCGGTGGTTGTGTTGTTGCTGGTTGCCTGGCAGCGACGCTGTGTGCCTTGTCCCCGGCTGGGGCTCGTTTCCTTTGGTTCCGTGAGGGGATTGGCATCCAGACGTTACTTTTCCTTGGTTCCCGGTGGGGGTCTGTTTGACCATGCTTCCCGGGATATTCCCCCAGCTAGCCCGCCAAGCGTAGTTGAAATTGACCCCATGTGGGTATTGAGCGTGATGAACATCTGGCGCGCACCGAACAGACGTTCCGGGCCCTTTGGCCCCGCCACGGGGTTGAGCGTGGTTCACTGTGGTTGCGCGTGATCTTGTAACGTCTGAAAATACCCAATGTTACAGTTACTACTCTAAAGCTAGTTCCGGAGGGAGGGAAGGAATACAAAAAATTAAATTGCAGGCATTCAGTAATGCAGTAAATGGTAATGCACGGGTATTACGGGAACTCTGTTAACTGGATAAAACACTGATTGCTAACCAGATACTATTTTGTATCTGGCCAAATATCAAATATTATCAGTTCCCAGGTATCCGGACAAGTACCAGGAGTTGGTGGATATTCATTTCAGGTCTATACTGGACTGAAGAGACCATTTGTCTGACAGATACGGCAGCACTTGTATTTCTCTAATGCTGTATCGCTCCCCTGATTTAAGTACTCATTAAGGTCACAGGAATCTCTGTTTGACTGCCTCTGTAACTCAGGGTATTTTCAGACATGATGATACGATACCGTGGGTGCCCATGCTTTGACCCACATGGCTAACTGAAGTGCCATTACATTTGACAGGGCCTGCTAGATGTGTTTCCCCGGGCTGGATCCGGGGTTTCCCTGGGCCATGGCTGTTTTTAGCCCAGGCTGTAACCCATTGCCAAGTCACAGCCCAGGCTAAGCGCTACTGCAGCCCGGGAAAGCCATCTCCAGATTGGGGTCCTTTTCTAACAGGTGCAAGTGCGTGGGGGTTGGGTGGAGGTGGCAGCAGGTGGGCAGTGTGTGGGCGGCCTGTTCCACTGATGCCCACCCACCTCCACACATGGAGCATCCACTACTGGTGCCCATTGCTCTGTGTGTAGGTGATGGGTGGAGGTGGGTGGAGTGCAGGAGTACGCACACACCCACACCCACCCACCTGTTGCAGCAATCACACCAATGTGGGCATGGGTTGGGGGGTGTATCCATGCAAACAGGGCTTGGGATAGAGCAGGCTGTCACATTTGATGGACCACTCTACCTGACCCCAGTCTGGGGCCAGGGCAGCTCCAGTCAGGTCATGTGTGGGGGCAAGGCCATGGAGACCCAAATACCCATGTTGCCTCTGCCGTCTTCCTGCACTCTCCCCAGCCCGGGTCCCAACACATCTGTGCAGCGGCTGGGCCAGATCCTGCCCACGGTGAGAGCCCTCACCCCTGGCAGAATCAAAGCATGATGGTGCGGTGCGCCATCATGATTGAAAATACCCTCCGTTTAATCCCACTTGCTTGCAATCAGAATCTGACCGCAGACTACATTTGTCATATGATTTTCCTCATGTTCCATCTCTGTGTTATAATGGTGTTGTGGAAAGGAGCATTTAAAATAAAATGAAAAGATGCATTAGTGAAGTTCGTAGGATCAGAAATCTCTTTATCTGACTCTTTTTATTGCCGTGAGAAAAGGAAGCATTAGTCTTATTTGTGTCGTATTTCACTTACTGTTGGCCGAAAGCTGGGTTTTTTTTTATCATTTATGCTAAAGGGGTGGGGGGGATTTTCATTCTGACATTTACTGCCACCAATAAGTGCCTAATAGGGCAACAATAATGTGTTTCATGGAGAAAAGATTGTGATTCTCACTGAGAGTTGTCTGAACAACATGAGTGAGTGTGCGAAGTACTTTCTTAAAATTTAGTCCCATAGTGCTTCAGACATGGGGAACCGTAGCCTATGGAGGACATACTATGATTAAGGCTGCACCGTCACAATACATGGGGATCTTAAATTAACTCGGGTTCTACAAAAGAAACCACATCCATTTTTGTTTTTTAAAAATCTATTTGCTTTTTGTAAGACGATTAATTAAAATCTAGTGAAAAATATATCTTTTTTTAAAAAATAGAAGAATCATTGTGCATGTGCAGAATGACTACCAGACTGTTTTGCGTGTGTGTTTTGTTTTTGAAATTGGTGGTGGCAGTGTTGCCACCATTTTGGAAAAGGACAGCCAGTCTGCACATGTGCAGTGTCCATTTTGCTCATGGGCAGGTCGGCTGCCCTATTCCAAAATGGTGGTGCCACCACCTTAGAAATGGGTGCGCACAGAATGGTCTGGTGGCCATTTTTGCATATGCACAGTGGTTATTTTAATTATTATTATTTATATGGGTTTTTTTTTTTAAAATTTCTTTATTGATTTTTCTTTTTTTCCATGTTAGCAAACATCATTACAATTGTCACTGTCATTCCTTATGCTTGTACATTCCTCCTACCTATATATTGATTGACAGCAACACATATACAATGAGAACAAAGAAAACAATAAACCATTTACCTATAATTGAAACAATCAACATTAACATCCATGTCCCTTTTACATCTTACTTTACCCAATGTTCCTTGGTGCTCTTTCTCCTTTTTAATTGCCTGACTGTCGCACTAAATTTCAATCAGTTTTTTCATATCATCATGTTGTAACGACTTTTTTTAAGTTTGTCTGCCATTGGAATTATGTTTTTTTTTTTAAAAAAACAACATAAAAATAATAACCATTTGAATATCATTCAGTCAAGGTATAAAGCATTCCGAACATCCATCACGACAAATCCCACCCGCTACCAGGCGTGTTGCAATGTAAGTCCACAAAAATCTGCACATCCGTTTGTACAATTGAAATCAAGCCAATGTTGTTTGCTTTATTCATTTGGTTTGGGGTCTTTAGATAGTAAAATTAATGGGACTCCATTTTTTTTAGTCACTTAAAAAATGAAAATGAATCATACGCCCCTAAAATTAACTCAAAGGGTTATTTCGGACATTACAGGACTCCCTCTTACCACAGTCAATCCCCTGTGGTGGAGGAGTGGCCCGTAATGTCTAAAGGATTCCCACCAGATGTCGACCCTAGTGAACCTCTGGTAGGAATCAGATTAACCACTATTCTGGAGGTGAGACCGGTCTCACCTCCAGAATCGTGGTTAGCGCAACCATGATCCGGGATCAGTGGAAAGTTGCGTCTGTTACCTTCCGCCGGCCCGGATCGTGGCCCAGACCACAATGCGGGATCGGGTGCAGCAGCCACCCATCTTCTGGAGGGTGGGTGGCCAGGGAGAGTGGGAGGGGGGGCTGTGCGGCTGCATGTTGTGCTGCACAGCCCCGCCCCCTCCCTGATCCCCGAGTGGAATCAGGCCAGCACGTCTAAAGGATGGACGGCTTACTCCGTGGTAAAAGGGACACCCGTCACGTCTGAAATCATCCAAAATAGCAACATAAGCCACATATGCACACATGCCTCCCAACTATAGCTGAAACGGGTAGTTCATTTGCTACTCATGAGTAATACCTGCCTGTTTGAGTACTGAGTTGGGTACTCAACAGGCTACTCATTTACAGATACTCAGAAAACTGTTCTTTTCCAGTACTGATTTTTCCATTTTCCAATTGCCAATTAGTATATCAGGATGAAAAGCTGAAAGATTGGGCTGAAAAAGAAAAAAAAATTCTGAACTGGAAGTAAAAAAACATGGGACTAGACATTGACTTTCGAGGACAGAAAAAACATCAGTATAGGAAGTTGAAATATTGGTTTCAGAAGCCAACACCAGGTACTCGAACTGCATCGAAATTGGGTACCAGTCGGTACCTGATGTTATTGGGTCAATTTGGGTAATGGAAATTTGATGGGTATCCCTTATTTTGTGCATACTTTTTTCAGCTCTACCCCCAAGAATACCAGCAGCCAAAGAGGGATAAACCCCACCCCATGGCTAATAAGCTCCTCCCATCAGCAACTAGGCTCCACCCCCTCCCGCACTCAGATGGACGGAGTAAAAAAGAAAGTCAACTGAGAATTAAATGGTAATGTGGTAAATGGTATTTTATAAACAGTAATCAGTAAATAGTAATCTCATTAACGGGGTAGCTGGCAGATATTAACCCAGACAGATACCATGTGACATTCAACCTAATGTCATAGATATCAGTTCGTGATATCTGCAAGGATACTGGTTAATAGCACATACTCAAAAGCTCCTACCCCCAGGTGTAAGGATGAAAAGGGCTATGGATTGGTCAGATATTATTCTGAAGTGACTGAATCAAACTCCAAAGTTGTCTCCACTCTTCAAAACATTTGCAAGGGTAGCAGTATTCTAAATCAATTTAATAAATAAGTCCAACACACACACACACACACACACACGCACACAAAATAGTATTGTGAAGTGACTGAGGGTGATTTCAGACGTTACGTCTGGCAGCATTGACCCCGGGCCATGGGGTGGTTCGGACCATGGGCGGTGGTCAAGGGGTGCGCCAACAGACATTTGCCCCTTTGCCCCGGCCGTGGGGACTGCCGAACCACGGCTCAGGGTCAATGCTGCCGGCCATAACATCTGTTGTGCAATCCTCCCCCAGGAGGGGGCGGGGCCATGCAACACAGCAGACCCGCCCCTTGTGCTCCCCAGCCACCCACCCTCCCTGAGACAGGAAGCTGCAGTGGCCTAGCCACCCGCTGCTGCCGCCCACCGCCAGGACTCTGGAACGCGGTGAAGGTAAAGTAACAGACGTTACTTTTCCTTCACCGCGCTCCGGATTCCCCCTAACCACACTTCGTTCGCCGCCGTGGTGCGGGAGAACAAAGCGTGGTTAGGTTCACCGTTGACTGAGGTGAACATCTAGATGCGCGCAAACAGACGTTCACATCCGTTCACCCACCACCAGCCCCCGCGGTTGACTGAGGTTGACTGTGGTGATTTCAAACAATGTAACATCTGAAATCACCCTGAATCAAACTCCAAAGTTGTCTCCACTCTACAAAACCTCTTCAAGGGTAGCAGTTTTATAAATCAATTTAATAAATAAGTCCGTCCCCCTCCCCCCCC
>QEPC01014531.1:3280712-3317472 GCA_003113815.1 Sphenodon punctatus
GGGTGCTCCCGTGTGCGCCCTTCCTGTGCCTGTGCCCCCTCCGCCTGCATTGCTGGGCCTGCCTGCACCTCCTCTGCCTCCTGGCCCGCCGCGGTCACTGTCGCTGCCTCCGCTCTCTTCCGCTTCTCTCCTCGCTCCATCCCGCCATGCTTGCTTTCTGCTGCTCTCGCTTTAAATCTCCCTCCGGTGGTTGTGTTGTTGCTGGTTGCCTGGCTGCGACGCTGCGTGCCTTGTCCCCGGCTGGGGCTCGTTTGGTTTGGTTCCGCCTGGGGATTGGCGTCCAGACGTTACTTTTCCTTGGTTCCCGGTGGGGGTTCGTTTGACCACGCTTCCCGGGACCTTCCCCCGGCTAGCCCAGGAAGCGTGGTTGAAACCGACCCCATGTGGGTATTGAGCATGATGAACATCTGGCACGCGCCGTTCAGACGTTCAGGGCCCTTTGGCCCCACGGGGGAGTTGAGCGTGGTTCAGTGTGGTTGATCGTGATCTCGTAACATCTGAAATCACCCTCAGTCTCAGGCAGGTTAACTTGAAATTGAATATATGCTTATCTTCCCGAGATTGAAAGAGGCACTGGATAGACGCACTATGGGAATTACCCATCTCCTAGTGCCTCCAAGAAAGACTGGAGGGCAAAGATGTCTATCAAGAAGTAAATGGCTTAAAGTGACGGCTCCCTTCTTTCTTCCTCATCTACCTACCAGTTGCCCTTGTGCATGCTAGCAGACACAAGGGCTGCTCATTGCCCACATAAATGCCCATATGCTGTACCTGAATTGAATGGAAATGGAGCCTCTCTGGGGAGCCAGGGATATTTGACTCATGAAGGCACACCCCATCCAGATTTGGTCTGGGGCCATATCTCTCACACTTCTTGTTGGATTGTGTCACACAACTGTCTTTGGGTCTGGTTGGATGCTATCATCTACCACAAATGAGATGATAGCCCTCTACAGCCCCCAGTCACATGTTTAGCACATCCCGCCTACTAATTGGGCAGCCCCGCTGTGTTCACTTCATGTGCTTGTGGGCAGGCTCCGCTTGCGGTGCCAGTGAAAGCAAGAGCAGAGAGAGGGATAGGAAGCAGTTGTTTCTCAGATGTTCTAGGTTTTTCAAACACAACTCGTATGCATGGAGGCACTGCATGCTATCTAATTGATGGAACATGGACAGTGATCAGAGCAGAAGCTCGCATTCACTAGGGATGGGCGAACGCCATTTGGAGTTCGGACCGAACTCGACCCATTTGGTCGACCGAACTGAACTTCCAAACCGAACTCGATTTTCGAACCAAATCAAACCCAATTTCTGAACTCGGTTCTGTTCGCCCAACCCTAGCATTCACCTGCATGGTGGGTTCCATATTTTCCAAGACCCCTACATGAGTGGGGGCTGTGTGTCCAGTGGGTGTGGGCTCCGTGGCCAAAAAGGGAGAAGCACCTAATAAACGGGCAGGTGAACAATCACCTGCTGTGGGCTAATGTCTCATTTGTTAACACTTTCTATCTCTGGGTGGGTAGGGGTAGTTCAGAAATTGATAGATATTTTTTTTTTAACCACAGTTAATTTTAATCACAGTTCCTATTAGTTTGGTGGTTATTTGGTAACTAACTGGTTACTGCAGAGTTTAACTGCCAAACTTGATTACCAGATATCACTGCATTACTGTATAACCAAATATTACCTTACTGCTCTAAAATCGGGTTCAGAGTAGGGTTGAAACTGACAATCTATACGAGAATAAGCTTCTCGGTGAGACTTTCCATCTCGAGAATCTCGTGAGAATTGGCATTCTTTCCAGCATTCTCGTGAGATTCTCAGAAATGGATGCCAGGTGTCCGTGCATACACAGAATGGCTGAGGTGCCCATTTTGCACATGTTCAGAGCATTTGGGGGTTTCAAGAGTCTCACAATATTCATCACAACATGCTCTGCACATGAGCAAAATGGCTACCGGTGGGCTGTACCTGTGCACAGAGCGTTTTTAAGATTTTAAGAGCGTTTTAAGCGTTTTTAAGATTTTTGAGACTCTCATAAGAGTCTCAAAAATCTTAGTGAGATCCTGCGAGATCTCATCGGGGACTGCAAAAATATTGCACGTTCTCACAGGAATCCACATGGTAAATACTACTTGTCTCTATAGCGCTACCGGGCATACACTGCACTTTACAGTCACAGATTCCTTTCCAGTGGGCTTACAATCTATGATGGACAATGCGAACACACAAGGAAAGACAAACACACACATATTCCCATTTTACAGATGGGGAACTGAGGCTGAGAGGTTGTGATTTGTCCGAGTCCACCTAGTGAGTTCATTGGTTGGGGTGAGATTTGAACCCTGGTCTCCCACGTCCAAGTCCGGCACCTTATTCACTACAACAGACTGGCTCTCAGTGATGAGCAGTGTTGCAGTAAATAGGCAATCCAGTTAACCGTATACCTACTTGACAGTCACGGTGAATAACTGCAGATGCTGCAAAATCCCGCCAGGTACCAGATAAAAGCGGATACTTGTTTCAGCTAAATTAGGGGGCAGTGGATTTGGTCAAGATGCTCGACTCATCTAAGCCCCACCCCTGGAACTGAGGTGGGAGATAATTTGTGAAGGACGTATCCCCCACACCTCTACTATAATTCTACCCATGTTACGGGGCCGAAGCATCCCCTTTTTCCAGTTGCCTCATTTGGGTGACTTTTAGTTGTTTTTAAATTTCTGTGTCGACTTTTGTTTTAAATTGTTGTTATTGGGTGTTGTAAGCCATCCCGAGATGTCATGGGCATGAGGGGGCGGCTAATAAATGCAATAAATAAATAAAAATAAATTTGCCATTGGAAGCATTAAGGGAACAGAACAGTCCAAACTGGGTGTGAGAAGAAGGAAGAAATGGACACAGGGAAGACAAGGGGAAGCAATGAGTAGGCACTTTCTAATTCAGCCACTAGAGAAATAATGAACACACTTGCCCAGTAACTTATACAGATGTTTGCTAGAGGGTCATGTCATCCCAAAATCTATAATTTTGAGTCAGCTATGGCTGATAGCTTAAACTTTAAGTGTTAATCTATTGTTTCTATTAGATTTTCCTTAAAGGAGCACCTCTGATTTTGAGTTAAGGAGAGCAGTTCAGTGCCCTCAAACACAACGCTGCTTATTATAGTGCAAACACAATACTTTAAAGAAAATTGCACCATTCAGTAGAGCCAGAAATATACAATCACAGGAATGCACAAACCTGTAATTTAAGCATCAAGTTATAGTCAGAAAATTCTATTATAAATAGAGATGAAAGGAGTACCTGAAAAAGTGCTATGCCTGTTGGATTTCTGATACCCCAATTGAACTGAATACGCTTTGGTACCTGTAATGGTTTTCTGTCAGGTGCCCAAAATACCAATGACTGTTATACCGGAATACAGTGACAACCGACATACAGAAATCCTAATATTGTTTCCTGATATTATCCCAGTTTTGTCCTGGTTTTAAGCCGGATTTGGGGATTTTTCAGGAAAATGTGGGATTATGGAATTTTGCTTATTGGTATTTTGGTATCCTTCTTGTCAGTATTTCAGTTTTTTGAGTACTCAAAGGTATTTGGATACCTGAAACAGGACCTGAAAATTTGTGTATTACTCAAGGGTCACCAAATCAGCTACCCATTTCAGTTCTAATTACAAGTAGATGACAAAGTCCTATTGAAGTTAAACTATATAGTGTGTGGCATCCAGACTCAAAGGTACATAGACTGCCCCTTTTTCCATGTTGTCCCCTATGCCCAGAAATCCCTCCCTGAACATCAGGGGTGTTGAGACCGTGGAGCAAAGGGACTCAGTTTTGCCGGAACCCTGCATACTAATAGAGCCTTCTGCAAGCAGCCTTCTGCAAGATGTCTACCTCTAGGAAATGTTCAGAGTTGGCCAGGGAGGAAGAAGGGCCAACATTCTGCCTCTACCCACTCTGAAAATTCTTTAGTGGTGCAAAGGTCCCCTCCAAAAAGGACGTTTTCAGAGAGGGTAAGGGGGTGGTTCTGCTGACTCTTAAAACCTCTTTCCTGGGGTGATTCCAGATGTTACGGCCATGCGCTTTCACCATGGGCCGTGGGGTGGTTCAGACCACGGCGGGGGGTGAAGGGGCGAGCCAACAGACGTTCCCTCCTTCACCCCCAGACGTGGTCTGAACCACCCCAAGGCCCGTGGTGAAAGCGCCCAGCCGTAATGTCTAAAGGGGCACACACACCCCTAGAGGGGGCAGGGCTGCGCAGCGCAACGTGCTGCCATACGGCCCCGCCCCCTGCATTCCCTGGCGGCCCTCCCCACTGCTGACAGGCGGTGGCAGCGGCCAATCTGGCCACTGCCGCAACCACGGGCGGGGGTGAATGCCATTGACTGCGGTGAACGGTAAGTAACCAGATGTTACATTCCGTTCACCACGGCCATATTGGCCATTCACCACACTTCTCTACCTCCTCGCCTCCGGGGATCCAGAAGTGTGGTGAATGCAAACACGGCCCACGTTTGACTGTGGTGCACATCTGGCGGGGAGCCAACAGACGTGCACCACAGTCAAACGCGGCCCGCGTTTGACTGTGGTTCAGCCAGGGTGAATGCCCCCAACGTAACATCTGAAATCACCCCTGGTGTGGTCACTGTCAATCTGGTGGTGGTGGTAGGGTATCACTGCGAGTGAGGGCAGCACCACAATGCTTGTGGGGGGAGATCAAGGCTGGCTGGTAGCCTTGGGAGAGCTGCCTCTTAGGCAGACCCCATCCTCTTGCCTTGACGGGTGTGTGTGTGTGTGATAATTCGGACATGTGCCTGGACCTACCACAACCTTGCTATACCCTCCTCCATATTTGTTCTGTTCCCACCCTCCCAACCTTCAGATCCATCCTGAAAATCTAACTCTTCCATCTGGCTCTCTCACCTCCCACCTCCACAGACTGGTCTCTGATGCCTCCTCTGCTGTCCTTCAGGGCTTCCTCCTCCCCCATAACTAAGCTAAGCATGTGACCCTGCAACCTCTCAACTTTGTTACTGTATCCCTGTCTCTCCCTGGTCCCCTCTCCCTTCTCTACCCACACATGTCTCTCCTAGATTAGAAGCCAATTGGGGCAGGAACATGCCTCTGATTAATGATCGTGCAGTGCCAGGTACATTGATAGTAGAACAATCAATCATCAATCAATCATCGGTCATCAATAATAATCATCTCCAGTCTGGGGAAAGTATGACATCCGTAGTCTGTTCCAAAGAGGGGAAAAGAAGGGAGCAAGGCCAATGACTATTCCAGACCATGACCTGGATGTAATCCAATCTAGTGACAGAATTCTTGAGCTCATCAAGGCTTAAACCCTGCGGATTTTCATTTTTAAGGCCAGACCAAGCATATGCATTTCCCCAATAATCATTCCTTACAAAATTGATTCAGTCATGAACTATTTAAGGGTCACGTTTAACTTTTTCCTAACTCTGTCACGAGGCAATCTTCTATATCTAGCCAGACTTTTAATAGCACCACCCCCCACACCACACCTGGCCCTCCTCATGCTCTGAAAAATTGACCAAACAACTACTAATAATAACTGAACTACTAATAATGAAAATAAATATTTCAGAAATGACCTAGCAGGTTCAAGATCTGTAGCAGAGTGGTTGGAGAACTAGGTTTGGTGTTTACCAAATTTTGGTCCCAAACATAAGAGATGGAGACAAAGTAGTTTGCATGATATTTTTATTAGTCTGACTGCAGTTAATGAAATTATCAAAGTTTCACTTGTCACATGAAAGGGCCCTGTGTGGCTTGAAGACTTGCATACTCTCACCAACTACAGTTGGCTCAGTAAACGACATCCTTTGAACTGCTTTGCCTCCATATTTTAGTTGATTGGTTTTGCAGAGGCAGATACGCTGAGCTTGAGAGGATTAATCCCTACTGAAACTCTGCCTATGTTTAAAAAAGCATGCCTTAAGCACCCATGAGCACCAATACAACTTACGCACATTCTTAAATTTAAATTTAAGTGCACAATGAAATACTGTGCTGAGAGCAAGTGTTTACATAATGTTGATAGAGTGTGGTTGCCGTGTTGGTCCCAAGTGACAGAGATACAAAGTGGTTTGAATGAGATTTTTTATTGGACCAATTGTTGTTGGTGGAAATAAGCAATTCAGTACATGCAGGGCCCTTCCTCGGGCATATAGGGTAGCCATTAGAAATTTATAAGCTAAGCAAATGCAGAGCAGGTCTATATGAGGGGGCATGGAATGGGTGGGAGTGGACAGAGCAAGGCGGGAGGGGGGTTAACAGAGAGAGAGATGTAGCAGACATTTTCAAAACAGCAGTACAAATATATATTGGTGTAGAAGACAAAGGAAGAATAGGTGGTGGTAAACACACAGAGATATCGAACAATTAGTTTGGGGATATAGTGGGGAAACCGCTTATGAGGAGAAGGGATATCAAAGGAACTTCATTCACAGTATGTGTATTCCCATAGTGATTGGGGATACACCTGACAGGATCAGTTACAGACAGGGAGATGAAATGTTTAGAATGATCTAGGAACTTGGTACAGAGGATAACAGAAATTAAAAATGCAGTAACTGTAAGGTATTACTGATATTTGTGATGACTGGAAAATATAAGAGACAATCCCTGGAGTGTTGGCCACATTCTCCTCCCCAAAGGCAGTCTCTCAAATGTTGGTCCTCTTCCCTACACTGTAAACTTCTGGAGATAAGCTTGTGATCTACCAGAAGATCACACAACACACCTCTTGGCCACCCCTGAACTAAACCATCTCTGACAGATATCTGTCCAGCTTCTTCAAAAACACGTCCAGTGCAGGAGAGTATACAACTTGTTCAGTTGCCCAACATTTCCTCCATTAAAGATCCCACACCCCCTTATAGTTAACCTAAATCTAATTCCTGCAACATAAGCCTGTTCCCTTTGTCCAATGTAGAGCTGAAATGACTACCAGATTTGGTACCCATGGGAAATACCTGCATTTTTGGGTACCGTATCCAAGTTTGCATCCTAATACAATGCTAGTACCTGAAAAACTGAAATCTCAGTTTCCTAGATTTGGAGTACCTGAAAACCTGAAAAAAACCTTAAAATGTTCTGAAATTTGTTGAAGTTGAAAAAAGAAAATGGTTGAAAAATTGGTATGAAAATAGTAGCATTTTGGCATGTCGGTATTTCAGTATTTCTGGTACTCAGTCGGACACCATTTTGTTTTAGTTTAGTTTATTTACGGCTATTTACGGTATCCAAAAGTACCCAAAATTTCCAAGTCGAATCATGTACTGTGAACTCGATGGGTATACCTGTTTTTGTGGGTTCCTGTTTCATCTTTACCTATAAGATTATGCTGATTCAAAGCAGCTGAGAACCTGGCGTACAGTAAGTATTGGCATATAATTACTTGTTCAAATCCATTATTTCCAGTTGGCTTCTTAATGCAACGACCTGGGTGCATGAGAATTGTCTATGGGGCCCCTGTGGCTGTAGGGCTGCACAGAAGATGTCATTCATTTGTTCCTAGAAGGGCTTTGGGGATTTTATAATCTTCTAAATCCAATGTGGATTTTATGTTTTATTTTTTAATAACAACAGCATGAATTTAAACATTGAATAGAACCAATTCTAGGCTCCAATAAATATTCTTAACAAGCTCCTTCCCTTCTTCACCCCACACTTAATTACAATGTGTAAATATGCACACGGCCCTATTATTGATGTTAATCCCAGTGCTGATAAGGCAGGAGGGGAAAGAATGGAAATGAATTGGAATACGGATAAGTGCGGGCTTTTTCATTAGTCTACATAAAGTAATCACAGATCTGCTGCTGGTAATATACATCTTCCAAACGCACAGTGCTAATTACTTCTGGCGGAGCAATGCTCCATCACACCAATATCTTTATTGTATTCCTGCAACGATAAAATACCTCTACATGCCATTTACTTTTTTGATTATAAGACCTTCTTGCTGAATTGTAAGCAAGCCGTGACACTCTGGGTTAGGACTGAAGGGAATAGCAGAAATTCTGTTTGCTTCACTCCAGATTCCCATCACAAAGTCAAACTAGGAAAGTCAAGGCAAATACGAGTGTGATCCTTTAACGAATGGGTAGAAAATCCAAAGGCCAAAGGGCAATTATGGCCCACCATGGTTTTTCTGTTTGGCCCTCTTCCAGTTCCTGGATCTAGTCTTTGGATCCAGTTCCTATTTGAGTAAGGAAGGGGTGTGCTTGAGTGAAGTAAGAGGAGATTTTCACTCAAGGATAGGACCTGAGTATATGGTTTGATGCATGAGCCAGACCCTACCCGCCCTTCCCCTGGCCTGAGTAGGGCTGAGACAAGAGCAAGTGTTCCTGTTCCAAACGGAAATAACGGCCTTTTAGGTGTGCTTGCGAGTGTCTGTCATTACTTCATCAATTTCTGGTGATTCTGTGCTTCCACCATTTATTTATTTATTTTGTCACTTTCAGCACTTTCTGGGAGTTCTTCAACACTTTCAGGGAATTTTACAACAGGTTTATGGCAGTTTTATGGTGCTTAGCTAGCAGGTTTTCATCTCCACAGTCCCCTGGGGGGTACATGCAGGGCACACAACAGGCTAGGGACTGGCCTGTAGCAGAACCCCGATCAGCGTGCAAAAAATATTAGAAAATGGTAAAACAGTAAAAAAGTCATAGGTTTCCATTTTGTGTGACTCTCAGTGAATGCCCTGATTCTGGGGGAAGCTGCACTTGCTGAGATTTTTCATTTCAGGTCTAGCCCTGGGCACTGATCCCTACTTATATTCCTCATGTCTTTTTACCAAAACTATAGATTTCACTGGCCCTCACCCTGCAGCCCCTTACTTGCAAATTCCACCTTCATTTACCCCTGAAAATTGATCCGTATTGCTGTCTGTGATGATGCTTATCTTTTGGCACTGAAATAACTAAGACTCTGTGGACAAAGAACAAATATGAGAAGTTTGGGTGGCGCAAGTTATCCTCTACCCACTTAGGCCTGAAAGAGAATTATTTTACCTGGTTCAGATTCCATCGGAACCAAGCACTTCGTCCAGTCTGATAAGAAATCACAATGACCAGATGAAATAAATCCACCGTTCATGCATGTGCAAAATGGCTGCTGGGCAGATTTGCGTATACGCAACATGGTGCTGCTCATACTCAAAATGGCATCACCAGCAGCACCACCATTCTGAGTATGGGCAGCAAAAATAATCTCTTAAAAATATATATATATATATTATTTTTCAACCAGAATTCAAATTGGAAACTTTTCCAATTGGAAATTCCATTGAAAAGAGGGCCCAACTGTTCCCTTTATGCTGAAATGTTTGGTGGAAGAGGAACAGGGTTTTTTTTATTTTGTTTTTTACCCACCCCTAGGCCTACTGGTAATTTTTCACTGCTATAATTTCTCTGCTGCCCTCATTGCATCAGCGAAGTCTCATCCAGCAGAGCTTTTCTGGGTGGTGAAGGGGCTGGTTGGTCCAAGCAGCCTCCCTCTTCCTGGACCTGGAATTATCCAGTGACATGTTTGTTGATTACTTCACTGATAAAATCACCTGGATTCACCACAATTTCGAAGCCAGGCTTATTACAATAGGAGAACCAGAGGTTGTGGAAGCCCCGATTTGCCCGATTTTATGGGATCGATTTCAGCCAATCTTGTTCGTTGATGCGAAGTATGTTATTGGGGCTGTTAGAACCACCTCTTGTGAACTAGAGCTGTGCCCTTCCTGGCTGGAGACATTGGGGCCACTGCTGGTGGGGTGATCAGTGCCTCCCTTCATGAGGGCCGGATGCTGAGCTACCTCAAGGAGGCAGTGATTCAGCCCTTGCTCAAAAAGTCATCTCTGGATGATGACTCCCTCACCAATTATTGGCTTGTCTCTAACCTTCCTTTTTTAGGGAAGGTTATTGAAATGGTAGTGGCTCGGCAGCTACAGGAGCATCTGGACTAACTCCGTTTTCTAGATCCCTCACAGTCTAGCTTTCTTCCGGGCTATGGCACTGAGACTGCATTTGTGCCCTTGGTCGACAACCTGCGCCGAGAATTAGATCAGGGTCACTCAACCGTGTTGATTCTGTTAGATCTGTTGGCTGCCTTTGATACCGTTGACCACGAGTTGTTGGTGACTCATCTGCGGGACTGAACTGAGGTGGGTGGGGCTATTCTTGAATGGTCCTGCTCGTTCCTGGCTGGAAGAACTCAGTGAGCTGTGCTCAGGGAACATTTTTATTTTCCCCGGGGCCTCTTATGCGGAGTCCTGCAGGGTTCCATCCTGTCCCCTCTCCTGTTCAACATGTATATGCAACCAGTGGGTGAGGTTGTCTGGAGCTCTGGAGTTCGGTGTCATCAGTATATTGATGACACCCAACTCAATCTCTCCTTTTCATCTGACCCAGCCCCCGCAGTTTCTTTGCTTATACGATGTCTGGAGACTGTGGGGGACTGGATGAGGGCAAGTCGACTGAGGCTGTATCCTGACAAGATAGAGGTGATGCTAGTGGGGAAGGCGATGGGCGTGGCTTCCTCCATCATTGACGGGGTCTGCTCCCCATTGCTTCCTCAGGTTCAGAGCCTGGGAGTGCTCCTTGACTTACAGCTCCGCCTTGATGCCCAGGTTGAGGCTGTGGCAAGGAGCACCTTTTTCCAATTATATTTGATGCAATGGCTTCGGCCATATGTCTCAGACTCAGACCTGGCTGGCTACTATCATCCATGATTTCATTACCTCAGGACTGGACTATGTAATGCGCTCTATGTGGGGTTGCCCATGGTGATGGTTTGGAGACTATAGCCGGTGCAGAATGTGGCAGCCTGTCTCCTTATGGGGACATGTCATCGTGAGCAAATTACACCAGTGTTTTCTTCTCTGCACTGGCTGCCTATAGTCTTCAGGACCCAATTCAAGGTGTTGGTTTTGGTTTTGACCTATAAAGCCCTAAATGGCCTGGGCCCCACCTATCTCTAGAACTGCCTCACCCTCCAGGTCCTGGAGCAGCCCCATGTGGTCTGCTGGGAGCGCCTGGTGGCAACGATGAGGGGGGCATTCTCGGTGGCCACTCCCAGACTGTGGAACTCCCTCCTGCTGGGGGTCTATCTGGCCCCGGACCTCCCCTCTTTCCAAAGACAGTGTAAGACCTGACTGTTCTGCCAGGCTTTTGATAGGGGAGGGGTGGGGAGGTTGGGATGGGATGGGGCAGATTAGGTTTTTTATTTTGCTTTGTCTTGGGTTTTATTGTTGTTTTTATATTTTTATGTATTGTTATTTATATTGAATATGTTTTAATGTATATATATTTATATGTTTTAAAATGTTGTAAGCAGCCCTGAGCTGCTGTGGCAGGAGGGGGCAGCAAACAAGTCAAGTGAAATAAAATGAAATAAATAAATAAACACATTTTAAAAATGAAATGTTGAGATATTTTTGAGTAAAGCTAAGTTCTCAATTCAACCGTGGCGGTATCGAGAAACGGGATTTTGACAGGAATTCCCATTGTTGCGAAATCTCATTTCAGTCCTAGTTTCAGTCGGTACCTGATGTTGTTGAGTCAATCTGGGTATTGGAAATTCATTGGGGATACCCATTTTGGGGGGTACTCATTTCAGCTGTAATCAGGATCCACTGGATTTGTGGGTGATTGTGTACACAGAAGAAAAGTTTTTGCATCATTGTTCATGCAGCCCTCAGACTGACAGTTTGTATTGTGCAGTGTAGATTAAGGATGTCTTTAGACATAACAAAGATCAGGTGTCAAAATACCTAAGCATATGTTTGGCTGTTGTGTTTAAGAACCATAACAATCCCAACACCAATTTGGTCCCCCGTTGAACACGCGATGTGAACACCACTGCATCATACGGACAATTCACATGTTTGTCGGTGCACCCCCCAAATGAAGACGAGGACACGCTCAATGGAATCAAACGGCCGCACTCTTTATTTAATATTAACAAACGGAAGGGGGACATGGGGGCACAACTCCCACCTCCCCCCCTTCTTGAACTGGGGTCCTTATCTCTAATAACCCTACTAACTACTAATTAACAACCCCCTTTTAGGAGGTCCCCTCTCCTCTCAGTCCCCGCACTCTGTGCGTACCTGTTCCCCATTTCTTCATTAAATCGAGAGGGTAACCTCCTGTTCCTTCTTTACTATTAACTTACGCTCTGCCTTGTCCCCCGGGTTTCCCCAGGCTGGGCGGGTTGTTTGTGCCTGCCCCATCTCTGGGGTTATCCAATTTTAATCCAATTTTAGAATTGGAATCCAATTTTAGAAGCAGTTGTGAATTATATTATTTTGGAAAAATCTTCATATATGTTCTTAACTTTAACTTCTTATACCCCTTCCAATATATATATCTTATACCCCTTCCTTATACCCTTTCTCATATTTATTATATATGATTACTTTCAGAAGAATTGAATAAAGGGTCCTGGTGGTATAAGCAATTAATGTATGCATGTATATCTGCCTGTAACATCTTTGTAGTACAACCAGTGTACATGAAATTTGGCATGGGTGTATATCACACTTTCACGATCATTTCTACCAAATATCAGAAAGCTGTGGTAAAGGGTCCCAATTTTATATGCCTGCACAGCATATGCAGAGAAGGAGCCTATGCAAGGGATTCTCTTATGTGTCACTTTGGTATAAGATCGATTTGTGTTGCCAGTTGGTCAGCAGAAATGTCAACCAAATATCCTCATTCTGTGCTGTGACCACCCCAACATCTCTCCCCCACTTATTACTGTGAAGTCAGAAGCATCTGTTTAGGAAAGAGTCAATAGAGATTCCCTTATGTCCTCTGTCACAGTGCTGCAGGATGTGATTGTGATGATAACTGGCCAGCCTGGATGTGTAAAATATGTCTCCTGATTCCTGGAATGCTATCCCCAAAGTCCCAGTTATGTCCCTTCTATGCCCACATGAGGGCTGCCCCCTATTATATTTTGAAGCCACCACCGATTGATCTTGTAAAGCTGGAAGCATGCAGTAACTGGCCAGTGAATGTGTCTGTTAGTCTTTTGGGTTGCTCCACATTCTCCCTCCTACAGCCTCCCTCCCCCTGCCATGGCAGGTTCCTGCCTCTGATTGGCACTGCATGTGCTGCTATTTATCTGAAAAATGTTCTTCAAGGGAACAACTTCAATTGTTTATAAATTTGGTCCCTTTATCAAATTGACCTGTAATTTAGCAGAGATGACAGGGAAGGCATGTGATAGATTCCTGCCAAATGTCTTGTAAACAGAACGGAATACAGCTGGAAAATTATTTTCAAGCTAATGTCTTATAAATCAGGACCCTTTTATCCAATCTTTTTGGAAATATGCAGGAGTGTTAAGCTTGGGGAAGGACATAATACATACAGGTTTCATGTATATTGGATGGAAGATAAAGAAGTTGTAGCCATAAATGTGTATGGAGCGTTTCTTAAAACCACAACATTAAATTGCTTCTAAAATCAGTTCCCTTTATTGACTCATTTCAAATATTGGTACACATAGTGCTCTTCATCTCCCCAAGTTCCTTCAGAATTGAATAAGAATAAAAAACGTTATAGCCGGAAATATATTTTTCTGTTTTTCCCTTTATTTCAAAAACAGAAGGTCCTTTTCATTTCTATTTTCATTATTATTATTTGTCATTTTCGTTATTACAATAACAACAATGAAAATGACAATTTTCATTATCGTTATTGTAATAACGAAAACAACATGCACACCCCTACCCAACAAGCTACCAGAGTTACCAATTCTTATGGGGGATGGTGGCAGGACTATGAATGGTGCAGAGATTGTGAACAGGAAGCTGCTATTTATCCTTTCTTATAATATAAGAACTGGAAAACACCTGATAAAGATCAATAGGGTGTGGGTTTATTTACTTACATATTATTTATACTTTTACCCCTCCCCTCTCGCTCAAGGCGACTCGGCGCGGCTCACATATATAAAATTACAACAAACTACATTAGCAATACAAAATGGTAGCAATCCCTCATTGAACAGCATCTATGCTGTTCAATGGGAGTCAGTAGAGCAAAAATGTCCGGTTGGTGACCATTCTAGCTTTCCTCCAGCAACATATGTGTTCTGTGATTACAAACAATGAAGATGAGTCCAGAGGCAGGGTGGGGACTGAAGGTGGGCGTCCCTATTACTCACCTGCCTCTGCCTACTAGTAGTGCAGCAGCAGCAGCGGGACACCAAGACACCAATCGGACTGGGAGATAAAGTTGTTTTTTTACAAACAACTCCTTCCCATGTGAGTGATCAGAAGATTGCTGCCTTGTAAAGAAGGTTCTTTGAGATGACTCCTAACATTCTCACAACTGGGTTGTGTGTACTCACCATACTCAAATAATAGATCACATGATGGTCTCGAGCTCCTCTAGTATAAAAGGGGCTCTCCACTTCAGAATGACAGTTCCTTCCAACCCTTTCTAGGAATATAAGAAAATTCCATACAGGGCTGGAAGGTTGGCTGTTGTGAGAATGTTCGATGCCATCTAGAAAAACCCTGTTTACAAGGCAGCAACCTTCTGTTCTTTTTTGAGTGATTCCTGACAGGCTGGTTTTACATGGCTCCACCAGGTGGTGGGTCCGTGGGCATGCCAGTGCATGGGCGGGGTGTGCACACAGCCGCACACACATCCCCACTCACCCCCCACTCATCCGCACCCATGGAGCAACCGTCGTTTTCCCCGGTTGCTCCATGTGTGAGGACGAGATGGGGGGTGAGTGGGGATGCATGTTAGGCAAGCGCGTGCATGCACTTTCATGAACTTCAGGCGCATGCACCACGTCTTTCACACAGGGTTCCCCCACTCATGAACACACAGAAATCTGCATGTTCATGGCTGGGGGAGGCCAATGTAAAAAGGGCCACATTTTCACAACTGTGTTACTTATACTATCTTAGGTAGGAATTTAGGATGTAAAGTTAGGGGTGGGACTTGGGGCAAAAAACTGGTTACCGGTTTTCAAAAAATCGGTTTACCAGATTAAAGCCGGTATACCTTTACTGGGGTTTTTTCATTGATTTTAATGGGGAACTGTCCCCATTGAAATCAATGAAAAAACCCCCAATACCTCACCCCTCCCTGTCCCAGGCTGCATGGGTGGAAGGGGGGGACACCCCCTCCCACCCTACCCAGCCTGTTTTTTTTGTTTTTTAAAAAAGTTTTTTAAAAAACGTAAAAACCAACTGGACCCAGACTCCGGGTCACCACTGGCTGCCCAGTGGCAGCCAGCCAGGGCTATGGAGGCAGTGACAGCTGAGCTCTCCGGGAGTCCAGGCTGGCTGGCTGCTGGCACTCCGGTAGGTAACCTAACCCCCCCCACCCTGGATCACCTTTTTTACCTGTGTGCTGTGCTGTGCTGTGTTGTGCTCCTTCTGGGTGGCAGCAGCGGCAGCGTGGGCCTGGCTGCAGCACTGGCTTGAGTGCTTAACCAGGCCTTCCTGGGAAACCCTGGTGAAGCACTCAATCCAGCGCTGCAGTCGGGCCCACGCTGCCACCGCCGCCACCACCCAGAGGGAACACAACACAGCACATCATACAGGTAAAAAAGGCGATCCGGAGTGGGGGTGGGGTTAGGTTACCTACCGGAATTCCAGCAGCCAGCCAGTCTGGGCTCCCGGAGGAGAGCCTCCACCAGAGCCCAGGTCCTCCACCAGAGCCCAGGTCCAGTTGCGGTTGGTTTACTTAAAAAAAAAAAACAAGCTGGACAGGGTGGGTGGGGGGTGTCCCCCCTTCCACCCACGCAGCCTGGGAGGGGGAGGGAAAGTGGTGTTTTTTGGGTTTTTTTTTTACATTGCAACCATTGATTTCAATAGTCGCAGTGTAAAAAAAATCCGGTACAGGAACCGGCACCAGTATGGGGAATTATCAGATCTATCCGGTATCCCCGATACTGCCAAATACTGGCAGTATCGGATACCGGGAGATCCGAAATTCCCACCCCTAATATCTATTCTATCTTGGAAAATCTACAAATATGTTTCTGAGATTATTATGGCTGCTATTTCACTTACTCTTCTTAATGAAGTTATTGCTAATGGAAATACTGTCTTTTAACCCCCATCCAATAACCAGTTCATTTGCACCCCCCATATAAGCAATTCACACTGCCCCGGAGGTGAAAATGTAATGGTTATGGGTGGAGGGCAGCGCAAATTGATTATATGGGTGTTGGGGTACAAATCGTGTGTGTGTGGATGAGTGTGTGTGTGATCAATTTGAATGAAAGTGTGAGATGAGAGCATGTGTGTACTGTGTTTGAATGATTGTGTTTTTCATCAGTCAGAATTAGTGTGTGTGTTAGAGGCGAATGTACGTGTGTGAATGAGTGTGTGACCTCTTTTACATGTGACGCACCCATGGGTGAGTGTGTCTCGTATGAAAGCAGTCGCTTTTGCGCTCCTCTGTAACATGCACCTCCACCCATCACCCCTGCACAGAGAAAACTGCAAAAAAACAGGTTTCGCCATGTGGGGGGTGTGGGGGGATGGGTAAGCACCTGTGTGCACCTGCAGTGTTCTTGTGTCTGGGGCCAGCTTATGCGTTAACAAAACTATTAAGTTTCAAAAAAAGGGCAAATTGCCTAGACAAAAAACCTTTGGTTTAAGAAGGTCGTTAAGGCATCTGTCACGGCCTGGTATTGAACCCTTGGCCTTGGGGACATCGCTGGAGCAGCTTGCACCACCTGGTGCCTTGAAAGATGGTGCTTTCATCCACCCCACTGTGTCTTCCCCTGCATCCCCGCCTGGTGTGTGCCACGCCCCTGCACGCCTGTTTGCCTTTTCCAGGGGCTTGTCTCCTAGTTTCCTGATTGGCCGCCCAGCTGCTAAATTAGGGTATTTTGTATTTTGTATTTTTTAGTATGTATGTTTATCGTTTGTTTATATGCTTATTGTGTGGGCTATAGCGAAGGCTGAGCCTTAATAAACTATTTGATTTTATTTGATTGGCCGCCAAAGAGTATGTAGGGCCTCCTGGGGGCCTCAGGAAGCTGGTGGAGCAACTGCTCTTCCTGGGGTTTGTGTGTTCCCAGGATTGGGTGTAGCATTAACCAGGCCCCCTCCCTTGAGATTGAGTTGTGTGTGAGTGTCCCCCTCCCTCGTGATTGTGTTGTGTGTGAGTGTTCGTGTCCTGTGAACCCCTTGCTTCTTGTGGGAGTGAACTCTCCGCCTTGTTGTGGCTGTGGTCCCTGTTCCCATTGGGGGAAACAGGGGCCGTCCTGTTTCCTATAGCAGGTTACCCCTCCTAGCTCCTTGTTCCCTTTCCAGTTTCTCTACCGTAGGCTGTCTCTCTGACTCCTTGTTGCTAGGTTCCCTTTCCAGTTTCCTTATTTCAGGATATCCTTTAGTCCTTGTTGCTGGTTTTCCTTTCCAGCTTCTCTATTGCAGGTAACCCCTCCTAGTCCTCATTGCTGGTTTCCCTTTCCAGCTCCACTATCACAGGTAACCCCTCCTAGTCCTCATTGCTGGTTTCCCTTTCCAGCTTCCCTATCACAGGTAACCCCTCCTAGTCCTTGTTGCTGGTTTCCCTTTCCAGCTTCCCTATCACAGGTAATCCCTCCTAGTTCTTGTTGCTGGTTTCCCTTTCCAGCTCTCCGATCACTGGGTACCCCTTGGAGCTCTGTTGTTCCTGGTTCCCCCTTCCCATTGGTTCCCCCCTCCAGTTCCTCTGTCACTGGTTCCTCCTGCCACCCTCCTATCCCTAGGGATCCCCTGAAGCTCCTTGTTCCTGGCTCCCCCTTCCCATTGGTTCCCCCCTCCAGCTCCCCTGTCACTGGTTCCTCCTGCCACCCTCCTATCCCTAGGGATCCCCTCGATCTCCTTGTTCCTGACTCCCCCTTCCATGCTCCCCGGTCATTGGTTCCCCCTTCCAGCTTCTCTCTGTTGGTGGCCCCTTTCCAGCCTCAAAGGCCCGTAACCTTGATGATGAGCCATATGTTGCCTTAGTCCAGCTTGTCTGGTGTCCGTGCTGAGCACGTAGTCTCCTGGATACTGGAGAACGACTGAGAGGCTTTAGTGTTGACATAGTGGGCAACCCTTCCATCCCTTACCCGCCCTTCTCTTTCCTCCCTTTCCCCCCGGCTCCTGACCCCAGAGCCTGACAGCGGCATTACAAATTATACTCATACATTACCATGACAGTAAATTGTATGTTAAGGCAACTTTATTAAATATCAGACCAATCTATACATTTTTCTTTTCTTATTCATTAATTTTAAAAAAAATGACAACTGAAATTAAACTGTATAGTTACATTCTTCATCACGTTTAAGTATTGTTCAGTCACCATACCACACATATGCAGCTTAATTTCAGTTAAGTCATAATTTAAAAAAAATTCATGAATAAGAAAAGAAAATTGTATAGATTGGTCTGATATTTAATAAAGTTACCTTAACATACAATTTACTGCCATAGTAATGTTTGAGTATAATTTGTAATGCCGCCTTAACAAGCTTCTTAAACCGAAGGTTTTTTTGTCTAGGAAATATACAAATATAAAGTCATAACTACAATGCATAAAAGATGTCATGATCTGCGTAAGAGAACCATCCTGCCCAACTCCCTGCTAACCTATCCCACCCTCCACCTCCTCCCTGCCAAACACCGGACAGAAGAACCAGGTCTTACAGTTTCGTCAGAAAGCAAATCTGGGCTGAGGTGAATCTCCACCAGGAGGGTATTCCAGAGTGACAGCACGGCCACTGAGAATGCCCGGTCTAACACAGAGGTGCAGATGCTTTTCCCACTGGCAGGACATTTTGAAAGTTGAATACAAACTTTGTGAGCCCCATAGAAGTTGTTGTTGGGGGGCGGGTTAATGAGGGTGTGCTCACCCTGTTGAGAAAGAAGGGATGAGTCCATAAGGTAAGAATTTCTTTTCTCTTTAGCCCAGCTGCCTCATGTGCCCATCCAAAGCTGGTACATGTTTTTCTATTAGTGACCAATCCACTGTTTAACTCATTTATGAAATTGTGCTGAGCCTTCATTCTCCAGTGATCAGTTAGTTAGGATGTGACTCAGGGCATCTCAGCAGGGAATTTCTACCGCATGCTCTCCGTGCTCTAGGAGGACAGGAGTTCATTGCTGAATTATCCTCAGTGCCAAAAGTTATTTATAGCAGCTGATTCCTAATGCTGCATAGCACTGTGTGGGTGGGGATTTCAAAAGTGTTTAACGGACTCTGGACTCTGCTTCCTGCTGAAGATCTTGGTAAATTGCATGGCGTTTTCAGATGGAGAAAAGCCAGGCAAACACTGTGCCATTTTGAAAGAGGTAGCGGGTTTATTATTTGAAGGTAACGGGGCTGAATCCATGCCCTGCATCCTCCATGCAGGCTGTGCACATTCTGTGAACATTGCCCCACATGGAAACCACATGGATCCTTGTACGTATCCCAAACTCAAGGGGTTTGGGATCGCAGCCATTGGGGCCAATCCCAAACCTCTGCACATTTGGCTTACATGTGGGCATGTGTGCAGATGCACATGTGCACCATAGTCCTCATAGCGGGGCTGCACACAGGGTGCATGGGAGTCATGCGTGTACATGCACACACATTGCGTGTGCCGTGTGCATGCTGCACAGGACTTCATTCCTATAACTGAAATACAAAAAATACCAAAGAACAGAAATAGCTAAACCATAACCCCCCACAAAACCAACCAGAATAATCTGAACAGGTACCCAACAGAGCATAAACAAGGGCAGGGAACATTTTCCCCCTCAGGGGCCACTTTGATGGTCAAGCTCTTAGAAATTAGGGCTGAAACGAGACTCAAAATGATTCTCACAAGAATTTCACGAGAATCAAGAACCAGCAGCAAGAATTCCCCAACACAGCCCCCACAGCATGGCACGCACATGGGGTTCAAGGCCATCGACTGGATGGCTCCTAGGCGTCCACTCCCTGAGCATCAGCACCGCAGGCCTCTGTGGTTTACCGAAGGTCTGCAGCAGCTAAAGTGGGAATGGTCGTGGTTAGAGCAAAGTGCCACTCTCGTGCTGAAGGCAACAGATTGTGACATAGAGCTAGTTTACAAGCCTATGCCATGGCTGTGAGGGCAGCAGAGAAGGAGTTCTTTACTACTGTCATAGTGTTTGTGAAATCTCAACCAGCTGAACTTTTCCGGGCAGTGAGGGGGCTGGTCGGTCCGGCCTCCCTCCATCTAGAACTGGAATCTCCCATTGCCCACTGTGACATGTTTGTTGATTACTTTGCGGACAAAACCACTCGTATTCACCATGACTTCGACGGCATGCTTATTATGATAGGAGAACCAGAGGCTGTGGAAGCCATGCCTTGTCAAGTTTCATGGGATCAATTTCAGTGGGTGTCACCCGCTGATGTGGAGGATGTTCTTGGGGTGGTCAGGGCCTCCTCTTGTGAACTAGACCTGTACCTGTCCTGGCTGGTTAAGGCAAGCCAGGAAATGTTGGGGCCATTGCTGGAGAGGGTGGTCAGTGCCTCCCTTCGGGAGGGCAGAGTACCGGGCTGCCTCAAGGATGCGGTGATATGGCCTCTGCTCAAGAAGCCATTCCTTGACATTGACTCCCTTGCCAGCTATCGGCTGGTCTCTAACCTTCCCTATTAACAATTTGTGGCTCAACACCTGTAGGAGCATCTGGGCTGCAACAGTTTTCTAGATCCCTCACAGTCTGGCTTCCATCCTGGTTATGGCACCGAGACTGCCCTTGTGGATTTGATTGACAACCTCCACTGGGAATTGAACCAGGGTTGGTCGACCCTGCTGATTCTGTTAGATCTGTTAGCTTTTTTTGATACCGCTGACCACGCTTGTGGGGCCGTGCCGGGGTGGGGCAGGATTGTTCTTGAATGGTTCCACTCCTTCCTGTTTGGGAGAACTCAGTGGGTAGTGCTCAGGGATTGTTCGTCGTCTCCTGGGGACCTCTCATCTGGAGTCCCGCAAGGTTCCATTCTGTCCCCTCTCCTGTTCGACATGTACATGCAGCCACTGGGTGAGGTCGTGAGATGGTTTGGTATGCGGTGCCATCAATATGCTGCTGGCACCCAACTTTACCTCTCCTTTTCATCTGACCCAGACTCAGCAGTCTCAGTGATTACCTGGTGTTTGGAATCTGTGGGGGACTGGATGAGTTTGACCACCTACTGGTCCCCTGGGTGCATAGTTTTGGTGTGCTCCTTGATTCCCAGATCCGTCAGGATGTCCAGATGGAGGCTCTGCTGAGGAGTGCATTCCACCAGTTACATCTGGTGCAGCAGCTTCAGTCGTATGTCTCAGACTCTGATCTGGCCACTATCATCCATGCTTTCATTACCTCGAGGCTGGACTATTGTAACGCACTCTACGTGGGGCAACCTTTAGTGATGATTCGGAAGCTGCAGCTGGTACAGAATGCAGTGGCGTGTCTCCTGATGGGGTCTCGTTGCTGTGAGAACATTACACCAGTGCTCCATGCTCTGCACTGGCTGCCTATAGTCTTCCGGGCCCGATTCAAGGTGTTGATGCTTACCTATAAAGCCCTATATGGCCTAGCCCCCACCTACTTGCGGAACTGTCTCACTTCCTGGACTCTTGACCAGCCCCTGCAGTCCACTGGGAGCACCCTCCTTGAGGTCCCTTAGGTATTCCGGGGGGTGACCATAGAGAAGGCATTCTCGATGGCCATGCCTAGGCTGTGGAACTCCCTGCCAGCGGAGGCTCGGATGGCTGGACCTCTCCTCCTTTTGTTGATAGTGCAAGACCTGGCTGTTCCGCCAGGCATTTGGTGAGGGAGATGAAGGGGGGAGGGGGTTGCATTTTTTACTTCCCCTGATGTCCCTATTGGGATTGGAGGTTTTACTGTTTTATTGTTATGCTTTTATTTGTATTTATTGCATTTATATTATATTTTTATAAACTGTTAGTCACCCCGAGCTACTTTGCAGGATGGTCCGGGGTACAAATTGTGTAAATAAATAAATAAGCATACCATACAGTCCTTCAATGGAAGAATCCCAGTCCCTGAAGGATTTTTATGTTTAGTTGAACATTAAAAGTTAGAGTAACATTTTCATTTTTCTACCAGACAAGTCACTCCTCTGTCAGGAGAGGGCCTGTACCACTATTTTACATGGCGACCTAATGTTCTCGAATTCGGCATTGGTGCGGGCACAGCATCTGTGGATGGGGTTGTAAATAGAGTGAGTACCCATAAAAACAGGGATACCTATTAAATTTGCGGTGCTCAACTTGACCTGCCACTAAGGTCCTTTTTACACAGACACTCTAACACCGATAAAATGGGTGTTACATTTTATTATACATGTTACAGGGCAACACTGCAGCCCTGCAACATGGGCCCTTTTCATACTAGATGCCTCCACCCTGTTTCACTGGGTGGAGATGGGTGGAGGTGTCTGTGTAAACACCACTTGTGGTGGGTGTAGGTGCATGCATGCTCCCGCGCAACACCCATCTGCACCCACCCCTCCACCCACGGAGCAATGGACTCCACTGCCGATTGCTCCATGGGTGGGTGGTGGTGGGAAATGGGTGTTGTGCGGGAGCATGCACGCACCAACACCCAGCTCCAGTGGTGTTTACACAGACGCCTGCACCCATCTCCACCCAGCGAAACTGGGTGGAGGCATCTCGTGTGAAAAGGGCCCATGTTGCAGGGCGTCAGTGTTGCCCTGTACCATGTATAATAAAATGTAATACCTGTTTTATTGGTGTTAAATTGTCTGTGTAAAAAGGCCCTAAGTTACCCTTTTTTTGCCAGTTTCCTATAATGATTGATCAACTTACCAGTTGGTAACAGTAAATCATCCGTAATGGTAAGAACTAGTATTTTCCATGCAACAGTTCAATGGTCGAGTGGTGAACTGAGCACCCAACATGGCATTTGAAATTATGGGCATTACCTCTAGACCCAAACTTCAGTCACACATGCAAAAGATTTGGAAACCAATGACCGAAACACTCACTCACTAACAAACCTAAGCAGCTCTACACCTCTAAATGAATCAAATAATTCCTCTTTCAAAATGAGAAAAGAAGAGCTTGTTGCTGTTTCTAGTTTCAAATACTTGGTCAGCGCAATGGCACTGAGGCCTAACTACTTAGAAAATGTGAGGAAACACGCAACATTAAAAGCTCAAAGACTCCTAGTACTTCATTTATTCAAAACTTATATCTAAAGGATTGTTTTTAAAAGCAAGGAAACGGTAGGGTTTTTTTGTGGTGTGTTTTTTTAAAAAGAAAATGGGAGAGGGGAAAAGCCGGTTTGGAAACATTTAGTGCAGATGAATAATTCAATCTGATTTACTGTAGAAATGAAAGACAATGGCGTCATGCCCTTTTCTTAATGTATAAAAGATAATGGCAGTTTAGCTTTTATGGTGCATTAGAAGGTAGCTCCTATTGCTTATTCTTTATTCTGGGTCAAGTCATCCACGTTTAAATAGCAGTTTAAAAAACCTGCAATCATAGCGCCGAGTACTTGCTTTAAAAAAACAACAACAAAGAACGAAAAGAAAAGCTAAATATGTATGTACCACTCTTTACAAAACAAGGGTGACAAAGAAGAACATTTGAACATTTCCTGAACATTTGGCAAAGCAGAAACTTTAAAAATCATTAGATTAATATAGTCTGGGTAGCAAAAAACAAAACAAAACAAAAAACTTAAAGAAAATAGCTGAAAGGGTTTTAGGTTTTTTTTTTTTTTTTTAGTACTGACGTTTTAAANTTTTTTTTTTTTTTTTTAGTACTGACGTTTTAAAGCTCTACCATGGGTGATTTCAAACGTGACGGGGCGGCGTTCGCCCAGGTACGGAATCACCCTTTTGATTCCCTGCCAGAATCAGCCTGCCGGGAATCTGGGGGGTGTGGGAGCTGCGTGGCGCAACATGAGGCTGCACAGCCCCGTCCCCCCACGCTCCCCCGGCCGCCCGGCCTCCTGCCCGGAATCGGCACCAGTAACAGACATTGCCGGCTGCCAATTCTGGGCCGTGGTTCAACTAACCACGCTTTTGGAGATGGTCCCCAGACCATCCTCAAAAGCGTGATTATTTTGATTCCCGCCGGAGGTTCAATGTGGTGAACATCTGGTGGGCATCAAACAGATGTTACAGGACCATTCCCCACCACAGGGTATTGACTGTGGTTGAGCATGATCTCGTAATGTCTGAAAATACCCCATGTTCACATGAGTTCAGGAGTTACAACAAGAGTAGCTCACTCTCCAAACATGTGGATTTGAACTTGGAAGAGCCTCCTACTACAAGAGGCATGCTCACGGCTACTGTTAAGGGGAATTACCTCTCTGCATGTAGTTCTCTGATGTCCCAGCAAGCCTCAATATTCCCTCCATTTTTGTGTCTCTCACAGTGGGTGTTAACAGACGTTACATGGGCCTGCTCAGGCCAGAGACCCACCAGCACATGTGTTCACGTGCCTTCAGATGTGGGTCCACTTCTGCCCCAAGGAGTAGGCTGTTGACCCAATTCTGGGTGCCCATTCCTGGCCAAGAGCCCCCACACAAGCCAATAAAGTCCACAGCAGGCCAACATATCTGTTCAGCTCCACCATGCCTCCCACTGGGCAGGGGCCATCATGACTGTGTGCCATAGCTGATCGCCATGACTGCACATCATGGTGTGGGGTATGGTGCTGGGAGTAGGGCGAGGTTGGTCGCCTGCACATTTGTTGTGGTCCCCTCTCTACCCAGGTAATGCAGGTGGTGGGATGGCTCTCCTGGCAGTAGGTACATTTGTTTCGTGCTACTCTCCAACCTGGCGAGTGGCAGCCACGGTTTTCTGCCTCAGGCTGGGCCAGGCCAAGGAGCTGCCTTGTCGCCTGCACATTTTTTTTTACCCAGTGTCCCTGCATCATTGACTGCTTGTAAATCCAGCCTCTCCTGCTGGCATTTCCATGCAAGCAGGGCCCGCCTTATCACAGGGTGACCTGGAAGAACTGCTCTTGGCTCTGGGACCCCACAGTGGTCCCCATTTTCACCAGGGCAGAGTGCAGGGCCCTTACTCCCACCCAGTTGAGACCCAAACACAACACAACACAACCCCCAATGAAGGGTTTTTTTTTGTAAACAAAAACCAACAGGGTGCTTTCGGCAGACGCCTACTTGAAAATATCCCAACACCAAAATAATACTACCTGGAAAAAATTCAAGAAATCTGGGACAAAAATCGATATTTCAGTATACCGGTTTGACGGTATTTTGTCATTTCAGTATTTTGGGTACCTGATTAAAATCCAGTTCATCTACTGATTTGCACCTGAAATTTTTGTTTCAATTCAGCTATGGAAATTTGACAGGTGTACCTGTTTGTGCGGGTCAACATTTTAGATCTGACCTGCATTTCTGTCTTGCTCCTCTATGGAATTTATATATTTTGAAACTCCTTAATATTTTTGCCACTTGTCCTCCCCCCTGCCCTTAACTAACCCCTCTGTGTGAATAAATAAGAACCCGCTTTCTTCATCGACTCAGCATGAATTTCAGTGATTACAACATATTGACCGACAGGCTCTGAACTAATTGCTAATGTAATTAGGGATGAGATGAGCAAGTATACCCATTCCGTAGGGAAATACTGACTTTTCAGGAGCATGTGCAAATGTTCGCCTCTACTTTGGGTGTTTTCAGACATGACAGGGCCAATTGGCCCCGTCACGAAAACAATAGATCCATCCCCCACTGGGACGACCCCTTCATGCCCTAACAGATGTGCCGGGGGATCCCGGCGGGGAATCGGGGAGGGGGTGGAGCTATGCGGCGCAACGTGTAGCCACACGGCTCCGCCCCCTCCATGCTCCCCGCCGCCCACCCTCTGTGGAGACAGGTGGCTACCGCGGCCAATGCGGCCACTGCGCTTGCCCAATTTGGCCACGGGCCGGAATCCCTGTGGGGATTCCAGGCCATGGCCGCCATCCAAAAGTGACGGTGGGGTTCATCATGGCAGGGAATCATCTTTGCCACGCGGAGGCCTCAGGTCCCGCCGCTTCGGCCACTCGCGTGGCGAAAGTGATTCCCCGCCGTGGTAACATCTGGGGGGGAACATTCGTTCCCCCCAACAGATGTTCCGTGATCACAGCCACCACAGGGAATTGACTGTGGTTGACTGTGATCTCGTAACATCTGAAAACACCCTTTGTCAGTCTCTGGTGATACCATGCTCCCATCATTGTTTATTTATTTATTTATTAAATTTATACCCCACACCCTCCTGATATCGATACCTGTGATCAATTGTTGATATCGACACCTGTGATTTTTCCGCATTTTTCATCAATTTCATCACTTTCTGGCATTTTTTGCCACATTCCAGGATTTCTGTCACTTCCAGTCACTTTTTGTGATGTCTGGCACTTTTACGAGTTTTACAGCACTTTTATGGCAATTTCCAGCACTTCCCCAGCAATTAGCTGGCACGTTTGCATCTCCACAGCCCCCAGGGGTGCACACCGGGAACACATGGGACTTTCAGTCAGCCCTGTAGCAGCTCTGTTAGTGTTTATCTCAAAAATAATAACAAATGGCAAAAACAGCAACAAATGGCAAAAACAGCAACAACGCCGGTAATTTTCCGTGCCACGGGAATGAAGGCAAATGACCTGTTTCTGATGGGAAAAGTCTTGGTCGCAATTTGTCATTTCAGGCCTAAATGTCATCAGGGCTGAGGCAACTTCCCTGGCATCTCCATGTCTCAGTTGCTGCCATAGCCAGCTAAGCCAGACCTACATAGGTGGCCGTTGGCAAGAATTTTATTTAATGTGTGCTTTTCTCTCTGTCAGGCATAGAGTCCCTTGTCACTTACCAGTTTGACATGAGCAATCACTTTGCTTTTTGCGCACACAGTGAGGTGGGGAAAGAAAGAGAAAGAGAGAGAGAAAGAGAAAAATCCACAGCTCTGTGCTTGACTCCAGGGCGCCTGTCTCTTCTTATTGAGATTGCTATCAACGAGCCAGAGTTATTGCCTCTTCATCTAGTTTTTCTCCTGCGAAAATGTTCTTCTTCAATTCATAGTGGTATTTGCTGTGCCTCTGCAAAGCCCTGCAAAGAATCTTAACATGGAAGTAACACTAAATAACATGTTCCTTTACAAAAGTAAATTTAACCGGTACAACTGGAGGGCAAATAAGAGGATGTGGGGGCTTTTCCCCTCACCTGAAATTGCTTTAATCATCTGCTAAAATGGAAGACCACACTATTTAAAAAAAAACACAACACTGAACAGATTAAAGTGAAACAGATAGGAATCTTTCCCAGGAACCATTAATTGGTTTAGCAACTTGCTGATCAACGGAGAAGCTAAGAGGTCTTTTAATCTTCCACTGTCATTTAGGCAGCGTAACCCCTTGTAGAAGATTATCAACATGATATCACACTGAGCTGAGTTTTAGTTTGAGTTGTTAGAAGGAAAGTCTCTGGGTAATTTCAGATGTTATGGGATCATAGTCAACCACCCTGAATCACAGTGGATTCAAGATGGTGGCCATGTTCCTGTAAACGTGTGATTGAGCCCCGCCAGATGTTCACCATGGTGAATTCCTGGTGGGGTTCAAAGCTAACCATGGTTCTGGAGGTGAGGCCAGCCTCACCTCCAGAACTGTAGTTAGGTTGGCCATGATTCGGGATGGGGCTGGCAATGGCCTCAATGCACGACTGCTTGCCAGCCCCGTCCCAGAATCAAGCCCCAACCACAGGACGGGGTCAGGCACAGCAGCCTCATTGGCTACGCCTGTCCGTCTCCCCATGGGCGGGCAGCTGAGGGAGCATGGGGGAGGGGGCAGACCGACCGCAAGTTGCGCCACGCAGTCCCTCCCCACGCAGCCCCGCCCCCGCCCTGATCCCACTCAGAGATCAAGCCGGCACGTCTAAAGGACAGCCGGTCTGATCACAGACCGGGATCCGAGACGGATCCTGGTCCAGGGTTCAGCGTGGTGGGCCGATCGGCCCAGCGCATCTGAGACTACCTTCTGAGAGAGATCTCTCTACACATCCGCATTTGCTGGGAATGTAAAATTTCATTTCATTTTCAATCCTGCCCAGCTGAAACTTGATAGTGAAGAACAAATTCATCTTCCAAGGAACAAGTTTGCTATAAGACTTTACCATGAGCAGAATCATGCACTAGATTTTGACATTTGGGATTTTCACTCTGGGGGCAACCACACGAGACAGGCTGGACTGGGAAGGCTACCATGCCTTCGGTAGCCTTACTCCTTCCTGGGCACATGAGCTACGTGATGCCAGATGTTCCTCCTGCTCCAGGGCAAGCAGCTGGCTGCTCCATGACGCATCCTCAGAAATACTGAAGGTTTGATGCAGAGCATGCTTACCCTAATTGGGGTAAGGCGGCTCAGGGCAGGGCAACTCAAGTGACGGAGTGCTTGTCTCATCATGCACAGTGCAATGCTGTGGATCTGTAAGCTCCCGGCACTAGCGCCCATTACACAAAGCCACGTCACAGCCTGGAATATCGGTCAGGTAGAGGGGGAGGGAGGCGGGGGTGGACCAGGTGCCCGCTCATTTGGGCAGTGCCTTTTCTTGCCCCAGCTGTGGCCCCAGCTCCAACAGGCCCACCGAATTTCCCCACAACCATCTGACTGGGTCCCCGTCCATGCCCCACGATGTGGCAGTGGTGATTGCCCACCACGGGACTGCGCAGGGACCAGAACCCTGCAGTTCATGTGGCTATGCCCGCTCTATTCCTTTCAGGGGGGAATTCTGCAGATATAGGTGTTCTTTCTTTATCTCTGTCACTTATAACTAGAGCTAAAACTTTGTTTCTGGACGGATTCCATTTCTGATGACTCAAGTCGGTTTGACTGCATAGAATGAAAATCGGAATGAACAATCGTTCTGATTTTATTTTATTTACATTTTTATGTCACCCTTCCCATAAAGGCTCAGGGCAGCTTACAATCAATAAAAGCAACTACGATTCCCTTTTTATGCCTAGCTCATGCACACAGATGTTCATGTGACTGTTCCGGAATTATGCTACTCCCTCCGCTTCGAGATTTGTTTCAGTCTGAGCCTCTTCATGTTCCAAAAATATTGTGAGACCTTTTTATTTGGCCAGGTGTTTAGCATGGAGGGATAAGGTTGGGGGGGGGGTTGGATGTGGGGGGGGGGGAGGTAGAGGAAGTGGAGGGAGGGGTTTTTAGTTGTTTTTATTGATTTAAGCTGCCCTGAGACTTGAATGGAAGATCAGCATATAAATTTAAATAAAGAAACAGATGAGTTCCGTGAAAATGGAAGAGCTGTTTCAAATCAGTCCTCTAAGTGTAAGATTATATTATTCTAATCGATATTCCATGGTAAGTTTGGACAAGCCATCCCCCTGCACAATTTTGGGTCCATGAATATTTTAGAAATATCCACACAGATGTAACATATTTTGGGGGTAATTTGTTTTGTTGTGGGGTTTTTAATTGTATTGTTGTTGTTTTTAATCTGTTTTAATATGTTGTTAGCCGCCCTGAGATGCTTTTAGCAGGAGGGGGCGGCATACAAATTTTATAATAAATAAATAAAATTAATGCTTCTGCGATTCAGGAAATTCTTATCGCTGAAGGGGATGTTCTATTTAACTGGATGTAAAAAACGAATTCTTCTCTTCTAACAGATGAGCCAGCATGTCCACTGGAGCTAAAATACGTACCCTCAAAATCAAGCAAGCTCATGCAATGAGAACATTTTGACCCAATGATGAAACCATGAGCAAAGCAAACACTACTCAACTGAGCACTTGTATTTCCCTACTTGGGGTATTTTGTTTGGTTTTATTCATTTTGTGTTTTGTTTATTTTGTTGGTTTCCATTCATTTTCTCCAGGAACAACTGGGGACATTTTTTATTATTTTTTGTTGTTGTTTCGTTTTTGTTCCCGGTGAAAACACACAGAAACAAACAAAACAACTCCAAGCTGAAATGAACAAAACCAAACAAAATATCCTAATGTGCAAAAAAAACCACCAGGTTCTCGGTGGTTTTTCAAATGTCATTTGAAAAACAAAACAAAACAAAAAACCAAAAATGGCACACACACCCTTCTCTGTGTTTCAGCTCTAGATTGTCCATGAAACATTTTTATGTTAGGAGGGTGCCGAACTGAATGTTTTGCTCAGGGCTCCAACTACCTTGGATCTAGTACTTTTTTGGCACCACAAGACAACACATACCCGCGTCTGTTTAGCCTCTTCCAAATCAAGAACAGGAGAAACATAGCGCTGAAAGCTGAAACAAATGCCCACAAAACAAGGTATACCTGTTGAATTTCTGGTGCTTGAATCAACTCAATAATATTGGATACTGATTGGTACCTGCTTTCAACCCAATTCAAGTAGATTCTTTCCCAGAATGTTGACTTCCATTCCTGATTTTTCAACTTCCATTCCCGATTATTTTGCTTTTCCATCCCAACGTTTTTGGTTTTGCATCCAGATATACTGATCAGTAATCGGAAAATAACAGTACCGGAAATTACAGATTTTTCGGATAGTCAGGTACCCATTCTGTAACTGAGTTGCCCATTGAATAGCCAACACATTATTTGAAAATACAGGTATTACACATGCGTAGCAAATGAACAGTGGCATAGCTATAATAGGTGCAGCAGCTGCAGCTGCCCAAGGGCCCAGGTGGCTGGGATGCCACAGGCATATCGAATGGCTATGAACATTGGTGTCGAGTGCCCCAGCAGGGGGCCCATTCCCACCGAGCTACAAAATGCAAATGAACTACCCAATTCAGCTCTAGACAACCATCAAGAGTAGAGAAGAGTCCATGAATAGTACGGATGTGCAGAAGGTGCATTGTTCATTTTTGTTGTCATTTTTGCTTTCATTTACAAACCCCCCCCCCTTTGTTTTGGGGGGGTGTTTGTTAAACGTTTTTGTTTAATTTTTCATTTTACTTTATTAATTATTTTTTTTTAAAAAAATCACTGTGCATGCACAAAATGGCGACGGGGGCTGTTCTTTGCCTATGCAGCCCTTTCCCAAAATGGCCTCCGTGGCCAATTCGCGCATGTGCAGTGATTTACAATATAGATATTAATAAAGCAAAACAATAAAAATGAAAAAGAATGAAATCAAACTAATGTTGTTTGCTTATTCATTTGTTTTTGTTACCTTAGTTGTGAAATGAATTGCCCTTTATTCATTCTCATAATTAATTTAAAACTAAAGAATTGTACACCCCTAGTAGCCGACCAGGAGACATTAGCCACAGGAATCTTAGTGAAGCTGAGCCCCGCACAGTTCTCCTTTTAATATCTGTACAGTTTTCTGAGAAGAACATCAAACTGTAAAGACAAATGATAAACTGGGTTTTGTCCCGAAGTTTCATTTTGGGAGAAGTTGAAGAGGATGATGAAAGTCGTTCACTTGAGCAGGCTTTTTAGTTTTAATTTTATTTATTTTGCTAAGAGCTATTTACTCATTTGCCTGCAGCCTGCTGTAGACACGGGAACAGAAATAACTCCACTCTCTCCAGGAACACGTGCTAAACAAGCATCAGAGATGGAGGTGGAAAAATAGGTATGTATTTCCCTGGAGGCGCACATGTCAAATGTAAGGCATAAGTCAGAGCGAATGGTACATAAAGCTCCATTCCATACCTGCTCCTTGACAAATGGCTGACTATAAGTATAAGTCAAATTAGTCTAGTACATGAGGTGCAGAAGTGGTGACAAGGCAGCAGGTTTCCTTGAGGAATAATTCAAGAGGACTCTGTTCTATTATAAATGAACCTGTGGCACCAAGCTTAACGCTTCTGGTGCTGCACAAGAGCTGTCTAGTTGGTGCTGTTCATTCTCACTACTTTTGTGGGCTCAGTCAGGCTTTCCTTGCACAGAGCAGCAAAGCTGAGCGTGAACTGTTTTTTGCCACAGGACGTTGATTTGAGAAGTGAACTGAAACTGATATTGATATGCTTTTTTCACAAGTTGAATTCAGCAGCATGGTTGCTTCTATGAGTATCCTAGATTAGGGCTGTAGCAGAAAGTCGCAGCAGTAGCTAATTCCGCCGGAAACAGCGTTTCCGCAATTAGTGGTACGGCGTGGCAGAGGCTTTCATTCCGCTAGTTTCATTCCACTACTTCCGCAGTTCTGCTAATTTCATTCCGCTGCTTCCACAGGCTTCGCAAAATAGTGAAAACATGACATTTTCGCTACTTCTGCCATTCCGCCAGCACCACAAAATAGCAGAACAGCAGTTTTCTGTCAGTTTCTGCAAATTTTCCGCAATTCCGCAATTTGCAGAATGCCGGCGGAATTAGCCGAATGTCCGCAGAAAATCCGCGGTGTGGTGCAGATAATTCCAATATGGCGGAATAGAATCGCGGCGCAGTAACAGCTCCTGCCGCATCAGCCCTATCCTAGATCAAATTCTGAATGGAGTCCTTAGAGGTGAAATGGTCAGATAAACATTTTGTACCCAAATTTGAGGCTACCGTTTCAGGTTCCTGAAAATGTATCCAAATACAGTTTGGACACCTGGATACCTGAAAATACAGGATATTTTAATTACCAGTAATTGATTTACCATTTTCCTGTCATAAATTGTGATGGAAACCTGGAAAGATCCAGATGATCACCTGAAATTTGATACCTAAATTTGGAAATTTGGTTCTGAAAGTTGGAAAATAGAACCAAAAATGGAACTTTGGTTGACTGGGTACCCGTTCGGGTACTATTTGGTTGCCAAATGATACCAAAATTACTGGGTCAAATCAAATACTGCAAATTTCAACAGGTATACCTGTTTCTGTAGGTATTCATTTCAGCTCTAATTAAGACAAACCTGCCCTGACTCAACATGTTGGGAAAATGAGAACTGAGAGCTTTTGAAAATCTAGCCCTGATAGTGGATGCTTAGAGCTTTTGAAAATCTGGCAATTACTACAGAATAGGGTTGACATGGAACAGCAGTTCTGTCTCCATGTAGATTTTCAGTGGTGACAGAGTAGCCCATGGAGATCCAGCATGGTGAACACGCCGTGTGAACCTCCACTGGTTTGGTGGATGTGGGAGCTGGAGCCTATTTGTGATGCCATTTTGCCCATGCATAGTGAACAAAAAGACCTTCAGATATTTTTTCCACTGCACATGTGCCATGGGGTGTTTTCAGTCATGACGGGATGGCTTCGCCCTGTCACAGAAACAACCCTGAGATTCCCCGCCGGGATAACTCCAGCATGGTCAACAGATGTACCGTGTGATCCCGGTGGGGAATCGGGGAGGGGGCGGGGCCATGCGGCACAACGTGCGGCCGCACGGCCCCACCCCCTCCATGTTCCCTCACCGCCCCCCCTCTGGGGAATCGAGCAGGTGCCGCGGCCAATGTGGCCGCAGCGCCCACCCGAAATGACCATGGGCCAGAATCCCGGTGGGGATTCCGGGCCATGATCCCCATCCAAATGTGACGGGCCCCTTCATCCCCACCAGGAATCACTTTCACCACGCGATCGGCGCTGGCCCCATGGATTCAGCCGATCACGTGGTGACTGTGATTCCCGGCAGGGATTGAGCATGGCAAACATCTGGGGGAGAACTTCTAGTTCCCCAACAGATGTTACGGGACCATTCCCCACCACAAGGAATTGACTGTGGCTGAGCGTGGTCTCGTAATGTCTGAAAATACCCATGGTCTCTACACATGGGATGGGGAAGCAAAGCCTTTAATCTGGATCTCCAGTAGAGTGCTGTCTGGATCTAACTAACTTTGGTGTTTTAGTTAATAACTAATAAGGAAAATAACCAAAATACTGAATATGAAGTAACTGAGATACGTGTTTAGAATCACAAATGAATACCGCTTCATATTTGTTTCATTTAACTACATAGAAATATATCAAATTTGTCATATTTTGTATTTCCACTGAATATTTGTTTCAGCACTAACTACAACTAAATTAGTAGTGCGCTACGCATGATGGAAGTGGAAGGTGGTGGTGGTAGGTTGTAGGCCTGAAACTGAAATTCCACCTAGTTTCCATTTTTGATAGAACTGGGCATTTCTACTGATCTGATCAGGATTTGGATCATCTGAAATTCTGATTGGAATTCTGATTGGTTCAATCAAAAATAATTCTGGTATTTGTGCATGCGCAGAACCGCCCCTGGCCATTTTGTGTCTGCACAAATTGTCCAATATGAATTCCGATCAAAAAATGTGTCTTGATCAGAATTCCGATCGAAAATCCGACAATTCCAATTTCTCTGAACTTTTCCACATAATTGAAATGGAAGTTTTGAACCAGCACTAGGAGGTGTGATTTGTCTCTGTTGAAACCAACTGGTGTTTTCTGGGAACTTGCATGAGTGTTAGCTGTGCCTTTTAAGGGAGAGGAAAGAAAAGCTGATAAACGTGTGGGTTGTCTGTCCTAAATGTCACCAAACACTGTCCCACACTTGAATAAGTCCGTTTATATAGCTTCAAAATACAACTCTTACATACCTGTCTGTAAATAAAGATTTAGAGGACAAAGACAGACTTAATTTTAGCACAAAGGTCACCAGTCAGATAGAACAGCACTCTCTTCCCCACACTTTTGACTGAACCCCCTAAGGGTACAGGCAGAAGCCAGCTTAGATCGGTTACCTTTCATATACTAGGATCTCATTCACACACTTTATTGGGCTAATAAAATTTGAATCATTGCACGTTGCTTTCTAATGTGCTTTGACTTTAGCTCCCATCACGTTAGGCCTCTTAGTGCTGAAAAGCCTTCCAGGGTAGATGGAAGGTGTTCTTGAGGTGGGGTTCAAGTGTTCCATAGGCAGTATCAGGTTTAGGGAAGATGGAGACCCATGGGAAATAGGAGTTCTTCTAATATAAGCCGTTTTTACACAGACGGCCCCATTCACTGCTGGGTGTTCCGGCAGGTGAGCGTTGATAGGGGCATCCATTTAAATGGGCTGGTGGTGGGTGGGGGTATGGGTGTACACCAGGTGTGCATCTATGTAAACACCATGGGTGGTGTTTGTGCATGTATGCTCCAGGCGCACACCCATCTACACCCATCACCCACCCATCTCCACCAATGGGGCGATCTGGAAAAATGGAGTAGGTCCCGTAGGTGGAGGGTGGGTAGAGATGGGTGTGTGTCCATGTAAAGGACACCCATCCACCTCCACCCACCGTGTGAACGCAGCCATCCATGTAAAAACTGTCGTAGGAATGTTGGATGGACACACATTGAACCATCCATTTGGAAAAGGAAAATGCTACCATAATTAATTTCTGATATCCAATTAAATGTAACATCCCCTTCAGTGGCCAGGCCTCTCTGCATTGTAGACCCTTATGTTTTGCATCTGTTGTGTTATATCGAGCTTACTCATGAACCCATTCTATTAGGGTTGTCCTCTTAAAGGGCTGCAGAACCCCAATAATCTGGGGCTCCCGACAACTGAAGCCCTGTGGGCACATATTTTATGCGAGTGCTTCTCACACTCAAGTTGTCATTTCAAAGTAATTCCTGAATATTGTACATATTGGGAGGCCCTGAAAGACACCCATCCCCCACCCCCCGAACATGGGACCCTGTGCAGTGGCGGTCTACACTTGCCTAGTTCTGGCATTGCTTGCGTGCTAATTGGTGTGATGGCACAACCTTCATGCGATGGTGATGAATTTGCAATGGTGATGAATTTGTTACTCAGTGGCCACTCTTATGTTTCATAGTCCCCATCGCGCTGGGTACAAAAGATTCATGAATCCATAACATCGTCTGGTTGTTTTCCCCTAAGCTTTAGAGATGCACGCCTTTAACTTTGGATTTAACCCCATGGGGTCTCGGTTAAGATTATTATTATTATTATTATTGTTAACAAGTATTTATATAGCACCAGCAATGTACCTGGCACTTTACAAAATAATGGAGTAGACATGATCCCTGCCCTAGAGTTTACAATCTGAGAGGGGGGGAGGGGAGGGAGACGAAGGAAGGGGAACAGATGGAGAGACAAGGAGTGTAACATTCATGAAGATGCAAGGTCCCAGGTACATGCGCTTGTCTTGGTTACATTAAGAATGATGGCTGGTTGGTCCGTGTGGTGAGGATATGAGTATACAGACCTCAGCTAACAGATTGTACTGAATGGAGGGTATCAGCAGGAGTTAGGTGAGGGGAGCGAGGAGTTGGGGAGGCTAGAGGTGGGCCTTGAAGAGGGATCTGGCATTTGTCACACATAATTTTTGCAAATAAATAAATAAATAAGGAAACACTTGAGATAAAATAAAATTGTCAAAGCTTGGCAGTTTTACCTTTAGCCCATGTGAGTTTCTGGTAAAGGATGGACTCTACTAAAGCAATCCCTAATTTCCCCCTCTAATTTCTCTCGTTGACTCTTCTCTCCCATTACTTTGACAGAATTCATCCTCTTTGCAAATCTCTTTCATTATTTTCCACTGCATCAAACTGCTGCTTATCAAGGAGAGACTTTTAAGAATTAGCAAGGGAAATGTGGAAGCAGAAGCAGTAAAACAGTTCTGAGGTGTGGATTAGAAACAGGCCATTAAACATTTTGGCACAAATTCATTTCTGGGATGACCTCAGAGATAAATCCGGTCCCTATTTTCTTTACTATCATTTTACATTCATTGGAAGAAGGTATTTTTAAATTTGGTATTTCGGTTTAGCAGGAGAAACTGAATACAAATTCAGGTAACCAAGTTTTCTCCTCCTGACTAAGAA